>ML179113.1:0-190530 GCA_004369135.1 Dendrothele bispora CBS 962.96 | reverse complement strand
ACCAGTCACCAGTTCCCGAACTCTAAAAACTGTTATCCATTAAGGAAAGTTAAAGGTAAAAAGGATCTCCGAGTAGACACGGATGCTATCCACCATCTTACTACTTCATATATGATCCATGTCTGCTGTCTACATAAATATAAATGAAAAAAAGTTAGGTAGGAGTCGGGTTCACCCTCGTCTCGGGCTTAGTACAGACTTGTGCGCCAGGATCTGGCTAAACCATTGTGAGAGTGCACCAGTCAGTGTTCAGTGTAAGAATAGACTTATAGTCACAGTGTTATAATAGTTGCTGGAAGTGTCGAAGTTGCTGTATTCTACGAAACGCGCTGGACGAGAAGGCTTTATGGAGATGGAGTAGTAGGTGACGCGAGCTTCCTTCTGTAGGATTTTTTGGAAGCACTTCCTTAGGAGAGAAGTAGGCTGTAGGGGCTGTAGGCATTTTTATAAAGTCTGCGTGTCCTATAGGACTTTCGGATACTGTTCTTTTAAGCAGTGGAGCTCGCGTGTGAGCAGCGAAAGTCTAGCTACCGACCGTTGAACTCCCTCGCGTAAGTTCTCTGTACCAAAAACGAGAGAGGGTATGCTGCTAACGGTCTGCTTTAAGAACGTCTCCAGAAGTTCTACAGATACGGTAAGCCTAGCCACAAGAGTACGTGATTTGTTGGAAGAGGCAGGAAAAACTGACAGACGCGTGCTACCTCTCGACAGCGAGATAGATGCGGTTCGTAGACCGCCAGTTAATTCGATCTAATATCACCTTCTTCATTCGTACGGGTAGCCTTATATTGTCGAAATCTAGTAGTAGAGAGCTTGGAGAGGTTTAGTAGAGATGAGCTGTAAGTGTATAGACTAGATCTAGAGGCTGGTAACTCTAGCCTAACGTGACTTTAACGGCCATGAGTAAAGTTAAGGTAACGGCTCGTCAGCAGAGCCACCCACAGAGATAGAAACCTAAGTGTGAGACCCAGCAACTGACGTGTTTAGTTTGCCAAGTTATACTAGCTCTTGAAAGGATAGAGGCGAGTAATGTTGAAGGCCCACAACAAGGTAGAAGATGCTAGAGTAGCTAGGAGTTTGTTCCAGAGGACACAACTTGTTGTGGAACGTTAAGTACAGTAACCTGGACTGCGACCCCAGAGTGTTTTGGCACAACCCCGTACACAGCGTTCAGTAATGAGTAAACGCTTGAACAGTCACAAAAGCCCTGCGCTACCACAAGTCACAAGAACGTTGGTCACAGGTTACGAGTAAAGACACTACAAACTCGATGAGTGGAGCACGCTACTAAATAGACGACTTCTTTAGCGACTGTAATACTGAGGGTAGTCGGGGTGCAGTCGTATGGCAGCTAGGTTCGGAAGTGATAGACTGCACGGGCTACATCCACTACTTTGTCTGATAATGGAGGAAGGAAGTGAGGAAAGTAGGGAGGTGGATGGAAGAAACCATAGTTAGTGAGAAAGTTGGAAAAAAAAGCCTGGTAAAGATTCTGCGCCGCGGGACCTTCGTAAGTCTACGAAAAAGTTCTCTAGTACACGACAGTGTAGGGAGTGTGATTCGTTTGAGCTGGCATAGTCACTACTTCTATGTTATAGGGAGGAGCTTGAGCAAGGACGGGAGTGGTTTAATTGCTAAATGCTTGGGTAATCGTCTAGGCTACCAGACGGTGTAATGTAGTGGACAGCTAAGGATGTTGCGAACTCGTCGATACTGGATCTAGCGTGACGAGCTTTTTTGTGACTGACGAGCTGCAGAAGAAAATGGGTTTGAGCTTGTGGAAAGCAATTGTCAGAATCCCCTTTGGAAGGAACGTCTTCTGGTCCTTAACCACTTTGACAAGCAATTACAGTATAATAGCGCTACCAAAGGTGCCGCACTAGACCTCGTTCTGATACCGCACCTCAGAAACTTCATACAGTTCGAAGTACAACAATTACCCTCGCACCTATCCCTATAAACCCTAGTCGAGTTCACGAACCTACTCTACCAGCGTTAAAACCTCCTAAGGCTTGGCCTCGAACAATAGATCTAATATCCAAGTAAATGAATGTTGTTAGTAAATAAACTCATAGTCTCAACAAAAAAGCTATTAAAAAAGGACTAGAAATAGCTCACAGACTACGAGAAGGGCAGACCCACCTCAGTACATGTGTCGAGAGCCTAAAAGGCACTCCGCTGTTGAAGTCCGGCAAAGTGAGTCAATGTTTGGGACACACACCATTGACAAAGAAGCTCAATCATGGCATTAGGAAACAACGCCGCCTGATGAGTCTACCACAGACGAAACGTTACGCCGAACGTCGTGGCCACACACTCGCTCCCCTGGTACTACTAGTCCCCAGACACAGGCTCTGTCCGCTCGGCTTGATTTTTTTTATAGATAAACCCTCGTTCTAGCAGAGAAGTACAAAAGTATGTATGTGTTTACAGAACTGAAAAAGTAATTCAGTAGTGATTGGATAAGTAGTATTATTGATAAGAAAAAACCCTAGGCAAAGGACACTTATATATGCACAAGGGAAGCTTTTCAAGAAAAAAAAGGAGGAAAGAAAAAAGAAAAGAAGATAAAACTTGTTCATCTTATACATCCATCTTACTTACAAGGCCCTTCGGAATCCTCCAAAATTGCGACCATCCCATCCAAGCACTCGAGCCGATCCCAAATATCCCTATCCACGCTCCCATTAACAACACAAAGTTTAACATACTTCAAAGACTCCACGCCATAGTCTTGCTTCAGGTCACCCCGTGGAAACCATCGCGATAATACGACATTAACGAATAGTTTCACCAAGTCTTGGTCTTCCGCGAGGAAGGTTTTCCCTGAGACTGTTAACGAAAGGCGTTCGAGCTTGGGTAAGATAAGACGTCGAGCGGTCAGTGTTGTTTGAGCAATGCGATCCAGGTTGTAACTGCTCAAGCATTGTAAGAATCGACGAGTGATGGGTTGCAGATCAGCATTGTCAACCTTGCTGATGCGTTCGTGAATCGTCAATTTAGTGAGAGAGGGAACAAGTCGGAGGAGGAAGACAGTGTCTTCATCGTTAATTACGAGACTGTCTAGCGTGAGGGATGTGAGAGCATGTGATTTCTTGAAAAAGTCCCCTAATGCTTCAAAGGCGTCGTGTCGACGAAATGGCGTCTTGACAGCAGTGAGGTCAAGAGTCATTGATGTCAAGGAAGGTAGGTGGAGAGATGAAAGGAGTGAAGGAAGCAAGTCATAGTCAGGTTCTCCTTGTATTTCTTGTACCTTGAAAGTGATGTCTTTTATCGAGGGTATGTGACGTGGGGGATGGGAGCATAGTGGAGCAACTTGTTCTTTAGAAAGATTACCAATGTAGAATAAACAGAACATCACCGAAATGAGTTTTGGACATATGTTAAGAACATTGGACACCGTCGGGTCTCGGCCACACTGAAGTTCCAAGTGAGTAATGTTCGACAGAGCCCTAAACGGGCGTGCTTCGTCGACGTCTGGGAACGAGGTGATTGCAAGGTGTGTCATAACAGGAGACCGTTCGAGGATCGATGAGATCGTAGAAGATGAAATAACACCCAAAAGGTGTAATGAACGGAGATTAGGGAAGTTCTCTATCGTATTGAACCGTTCGATTTGTGCAGTCAACGACCCAGAATATGATTCCACAGATAGAGACACCCATCGAAATGACTGCTCGGCGATGGAATTAAAATGAGCACTGACAATTTGAGTGCAGCACGATTCCAATGGTCCGAGCTTAGATATGCGAATGTTGAGTGGAGATGATTTAGAAAGGTTCGAGAGATGATGATCTAAAGCTGTTGTATGCCGATGGAAAAACCTATTTCTTCTACTATAATCCAGTGTAATTGACTGCCAGATGCTTGGTGTAGATAAAGCGACAGTTCTCCATCGTACACAGACAGTCAAAAAGGATGGAGAAGGTCGTTTAGTGCATGAGAACACCGATCCGAGTGGCATAGACATCTTGAAGACCTCTGCAAGAATTTCGTCTGGTAATTGTCGTATGGGAGAGAGAAGAAAGGATGTCTCTTCAATGCGCTCCGTCAAGTGGCTAGCCATCGATCTGAAAACAGCGAGTGTGCGCTCGAGATGACGAATTTTCTTGTCATAGGCTTTCAGGATATCCTGTGCGTCTGAGATATTTTTACGGATGTCGGGGATGTCGGAAGAAGAGAGGACTGCTTCACGAAGACTTCTCAATGTGTCTTCCTTCGACTGCAGTGGATGAAGAGGTAGAGGTATCTCGGAAGAGCAGGTCGCGCAGAGCATCGTGAAGCTGTGAAGGTCGTTGATAATAATGTGACACTGATACCAGATAAGTATGTGACTTGTGACTAACCACGTGAGAGTGTTACCAAATCGGTCTGGCCAGGTTCTAGGACTGGGTGCGTGTTCAGACATGATTTTTCGACCTCTTCGACCTCTTCAGGGTCGTTGAAGCCTCGTTTTCCCTGCGAGGATGGACGAAATCTGCTCTGCTCTCCGCTCTGACCATGACGCCCACAGAATGGCCCCATGTCTATAATTGCTGTGCATGGCCTACACGTGTATCAGCTATCATTCAATTTTTTTACGCCAGGTACATCGCTCGACATGCCGTTTCCTCGTGTCCTCTTCGTGCACATCTCATACGTATGAGGTCCTGCAGTCCGTTTGTCAAACTCGCTCCTTCCTGCTGACTCCCTTGCTCTTCCGTTGCTCTAGACACCTCTTGGTTCATTTTCGACGATAAACACCTGCTACGAAATATCACTTTTGGTCACAACCTCCATCCTCACGACGCGGACAAACAACTAAGTACATACTAGTAACGGGACCCTTCCGCAACCCTAACACTCTGTTACACAATCTCGCTACGGCAGGAACGAAAACGTGTTTTGCTATTAACTTCAATTGGGAGTCTGGGGATTAAAGAAAAAGTTGAGAGATGCGTTTCAATAACGAGAATAATGACACTGGTGAGTTTTTTGCTTTCATTTTATTATCCCCTTCCCGCTACCCGCTGTTCATTTTTGACTATTACTATTACCGTTTTGTTTTTTTTCTCAATTCTCGTCTTAAGGGGATACTCCTACTACCTTTTCTTGTTCCATTTCTATATGTTATATTGATACCTTATCCCTCTTTCGAGGAGGATTTTTGGGTGTTTTTTTACTTTGACGTCTCTCTCTCATGTCTACCCAGTTTCTTCTACGTGTCCTTTAACCGAAAATCTCACAAGTACTCTATTCTTATTCCCCTTCCCAGAATCTGGCGTTCTCTACCTCGTAAACAGTCGTTCGAACGGGAAACGCTTTGTTCGACGCCCCAACCCACCACCCACTTCACCTCCGCTCGACGAAGACTTTGATGCAGTCACACAGGACTGTACGACCGTTCAAGGTTTTGGAGCTCACGAGGACGAAGATGATGTTGATGTTGATGACGATGAATTGGAAGTTGAAGATGTGGGAGAGTTAACCGGACGCCTAAACGGTGGTTCTAGTGGAAGTCATCTGAACGGTGAGAATGGGAACGGAGTCGATGTGGGTACTATTGATGATGATGGGGACGGTACCACATGGTTTCGTGGTAGTCACGGTGGTGATGGTGGTGGTGGACGTGGTGGTGGAGATATAGAGGAGGAAACGAACGGTGGTGACGGTGGAGGCGGCGGCGATCCGGATGACATTAGAGCTCATAGGTCCACTTGGGCACCGACGAATCCGGTTGACGATGATTTTGACGCTTGGACTTATCAGACGCCGACGGTTTACACGGGTGTTCCTGTTGAGGTTGGGGTTTCGACGAATTCGATTGGGAGAATTATCGAGGTGAACAGGTATGAGGATGATGGGAGTTGGAGAGATGGTTCGGTGCGTTCGGTGAGGAAGGATAAAGGGAAGGGAAGGGAACGTAGTGTGGAGAACGGGTATGGACGGGGGGATGACGGCGACTATCGTTATGGCGCTGTTGGGTCTTCTTCGACCGCTACCGCACGTACGAGAACACGACCACCACCTCACGACAACAGGCATGTTAACGGCAACGGGCATGTTAACGGCAGCAACAACGGTCATGTCAATGGACAAGGAGGACGTTCTGACTGGTTCTCAGGTTACGAAACTCAAAACAACACGTCGCCGTCACCCACCACTTTGACTTTGACAAGGACGACTTCTAATCGGAATCACTATTCTCGTGATGACCGTCGAGGGACCTATAGAAATGGGAACGGGGAAAGCGGCCTTGGGAATGGATACCACAATCATAATCACAAGCGCGAAGATCCTCGTCACCACCATCATTTGTATGGAAATGGAAACGGAAATGGAACCGGAAACGGTCACCCCGGGTCCTCAGCTAGTTCGACGACGTATCGAAAGACTCGACAACCTCATCATCATCATCATCGACAGTCTGTTGACTACTATGCTGATGTCGATGTTGATATGGATCAGAGACAACGACAACGGAAGGGAGGAGATCCATCTTTTCAAGAACCGAGACTGGCGCTTGTTAGGACACCGACTAACGACAGTCGTCGAAACGGACACCATCATCATCATCATCATCATCATTCGGACGAATTCGGTCGTTTAACATCGAAATCTTCTTCTTCGCGTCATCCAGCAGCTGTTGATGTGAATGCGAGTCGACCCGCTGTTCATCGAAGAGGACGTCTTCCGGCCGTACAGAATTACGAAGTGGTCAATAATCATGTGGTGGAAGATGGTCCTGAACGAACGGTGACGATATCGACTTGGAGAGAGCAAGTAGCGAATGAGGCGAGGAGGAGTGAGGTTGAGATGAGTATATATTATGTTAATGCGGATGAGTATGCTGTTGAAGGGTTGGATGAAGCTGCTTTGGCATCTTATAATCGGTTGACTGGAAGGAAAGAGACGGGGACGACGGCGAACAACGATAGCAAGAGGAAGGATAGGAAGAAGGATAGACTTACGGCGGCGAGAGTGGAAGAGTTGAGGAAGTTGGGGATGACGGACGCGTTGGAGGGAGATCGGAGAGTGGGGAGAGCAGGGTTTGAACCTAATGTTCCTGGTCTGGTGTGTACTTCTCTCTATTGATTTTTGAGATAGCGAGATTATTGACTGGTTACCGTTGGACGGTTTGGCTCTTTCTTTTCTTAGTCTCGAGGCCATAACGGAATTGTCGACCGGGCTCAGACCCCTTGGCCTTCATTCTCTGAAACTGGGGAATACGAAGGCGAAGACGACTTCTCGAACCTACACCATGTTCGTGGCCGTGGCGTCGACGTCGGCATCAGAAAGAAGTCCTCTTCTGCGTTGATGAAAATTCCTAAACACCAAAATGGAAACGGTAGTGGTAGTCGGAATGGTGATTTTCGTCCTGACATGTCACCTGAACGGACTTCGACTCCTATTCACATTTCGCGTTCTCCTCCTCGATCTGCATGGATTCCGGGTAGACCTTCGCGAGAGCGTGCGCTATCGCCTTTGTACAGATCTGGCTCGCCGCCAAACGCAAACGGTTCTGTTCGTAATGGGAATGGAAACGGGAATGGTGCTTTGGGTCCGACAAACAGTTCAGAAGACTCGGATCGAGTTGAGATACCGTTGGCGTTGACACAAGTGCTTGGCACATGTGAACCTCCACTGCTTCATATCTCCAGAGCCTTGGTAGAGCTGGGTATCACGACGGAGGATCATCTTCGAGCGGTTGGGAAGTTGAAGAACTCGACGCGGGATCGAGAGGTGAAGGAGGAAGCGTTGAAGAGAGGGATTACGATTATGGAATGGGCGATTCTGTTGGACCGGTTACAGTCTTTGTGAAAGACAGTTTGGACCCTTTTTCGATAGGCTGACTCTTTCTCTATGATGTGCTCGTTGCTGGTTTTAACTACTTTTGACTCCTCTTCCTGTGGTGCTCTGCCTGTGTTTTCGACTTGCGCACACCTCGATTTAATCTGGCAACTGAACTTTCTTTGCCAAGGCCAAGTCTCCCTCGACGGTACGGATTTGATTCTACTGAAGTTTCAGGAGGGAAAATGGATCAACATGCGGCGGGCTTGGCTGAGCGCCCCTAGTGATTGAGTGATTGCGGTGTTGACGCTTCCACTATTGCATGCATCATGCATGGTATGAGGCTACGCATCAATATGATTTAGCCTGAAGCGAATTGACATGAAAGTAGAACCTCTCTCTTGGGCTATCATCATATTATTAGTGGCTTTTATTGCGACTTGGCAGAACACTTCATGTCCGGAAACCATTTGATTGATTTGAACTGTGTCTCAACAAATGCTATCTGTTGAATTGAGCTCAGAACGCGAAACAGCAAACTAATGGGCCTGGATCTTCCCCTTTCTGGGCACGCAATTCCGATTGGCTAGAGGTGCTTGGCGTAAGTGTCGCCGAGCATGCGGAGTGATGAGGCGTTTCCCTCTTGAGCCATGCTGGATCCGGTCCTCGTTCCATGTCTTCTTTCCTTCTCTCTTTTTCACTCTCTTCTTTTTCACAACTAGACTAGAACCAAGAATCTTGGTCTAGTTTGCGGTTCATTTATTTGTTTTCAAGTTGTGTGTGCTGGTCTTGCGTTCTTTTCTTCCTTCACATTCGCTGTTTAGACGGACTCATACTACGCTGGTCGTCGACTTACTTATATACGGTTTTAGTTCCGAACAGTCCCTGACAGACAGACAATTTGGACGCTACTTTCTCTCCTTTTTTTTAGCTACTGACGCAGCCTCTTCTATCATGCAACTATCATCATCATGGCCGTTATCCCTCCTTGTCTTTGTGTACACCTCGTTATTTTTGTGCACCACAGCATCCCCACTTCCATCCGATCGTGAGGAGACCATTACGAACATTATGGAAGCGTCCGATCTTCAAGGTTTGAAGGCGCGAAGGATTCCCGGTGGTTTTTCAATTCCTTTTAGAAGAACACGAGTGGGAAGTGATAGCATGGACGGTGGCGTTTTGAGCCGCAGAGACAACGATCAAAAGAAAACAGGAAGAAGAAGGAAAAGGGGAGACGTAAGTGGTGAAACTGGGCTTGGAAATAATTCAGACTTGTGAGTTCCGTGCTCGATTCTGTCACTTTACAGCGATTTACTGATACGAGTAGGCTCTATACTGTCCCGATCGAAATTAACGGAACTGTCACGGCTGCTCATCTTGGTATGGTGTGGTCGCTTCTAATGATGATTCCCAATCTTGACATCCATTTTTTCCTTAGATACTGGCTCATCTGACCTTTGGCTGACATCGGATTCCTGTTCTGCAACCTCTTGCAATGGAGCAGCTACCGCCAATCGTTTCCCTTCGTCCTCCCTTACTGCTACCAGTTCACAAGCATACATGCAATATGGAGACTCTGTAACCGGTACTTTCGCCTCTGGACCTATCGGTTTAGGTACCGCTACCATTGCTGGAATCGCGATCCGCAACCAAGCATTCGCCGCTGTCGACCAAACGGACAACAATGTCGTACGGTTCGGAGCTGCCGGCATCTTTGGCTTGTCCTTTCCTTCAGGGTCAAAAATCCAAGAAGCTCTCGTCACCGATCAAACGGGACCTCTTACCACTACGGACGAGTTTGTCAAAGCGACGTATGAGTATGGACCTCTTTTAGCGAGGATAGCGATGACTGGTGCTTTGGAGATGCCGATGTTCGCAATCGAGTTGCAGAGAAGTACGATTGATGTGGGTGGGCAAGACGGTATGCTCACTGTAGGAAGGTTACCTGAAGGAATTGACAACAGTAGTTTGACGTGGGTACCGGTTAGACTCTATAAACCGGAGGAAGGAGGGCTTAGAGCCCCGTCATTTGCGAGCGGTGAGGTGTATCCGTTGTAAGTGCTACTGTCAATTTGTACCTACTTTGATCTGACTCAAATTTACTTTTTTTTGTTGCAAGCCGTTGGGAGATAGATATCGACGGAGTATTTTTGGATGGAGAACGGATCGACGATTCAAGAATACCACCGGACGGAGTATCCGTGAGCTCAACGTCAGCTTTAATCGATACCGTAAGTTCCCTCTGTCACCAACACGCGTAGTTTGCATTCTTAATTATGATCATTCTTGAAATTCAGGGCAATTCACTTCTTCGTGGTCCATCCGATGTCGTTTCCAGCATTCTCTCTTCGGTCTCTTCCAGCTTCAACTCCAGATTTCCCGTCTCATCATCAAATCAAGCCATTTTGCCTTGTAACGTTCCAAGGACTCTAGCTTTCCAAATCGGCGGCAAGGTGTGCTATTTATATCTCCCAATTTAGTGTCTCTGCTAATGCCCTAGTACGTGTAGATGTTTCCGATTGATCCACGAGATTTCATAGGAGAAGGCGCAAATGATGGTCGGTCGTGCGCTGCAGATAATTTGGTTGCAACCGACCCACCGAGTCGAGGTGCTTTGTTCAGATGGAGCTTAGGTGACCCGTTCATGAAGTCGTAAGTTTGGGCTGTGCCTGCATACACATATAGCCGTTTCCGTTTGGCTCCTATCTTCTTTACTCAATTCCTTTAACCGCTAAAATTTTTTCGCTACTTCATCATTTCCTAACAGAAATCTTGTGGCATTTCATTATGGTAATCTTACACATCCTTCTGTCGATCCTCCTCGCATTGGTTTCCTGTCAATGGTCCCGGAAAATGCAAATCAGTTATTGATTGAAGCTGTCAATGACGCACAAGCAAATGGAGGTCGTTTCGAGAGTGAGTTTTTTTTTTACAAAGTTTCATCCATTCATTCTTTGACTTCACGAATGATCTTTTTTTTGACATTTGTTTTGTTCAGGCACACTCGAGGTCGCACCGACCGCCTCGGCAGCAACAGCGGGTGAGATCACCGTTTCTCCGGGTTTCACTGGAATCGGAGCTACTACAAGTGCCGAAGGTGCGACCAGAACTCAGATGTCGCCAACGGCGGCTGTGACAGTTGGATTGGATGATGCAGAAGATCTCAATGATCAAAACACGGAGACCAGGCTGAGGCCGAGTACGGGGACGATCATGGCTATAATAGTATCTATATTCGGAGTAGGAATGGCATGGTGAACCAATGATTAGAACTCTCGCAATTCAAACGACGGTGGTTTTTATTAGTACAACTCGACGACGTAACTAATGGAATGATATTTGTAAAAAAAAGTACGAGAGCCATGCAGAGTTACACAACTTCAGCGCTTTTATCCCGATAATGTAGAGCAGGCAAACCAACGAAGCCTTCTACGGCAGATTCTTCTTTACTAATGTTCGATTCTTTAGAGGATATGGATGAGTTGGTCTCTTCACACGTTTCTTCAGAATAATACGTCAACATGGTAGAGGGGACGAGTGGTCTTCTCTTTGGTGGCAGTTTGACATTAACCTGCGAAATAGAGTCGGATGGACCGAGTGATGGTTCTGGCCCACAAGACTTGGAGTCTTCTGATAGGTGTCGAGAGTGGATAGAAGATGAGAAATAGTATTGCCCCCTCGCAAATACCGAACGCCGGGATGTCTTCATCCTTTGACTATTTGATCTTCTCTGCCGTCTGATCAATAAGAATAGAAGTAAAATGATAAGGATTGTGCATGAGATCACTCCCATTACAATGGCCACCAATTGCAAGGGCGGGAGCCCATTCATTGTTGTCGAATTCCTGCACAAACAATCAAAACAGAGCTCGAATTGTTGGGAAATCAAGATTCTGGACTAGTCAAACCAACATACATCGAGTTATCTGGAGACTGAGTACCAGGAGAAGTTGATGAAGGCGAGGTCCGCGTTTCTGTAGTGGAAGAAGTTGATGAAGGCGAGCTCTGCGTTTCTACGACTACGCCATTCACGCTGAAGGCCCCGGCTGGATTTGGACTTGAATTGGGGGCAAATGTATAGCTCTCAAAATGAAAATTTCTGAATTCATATATTTCTGAGCGGGCCAAAGTTTAGAGTTCATAATTTTGGAGCAATCATACCCGCCCTGAGTAGGTCCTGGAATAGTTTTCGTTATTGTTCTTTGGCTTGAAGGATCCACAATCATAAAGCGGTCAGAGTTGATATCTGTATCACCGCCAGTTTGGAATCCAATGCCAACCCGTGAGCCTTCAGAGTCGATTGCCAAAGTTACTGTGATTGACCGGCCTACGGTCGCGATGGAAGGTATTGGCCCGAGAAAGTGGAGAGCATTGGCCCGCAACGCTTGCCATCCAAGAACCAACGACCTTTTTTTTTACAATCATGAGTTTCGTCGCTGACCAGAAAAGTATGCATATCTCACCAGTACCGTTGGAGAGTCATTACTCTTCGAAGCGGATAAACTCGACAAGACTCGGTTTTAAGCTTGAGAAAGGATCAAAGGAGACATCCAAATGAGCCGCTCATTCATGTTCTCTTATAATCTGACATAGGACACGTCTCAACCCATAGTAAATGATGGATGTGAAGGTATAGATCACGATCTGCCGCACGAAGTGATGACCTTCTTCTTTGATGTTTGTGCTAGAAACACCCGTCATGTCCTGATGCACTGGGCATGACGGTGACTCAGAATGATGGATACTACTTATAACATTCCAGAGAGACGGATGTCAATGAGTTGACATTCATCTCATTTGGGCTGAGATTTGACACTAATACTGTACCTTTGCAATTATTCAATATATTAGGCCAGGTGGTCCGGGTATAAAATGAATTCATCATCCTTCGACTGATCTTTTTGCAGCTCAACCCCGAGTGTCTGTCTAATTAGCAAGAAGCTCAGGATAATGCCTCAATGTACTTTAGAAATGTAGTATGTATGTAATTGACTCTTCATAAATTCGTGAATATTGATCTTCGTTCACGGAAATCATCATCGCTGCATACATGAAATTGGACAGGTAGCAATAAAAAACGGACTTCAAATTTTCAATTGAAATATGTGAATACAGATTATTTCCCGGTCACTAGCAATGGGAGACAAATGTAGCCTTCTTTATTGAATACGATACATGATTGCCCTGTCAAGCTTCTACAGTTTATGAGATAGTCCAGGTATTGAAGGGTCTAACTTTCAAAATTTGGAGTTTGAAGGTACCACATTTTTACTGGTAGTATTTCAAGAGTTAATATGGGATATAAATTACAGAAACTACTACTTAGTGATCAGAGTCAAATATTTCTGTGTATTATCTGTGATGAATCATATCTAATTGTAATTGTGAGGGAGTACTATCAGAGTATCTATTTATGCAGGTTCCTGATTGGTATGACAAGACAAAGGAGTTACAGAGGCAAGGTCATTCTCACTAAGCTGAATAGTGGGTCAGTATTGTAGAGGAAACAAGTGGTCTCCTCCGCGGAGGATGTTCAGTGTTTGCCTGTGAAATTGAGTCGGATGGGCTAAGCGATGATTCTGTCTGAGAGATTCTCAGGAATGGTTGAGATGGAATAGAGGACGAGTAACGCTTCTCTCTTGTGGATGCCAAATTTTGAGATGTTTCAAGTATCCTCTCATGACGCCTCAATCGTCTCTGTTGTCTGAGAACTAAGAATATCAGTAGAAGAATCAAGACCACACAAAAAAGTATTCCCAGAACAATGGCAATAACTAGGTGTGTCTGTTCATCTGTCGGATTCCTGGAAAGTATTGTCAGAACAAAATTTGGAGGATTAAACTGGGTACTCACCCGGATTTACTATTTGGGGACAGGGTCTCTGGGGGTACAGTAGTTGTGACTGAGGTAATTGAAAATGAGACTGAAGTAGGGGATGATATTGAAGCTGATGAGTTCACAGTGGATGGTGTTGCTGAAGTCTCTGAAGTTGAAGGTGTAGCTGTATCTGAGGCTGTGGTTGGTGAATCTGGTGTCACTGGAGCTGAAGTTTGACTCGGTGGTTGTGTTCCTGTCTGAGCTGGAGCCGATGCTGATCCCTCTGGAATTGGTTGTGGACTTTGTGGACCCTGATCTGGTAGTCCCTGATCTGGTAGTGATGATCCCCCTGGTGGTGATGGTCCCCCTGCCAGTGGTGATGGTCCTCCTGGTGGTGATGGGTCCTCCTGAAGTTCTGATTTCCCTGCTTGTCCCTGGGCTTTTGTTTGTGCTGCATGAGCTTGTTTTTGTTCTCTGTAGAATCCACCCTGAGCTGGTGGTTATCTTAGTGAAACTATCATGTCATATGCTTGGATTTCCATAGCTGAAGTTGTAATTTTGAGAACTGGGCACTTACAGCTCTCTATCTCTTGAGATTTGTCTGCGATATCAATTGCACGAACATGTGGAGAAAGAGGATATATCACAAGGTGTGATGTGCTGGGTTTTTACAGTTTAGTGTCCTCCAAAATTCGAAATTTATGATTTTGAGCAGTCTTACCAGCTCTGAATTGGTTTTGAGAGAGAGTTCATAAGAAATTGATCCTGGTTTGAAGGATTCCTATTTGTAGTTGTGAAGTAGTCATTGTCATCAGAAGCCATATTGCTGCCCGTTCAAGGTCCAATCAAAAAGACGTCTGGTCAATGGAAAATCACTTAGTTATGGTTTCTGGCTGACCCATGTTGACATGAAACAAGAGACAAACCTTTTGCATTCAGCCTGTTACATTATCAATACGAGAACCAACCACCTATCGAGATTCGGTGACTTACATTGAGATGTGTATTATCCAGGGAACAAAAGACAGAATGTCTAGCCTTGGTCTACCAGGCTCGTAATGTCTATACCAAGCACCTATAGAATAACAACTCATTTTGAGTTCTATTGCCGATTGAGGAGATTGCATGTCTTACCAGTAGCACTATGGAGTCCGAATTTTCAAAAGGCTTCGACTTTCCTAGAGTTGGTAGTACGGAGCTTGGGAGCGAATCAAGGGGTAAGAGCATTCCTTTAAATAAGTGATCTATCAATTCCCCTTGTCTCGGAGGTCACAATATCGAATTCACTGGACTGATGATGGACAGAGGTCGGGATAACTACTGGATATTGATCAATGCTCTCTTCAAATAGTATCGCGAAGGCGGGCAGCATTTATAACGCGCCGCGAGCTCAGTTCCAACGCCATTACTGATGCCTTTAACAGTGCCCGTCGGTTCTCAAGATGAAGATCCAGAGCGCCGGATGACTGGCAGCTTGTAGCATGCCCTTGACAGGACTTGGTGATCGGAAGATCAATCTATCTGATGCTCATCCTTCATTCTAGCAACCATGACGCGTTTCATTTCAAACTCGATTGCTTGCAGAAGGGTTCACAGGTTCGACAGTTTCTCCTTACCCCCAAAGTATGCGCTATAATCTTGTCCGTTTGTGACCGTTATCGGGCCGAGCTGTAAACTCAACAGACTACGTCTAGGCTGCAGATCACGGTTGCATCTCGTTTCTCTGACTCATGTTACTCCATACTTCGTCAGAAAGAACAGGAAGTGACACAATTGAACCTTTCAAAAGATGTCAATGATCATTGATCGCAACTTTAGATACCAATCCGATGAGCGGCAACCCCGAAAGAAACATCTAATGGATAGAATTTGTACCAATCACGACGGTTAAAAATGCACAAAATAGGATCACGGCGAAGTGCCACCACTAGGAATCACTTGACTTGCAATCAAGAGGATAGAAAACCCATGTTCTTGATTTGATACAAAGGTGTATTGATGTTATACTAAATATTCTCGGCACGTAGCTAGAAGGAGTCCTTGGACCGCCCTAAAATAAAACCGTAGACAAAGTAACCTAGTAGCATTGAGAGTAGTAGGCTAAAAATATTTTACTTGTCAGAAACTCCCGAGCAACAATAGAAAAGTGACCAAAGTACTCACGGTTGACAACGTTGCACTTGTACGGAGAAGCGCTAATTCACAAGATATCAGAAGGTCGTTTCAAACAAGCATTTGAGAATACTCACCAAGTGGTGGGTCCAGTCCATCCTGGAAGCAGATAGGAAGAATGGAAGTTAGTAAGTCTGCATAACGAGATAACTCTATCACAGAAACAAGAGAGAGCTAGGCTTACCCTGGCCTCCACATTGCGCCTTGATAAGGAATAGAGAATTAGATTGGAAATACTCGGAACGAGAACGAAATCGACTGACCCATTGTGCAGCGGTACCCTGTCCAGAGGAGCTGGTAGGAGTCGAGGCAGGAGTCGACGATGGCTTGGTTGCTACAGAAGTGGTAGGAACGGAAACAGGGGTCGAAGCTGAAGATCCGGGTGACGATCCACCAGTCGACTTTTTAGAGACGTCAGCGCTGCGATAGCTTGTACAGGCCGACTCAACAGAGACTCACAGCACCAGAGTTGTAAAGTGGAGGACCAGGGATGATATAGGTCGTTTCGGTTTGAGCTTCGTTGGTGTAGAGGTTGACAGTGACTGTATGGGAAAATAAACGTATTTTGTTTGCATCAACATGATCTAGTCAGCCAATGGATAGATATGTGCTTACGTCCAGGGTCACTGTTAGAATATCCACCAGGGAATTTAACAAGCTCAGCGGAAGTAGGAGCACGACTTCCACCACCAGTGATTTGGATCTGAGCGCATTCGGGGTACAATTGCTAGAAAAAATATTCAATAAACAACTCGTTGAACTAACCCAATGAGTTTGGATAAATGAGAGAGCTCACAGCGGGCAAGGAGTGCAAGGCGATCATTTCGAAACGGATGAGGTAGTTGCCACTTGGAACGGAAGCAGGGATGGTCGAGGTCCATGATGAGTTTTGGTCGATCATCTTTCCAGAACCCCAGTATCCATTACCGACTGTACCAGAGAGAAGACCGGCTTCGTCGATCTTGAACTATAGAAAATCTGCTCGGTATCAATGTCACTGGAACGGAGAAAGAGATACTAACCCAGCTCAGACTTTGTGCATTGACTCCTGTACAACTCGATCCAGGGCATTGAGCGAGGTATGTCAACTACAAGCAGGGAAAAAATGTATTAATATCGGACTTCGGTAGATCAAAAGCACAAGGAAAAACAAACCATTGGTCCGTAGGGGTGAGGCCAAACTTGGTTCCAGTAAGCCGTAATCTTAGACCCAGCTGGGACGCTAGTGGCCGTAAGTTGACCATCAGGTGAAGTCCCGTCGTCATTGCAAGCAACGGTAGAAAGTGTCGCGTCCTGAATAGGATCACTAGAAAGTCAAGCCAAATCAAGTTCAGGAAAAACTGATGTAAACACGAATTTCATTCGGAAAAGTTACGTACTAGGTTGCCCAAGGACGTTGAATACTCGATTGTCCTACGGGAGTGTTGTACGGTTGCCACCCATTATAAGTCTTGCCAGCGATATTGTACGACAAAACACCTCCGTGAGCGATAACCCTCGGCAATTGAGGGAGAACAGCAAGTGTCAGAGCGAGGAGTTGAGTGGAAGAGAACATGGCTATTTGTTTTGCTTCCAAACCGCTTCGACAAGTTATCGAATTCCTGGTGGGGTTAGAGAGTAGAGGGTCCTGACCTGTCAGAGGTGGTCTTTATACATCTACCCCTACATGCCGTAGTATATTATCGCTAGAAAACATCATAAGGTCTTACCCCTGGCCAGACACTTGTTGAGTCTTGAGCCTAGACGGATTAACACAAATTGACCAAATTGCCAAACTTGTTCACTTGACGTTGAGATATATCCAGTTGATGGTCACGGATCCCATTCCAGGGGTAAGAAACGTAGCGACAAAGCCTCTTTTTGCAAGCAACATTCATTCATTCCTATAATCTCGCAAAATCCTCGCGGACTTGATCCGTGGTTGGTGTTAACATCGGAAGTTTTTGTGACAATTACGCTGGTCGTGTCGAGATGGAAGGAAAAACTCCATCTTCACGGACTATTCTGTAATTGTATCGGATTGTATATGATGGTCATGGTCAATATAACCCCGGATGATTTGGCAACGACCTTCGAATTCGTGAAAACGTGCAAGATGCCTTTATCATGGCGGCTATACTAAAAAAGGACTGGTTCGCCACGCCACGGGGTTATTAGTAAACCTTACCCTCTACTTCGGAAAAAAGAGACTAGCAGTTACTTGGTGCAGACGAATAGGGACGTTAACTCGGCGTCTAGCAAGAAGATGTATATGATGTCACAGGTACGTTCGCGGAGTGTAACATTTGAATAATTGCGGTGCCGAGTGAGAGGGATTTAAGAATTTCAATATACAATACAATAGCAACAAAGACAAAGATACTTCACGTTCGAGCTAGACACTCGGGGACGAAAGAGGTATCGAGAATAAACTCCAGATTTTAGCCGGAAATATCATGTGCTTTGCTCTCTCGGATAGCCGGGATACTGGTCAAAACAAGGTCGAAGAAAGGTTTGGAAAAACGTCAGTCTGGTATGTAAGTGGTGACAACATTCAAGAACTGGCTTTATTTAAATTACTTCCGACGGTCGATTCACAGATCGTTGGGTAGCTGATCCCTGAATCAACAAAAAAGATCAAGGAAGGTTCTTCATGATCAAGCTTACTACAAAGAAAGGCATTAAGGCAAGTCTCCGCGACAAAGAAGAGGAACTGTTATCAGAGAAATTCTTCTACTTATCCTGTCTTACCCGCATATAATGGATATACAGAGTGAGAAAAGCAAAGTATCATGCATCATGCATGACATTTTGTCCCGCACCGGTGTCATGGACAGAGCTGAGAGCAGAGCAAGTTTCTATTCTCGCAGGGAAACAGCTAACACTCTACCCGGAGTCCCGGACCGATCTGGCAGCACGTGGTCAGTCGCGTTATCATATCACGCAGTCACGTATCCGTGACCAACCGTTTTTTCTCCTTGTCTTTCACGGCTGAAAATGCTTTGCGCGTCCTGCCTTACCGAAATATCTCTACCTCGTCACCCACTGCGCTCAAAGGAACAAATTTTCCAAAGCCTTCGTGAAGGAGTCCTCTCTTTATCCGACATTCCCGACATTCGCAAAAGTATCTCAGACGCGCACAACATCCTGAAAGCCTATGACAAAGAAATTCGTCGCCTCGAGTACACACTCGCTGTCGTCAGGTCAATGGCCGGCCACTTGAAGGAGCGTATTCAAGAGACATCCTTTCTTCTCTCTCCGGTACGACGGTTGCCAAACGAAATTCTCGGAGAGATTTTCAAGTTTTCTATGCCAAGTGGATCGATATTCTCATGCACTAAACTACCTTCTCCTTCCTTTTTGACTGTGTGTGCACGATGGAGAACTGTCGCTCTATCTACGCCAAGCATCTGGCAGTCAATTAGACTGGATTATAGTGAAATACCTTCTAGGCATTCCCATCGGGATATAACAGCTTTAGATCATCATCTCTCGAACCTTTCTAAATCATCTCCGCTCGACATTCACATATTTGAATGGGAGCGAGTGAGATCGGGTTGCACTGAAGTTGCTAGTGCTCATTTTAATTCCATCGCCGAGCAGTCATTTCGATGGGTGTCTCTATCTTTGGAATCATATTCTGGGTCATTGACTGCACAATTCGAACGGTTCAATACGATCGAGAACTTTCCTAATCTCCACACATTGCGCGTTTTGGCCAAGATTCCATCTTCTACGATCTCATCGATCCTCAAACGGTCTCCTGTCTTGACACACCTTACAATTGATTCGTTCCCAGACGAGGCAGGCCTGTTTGGGGCTCTTTCGAGCATTACTCACTTGGAACTCATGTGTTATCGTGATCCAACGGTGTTCAGCGTTCTCGACAAGTGTCCAAAACTTGTTTCGGTGACGTTCTATCTAGTACATTTTCATGACGAAGAAGGCACTCGATTATGCTCCCCTCCCGCACGTCACATACCCTCGATAAAACACATCGACATCGAAATGCAAAGATCATCTACACAAGAAACAGAGTATTACCTCCTCCCTCCACTCCTTTCATCTCTCCACCTACCTTCCTTGATATCAATCAATCTCGACTCCTTCCGTGACCCTAAGCCGTTTGTAAGACAAGACATCTTTGGAGCATTAGGGGTATTTTTCAAAAAGACACACGCTCTCACATCCCTCACACTCTGCAGTCTCGAAATCAGCGATGACGATACTGTCTCCCTTCTCCGACTTGTTCCTTCCCTCACTAAATTGGAGATTCACGAACGCAACAGCAAGATTGACAATGCTGATCTGCACCCCATGCCCATCGTCTCTCGTCGATTCTTGCAATGCTTGAACAGTTATGACCTAGACCACGTTGCTCAAACAACGTTGACTGCTCGACATCTCCTTTTACCCAAACTCGAGCACCTTTCGCTGGCAGTCTTGGGGAAAACCTTCCTCGAAGAAGACCAGGACTTGGTGAAGCTCTTCGTCAGCGTCATATTATCACGTTGGTTTCCACGGCGTGACTTGGAACAAGACTTGGACTATGGCGTGGAATGTTTGAAGTACGTCAAACTTCGTGTTGTTAATGGGAGGGTGGATAAGGATATTTGGGATCAGCTCAAGTGCTTGGATGGGATGGTTGCGATTTTGGAGGACTCTGATGGGCCGTGTAAGACCGATGGGTAAAATGTATAAGTTTTGAAAAGCTTTCCTCACATATATATAACCTTCTTTTCCTTAGACCTTTTCATACTACTTGATCCAATCACTATCGAATCCCTTCTACAGTCCCGTGAATACCAGCGCTTTTTTCGTACTTCTCCACTAGAATCCTGCGGCGAGCCTTTCCAGTCGCGGTGATTTGGTTTATCTGAGTATAAAAAGATCGAATCGTTATACCAACTTGTCAACAAAAAAGGTAACATATGCCTCTTTTATCCCACTATTTGTCACGAAGAGGACACAAGGAAACGGTAAAAAGAAAGTGAAAGTGTCGTATCTTGTAAGTATAAGCCGGCCAGAAACAGTGCGGCGAGCAGAAAACCTTGTCTATAAGAAAATAAAAGGACCAAGTAAAACGATCCTGAGGATGGTCAAAAAATCGTCTGAAGCACTCAGTAGAAACCTGACGGTTTATACATTTGGCAGCACGTTAGTACTAGGGAAGTGCCGACTGCGTCGGCTCCGACCTTGCTTGCGCCGAATCTAATGTGAAGTGCAGAATGACTCATGGATTCTCACTGACCCCATTCCCCGGCGTGTAGTGTATCAACTTCTATTAAATGGTTTCTATACAAATCATTTCTTATGACCACACCAGTCCGAAAAAGGTCGTGAAGTTGTCCAAACACGACGAGCGTAACGGCCGTAATGGGAAGAAATTTGATTGAGAAGAAATGAGTGTAACGGCAATCTGGCAGAAGAAAAGATTTATACGGGAAGTAAGGCACCGCCGCATTGGAACTCACCAAATTGTGGACATTTGACTGTCAGCAAAAGAGAGAAAAGAAGGATCCAGAGGACTTATACGGGAAGTAAGGCACCGCCGCATTGGAACTCACCAAATTGTGGACATTTGACTGTCAGCAAAAGAGAGAAAAGAAGGATCCAGAGGACTTGAAGACAGACGACGGATGAGCGACTGAAGACGGGCAACGCAGACGTATCGGAGCAATGGAAGTATCACCGGGGGCAATAGCCGACCCAGCTGGAGTTGTGCTGGGTAAGACAAAGCATGCACCCAGCACGATACCTAGCATGGCACCTAGCATGAGACCCAGCATACACAAGACCCTTTCATATAAATAATGAAAATTAGTGATGTCAGGACTCGGCTCTGACTCACTTCGGCTCGACTCGGCAAAAAAGTCATTTAAATCGACTCGACTCCGACTCGGGTCAATTGGAGTCGGTCAAAAATGGCTTTCTCAAGGAAGGAGGGAGCAAAAGTGCTGAAAGTAAGTATAATAGCTTATAACAAGTTGATATAGTGAGTCAAGTTAATAAAAACAAGCACTTACCTTGTACAATGGCTGAAATGCGAAGTTCAGTCATGAAAAAGCCGTGAGAATCTGGTTATGACAGGGTCATACCGATCTCGAAAAATTTTCCAAATATATTTCTATCTACTTTCTTCAGCTTTAAGTACTTCTTTGAGGTCATTAGGTATATTTTAAAGAGCACTGAGCTGTTTTAAACTCTGGAATTCCAGTGAAATTACAGTCTACTTGGAACAAAATTCACGCTCGACTCCAAATGACTCTGCCGACTTGAGTCACGAGTCAAGCCGCGACTCAAAAACCGGCTCGACTCGGCGACTAGCCGGAGCGGAGTCGAGTCGCGTGCAACACTAATGAAAATAATGCTATTGGTTGCTGGTGTGTCCTTTGTGCTAGGTCTCGTGCTGGGTGCCGTGCTGGGTTTCATGCTGGGTCTTACCCAGCACGATTACAGCCAGGTCAGCTATTGCCCCCGGTGTATATTTGGTCTTATTTGCAATAGAAGGCGTCGCAGGCTTTGGCTTTATTTATTCGGGAGTGTGGGCACGTGAATAAGAGGGTGGAGAGACCTAGCAAGCAAGGTAACGTACACGGTTAATCACGTAGTCACATAAAGTGTCACGCAGTCACATATCGTGACTAGAGGTTCGCTTTTTCCCTTTACACCAGTGCCAGCTGACAGCTTCACGACATAAATGCTTTGCACCTGCCTTACCGAAACAGAGGCTCTACCTCGTCACCCACTGCGCTCAAAGGAACATATCATAGAAAGCCTTCGCGAAGGATCCCTCTCTTCATCCGACATTCCTGGCATTCGCAAAAATATCTCAGACGCACAGGATATCCTGAAAGCATATGACAAAGAAATTCGTCGCCTCGAGTACACCCTCGCTGTCGTCAGGTCAATGGCCGGCCACTTGAAGGAACGCATTCAAGAGACATCCTTTCTGCTCTCTCCGGTGCGACGGTTGCCAGACGAAATCCTCGGAGAGATTTTCAAGTTTTCTATGCCAAGTGGATCGATATTCTCATGCACTAAACGACCTTCTCCTTCCTTTTTGACTGTCTGTGCACGATGGAGAACTGTTGCTCTATCTACGCCAAGCATCTGGCAGTCAATTAGACTGGATTATAGTGGAATATCTCGTAGGCATTCCCATCAGGATATAACAGCTTTAGATCATCATCTCTCGAACCTTTCTAAATCATCTCCACTCAAAATTCACATATCTGACCTCGAACGATTGAGATCGGGTTGCACTGAAATTGTCAGTGCTCATTTTAATTCCATCGCCGAGCAGTCATTTCGATGGGTGTCTCTATCTGTGGAATCACGTTCTGGGTCGTTGACTGCACAAATCGAACGGTTCAATACGATCGAGAACTTTCCTAATCTCCATTCATTGCGCGTTTTGGCCGAGATTCCATCTTCCACGATCTCATCGATCCTCAAACGGTCTCCTGTCTTGACACACCTTACAATTGATTCGTTCCCAGACGAGGCAGGCCTGTTTGGGGCTCTGCCGAACATTACTCACTTGGAACTCGTGTGTGTCTATGATCCAATGATGTTCAGTTTTCTCGACAAGTGTCCAAAACTTGTTTCAGTGACGTTTTATCTAGTACATTTGGACGAACATGGCACTCGATTATGTTCCCATCCCGCACGTCACATACCCTCGATAAAACACATCGATATCCAAGTACAAGGAAAATCTGACCGAGAAACACAGTATTACCTCCTGCCTTCACTCCTTTCGTCTCTCCATCTACCTTCCTTGATATCAATCAATATCAACTCCTTCCGTGACCCTAAGCCGTTTGTAAGACAGGACATCTTTGGAGCATTAGGGGTATTTTTCAAAAAGACACACGCTCTCACATACCTCACACTCTGCAGTCTCAAAATCAGCGATGACGATACTGTCTCCCTTCTCCGACTCGTTCCCTCCCTCACTAAATTGAAGATTCACGAACGCAACAGCAAGATTGACAATGCTGATCTGCACCCCATGACCATCGTCTCTCGTCGATTCTTGCAATGCTTGAACAGTTATGACCCAGACCACGTTGCTCAAACGACGTTGACTGCTCGACATCTCCTTTTACCCAAACTCGAGCACCTTTCGCTGGTGGTCTTGGGGGAAACCTTCCTCAAAGAAGACCAGGACTTGGTGAAACTCTTCATCAGTGTCGTATTATCACGTTGGTTTCCACGGCGCGACTTGGAACAAGACTTATGCTATGGCGTGGAATGTTTGAAGTATGTCAAACTTCGTGTTGTTAGGGGGAGGGTGGATAAGAATATTTGGGATCAGCTCAAGTGCTTGGATGGGATGGTTGCGATTTTGGAGGATTCTGATGGGCCGTGTAAGACGGATGGGTAAGATGTATAACTTTTGAAAAGCTTCCCTCCCGTATATATAGCCTTCTTTTCCTTTGATCATTTCATGCTACTTAATCCAATCACTATCGAATCCCTTCTACAGTCCCGTAAACACCAGCGCTTTTTTAGTACTTCTCCGTTAGAATCCTGCGGCGAGCCTTTCCAGTCGCGGTGATTTGGTTTATCTAAGTATAAAAAGATCGAATCGTTATACCAACTTGTCAACAAAAAAAGGAATGCACATACCTCTTTCACAGCTTCAATCCCACTATTTGTCACGAAGAGGACACGAGGATACGGTAAAAACAAAGTGAAAGTGTCGTATCTTGTAAGTATAAGCCGGCCAGAAACAGCGCGGCGAGCAGAGAACCTTGTCTATCTTCACAAGAAAATAAAAGGACCAAGCAAAACGATCCTGAGGATGGTCAAAAAATCGTCTGAACGCACTCAGTAGAAACCTGACGGTTTACTTTGGCAGCACCGTTAGTACGTACACGGTTAATCACGTAGTCACATAAAGTATCACGCAGTCACATATCGTGACTAGAGGTTCGCTTTTTCCCTTTATAACACCAGTGCCAGCTGACAGCTTCGCGACATAAAATGCTTTGCACAACCTGCCTTACCGAAACAGAGGCTCTACCTCGTCACCCACTGCGCTCAAAGGAACATATCATAGAAAGCCTTCGCGAAGGATCCCTCTCTTCATCCGACATTCCTGGCATTCGCAAAAATATCTCAGACGCACAGGAAATCCTGAAAGCCTATGACAAAGAAATTCGTCGCCTCGAGTACACCCTCGCTGTCGTCAGGTCAATGGCCGGCCACTTGAAGGATCGCATTAAAGAGACATCCTTTCTGCTCTCTCCGGTACGGCGGCTGCCAGACGAAATCCTCGGAGAGATTTTCAAGTTTTCTATGCCAAGTGTATCGGTATTCTCATGCACTAAACGACCTTCTACGTCCTTTTTGACTGTCTGTGAACGATGGAGAACTGTCGCTCTATCTACGCCAAGCATTTGGCAGTCAATTAAACTGGAATATGGTGGAATATCTCGTAGGCATTCCCACCGGGATATAACAGCTTTAGATCATCATCTCTCGCTTTCTAAATCATCTCCACTCCACATTCACATATCTGAGCTCGGACCATTCGAATCGGGCTGCATTGAAAATTTCAGTACTCATCTTGATTCCATTGTCAAGCAGTCATCTCGATGGGTGTCTCTATGTTTGGACACAGATCCTATGATGTTGGCTGCAAATTTTGAACAATTCAATACGATCGAGAACTTCCCTAATCTCCGTTCATTGCAAGTTTCAGGGGACTCTGTCATGTGTTCACCAGTCCTGGAAAAATCCCCCGTCTTGACGCGTCTTGTAGTTGAGTCGTTCAACGTAGCAGACCCATTTGAGACTCTGTCGAGCGTTACTCACTTGGAACTCACGTGTTACCTAGACCCAACAGTGTTCGATGTTCTCGATAGGTGCCCAAAACTTATTTCAGTGGTCTTCCTTCTACGACACTGTGATGGTCTATCTGCTGAAGAAGTCGCTGCGTTATGCTCCCATCCCCCACATCACATACCTTCGATCAAAGACATCACTCTCCAAGTGGAAGAAGAAATGCCTGATGAAGGAAGAGACTATTACCTCCTCCCTTCTCTGCTTTCATCTCTCTACCTACCTTCTTTGATGTCAATCACTCTTTCGACTTCCTTTGTTTTCACCGCACCAATTCTAAGACACAGCGCCTTCGAAGCATTCAGAGGCTTTTTCAAGAGATCATGTTTTGTCACATCCCTCACACTATGCAACCTCGACATTAGTGACGAAGATACCATCTCCTTGATCCAACTCGTTCCTGCCCTCACTAACTTGACGATTCATGAACGCATTGGCAGCGGTTTCCTCGACAATAATATGCAACCCGTCCGATTCGATCCCATCGTCTCTCGTCGATTCTTACAACGCTTGAACAGCTATGACCTGGACCAGGTTACCTGTACAACATTGACTACTCGACGTCCCCTTCTACCCAAACTCGAACACCTTGCGCTAACAGTCTCGGGGCAAACTTTCCTCGAAGAAGACCAGGACTTGTTGAAGCTCTTCGTCAGCGTCGTATTATCACGTTGGGTTCCACGGCGTGAATTGGAACAAGACTTGGACTATGGCGTGGAATGTTTGAAGTACGTCAAACTTCGTGTCGTTGAAGGGAAGGTGGATAAGAATATTTGGGATCAGCTCAAGTGCTTGGATGGGATGATTGCAATTTTGGAGGACTCTGACGGGCCTTGTAAGACGGATGGATAAAATGAACAAGTTTTGAAGAAGCTTCCCTCGTGTATATGTATATAATCTTGCTTTTCTTGGGCTTTTTCTTACTGCTTTGATCCAATCGCTATCGGGTCGCTTCTACTGTCCCGTAAACAACGTACTTCTCTACTAACATCCGGCGAAGGGGCCTTTCCAGTCGGTGATTATCGAACCGTTATATCAACCCCTGTTCAATAAATACCTCTTTTACGGTTTCAATCCCACCAGTACCTCCCACATCGTTTGGACTGGCTCAAATCCTCCTGCTGTTCACGATTCTTACTGCTTTGATCCAATGGCTATCGGGTCGCTTCTACTGTCCCGTAAACAACGTATATACTTTTCTTTTTTATACTTCTCTACTAGCATCCGGCAAAGGGCCTTTCCAGTCGGTGATTATCGAACCGTTATATCAACCCTGTTCAATAAATACCTCTTTCACGGCTTCGATCCCACCGGTACCTCTTACATAGTTTGTAATTCTTCTTCTGCTCACGAAAAGGGCACGAGGAAACGGTAATGTCGAGTAATGTACTCGGCCGCTTATAGAGACAAAGCATCTCTTGTACAAAGCTGTCATCGTGGAAAGAGTGCTGGTAACCCAGCAGAACAAACCTTGTCCATTCCCGTAACGCAAAAACGCAGCTACAACGGCTCGAAAAATCATGTCTTTAAACCCGTCATTGGAAAGAGCGTTGAGAACCTAGCAGAAGAAAAAACGCAGCTACAACGACGTCGGAAAATCATGTCTGAACACACACCCCTTCGGCGCTAACAAACCTGCCTTCTAGTAACTTGTTATATTATTGGTCTACCTCAGGAGAAGAGAAATTAAAGAAAAGCAGCTGAGACATTACTTATCACTATATACGTACGTACAGCGCTTATATATCGAAAAAAAAAGTTAGAAAAACAACGGTCCATCTTATGTATTGTCCGAACTGCCGAACCATCACTCAAAACCCTTTTTCTTTTCTTTGAACGAGTTTCTTTTGCATCATCATCCATTCCAACCCAAGGACCTAGAAGACAAACTTGAAACCCTTCACCTAACTCGTTCTTTAAGGATCCCAAGCTTTGATCTTCATAGTTCCATGCTCGAGCATGTTGGTGTACATCTAAGTTATAGGGAGGAGAAAAACAAAACGAAACGAAAACGGTCAACTCTCAAAAACCGAACACATGTAACGCATGAGTGAACTGACCTTGAAAGCATTCTACACGTCGACCACCAATGAATACCCACACAAAAAAGGCAAAAGTGAGCAGTCAGCAAACCCTCCAAACCAAATTAACAAAAAAAAAGGGTCTCTCGACCCTCTCGACTCTCAACACTCACCCTCAACATATGAGGCTCATGTCCAGCCCCTCTCTTCAAACACTCGTACAAACTCCTGTCATAATACTCCATCAACAGATCTTTGTAATCCGGATGAGCGCATTTCGAGATGATCAACGGGGCGCGTTCTCGCGGGGAGAGACCGCGGAGGTCGGCGAGACCTTGTTCGGTTACGACGATGTCGAGGTCGTGTTCTTTGAGTGTGTGTGTTTGAGGGGGGAGTTGGAGTAGGGGGGAAGGGAAAGGGGAAGGACGAGAGTTAGTGAATGAGATGAGAGAGGGTTGTGGGGAGTAACTCATACCGGTTTGATCAACATGCGAAGCGAAAGGAACGATACAGCTAATCCCAGTCGGGTCTGTCTTTGTCGGTCGGCTGTTTTATTTGTTCGGTTAGAAACGAAAAAACAGCAGTTTTCCTTTCAGAACAAAAAACCACAACGAAAAAAAAGCAACTCACGTGCTAGGCGTATGCATAATCGACAATTTCGCGTTCCTCAAAAAATCCGCTGACCCCCCAAGACCATTCAACATCCTGGAACCTAGAGCGCAAGTGCTGTTCGCGTGACCGTAGATGTCTACTTCGAGCGGGGTGTTCATGGCGATGATGCCTAGGCGACGGATGAGTTCGGGGGAGTTGGCGACTTGTTGGGATCGGAGGACTAGGCGGTTTTTGTAGGATTCCCAGTCTATGTGTGGGGGATTGATGAGTATTGAGTAAAAGAGAGAGGGAGAGGAAGAGAGAGGGAGAAGGAGAGGGAAGGGAGGGAAGGGAAACTCACGTTCATAAAAATGCTCAAACCCCTCCGGACTAAACCTAATACTCGTCGCAGTCGCAAACTCCAATTTCCCAGTCTCGAAAAACCCAATAAACGTATCCTGCAACACCTCTGTCCAAACCTGAACCTTTTCGAACGGACCTTCGGCTAGTCCACCGATGATGCTGTTTGCGACGTTGCCTATACCTGATTGAAGTGGGAGTAGATTCGTGGGGAGACGGTTGAGGTGGACTTCGGATTGGAGGAATTGGATGAGGTGGTGGGCGATAAGACGGGATTCGGGGGTTTCGGGTGCGTTGGGACCTGTGTTGTCGGGGGATTGGGATTCGAGGATGGCGATGACGCGGTCTGGGTCGATTGGGATTGCGGTTGTGCCGATTCGGTCTGAGGGGTGGGTGATTAACTAAACGAGGAAGTTGAGTGCTTGATTCTCCAATAACAAGGAAACACGCACATAAGGCTGCCTACTCGGAGGCATAAAACTCTGATTCACGTCATGTAAACCCTCTAAATTAGGTATCAAGGTGTTGACTTCTATCACGATTTTGTCTGCGCTTTGTAGGATTTCTGGGGTAGCGCCGATGGAGGCACCGGGGACGATCCAGCCTTCTTCGGTGACGGCGGTAGCTTCGACGATGGCCCAGTCTAAGGGTTTGTGGGGGTGGGAGTGAGAGGAAGGGGGTTTTTGGAGAGAGTAGTAGCCGTAGGTGAGGTCTTGGGGGAACACTGGGGATAGGTGAGGGGTGGGGGTGGGGGAAGAAGTGGGAGATAGATGAGAGTGGTGAGTAAGAGTAGGGAGAACGGGTAAGGAAGAATGAAGTGAGTTAACGTACTGGAGAGATGTTTATCGGCGAATTCGATACGGCCAGAGTTGATGCCCTTGGAGACTTCTTTTCCGACTTGATGAGGGTAACGACGTGCAATCCTGTATAAGTGTGTCGTCCCCCCAACATATGAGTTTGAGATTTTGCAATGGCAAGGGAGAAAGAGAGTACGTACATGTCGAGAGCAGCCCAGCGGTCTTCGACTTCCGGACCGACGGAAGCACCGACGAAGAGGTTGAACTTTTTCTTCGTTTCTGGGTTTGCTTGGAGGTTGTTGGATTCGAGGTGGTCTGCGATAGCCTGAGAGAGGGAAAAGAAACAAACATCGAGGTGTGGAAAGGAGTGAGTGTGTGAGGAGAGATGACTACGCGTCGTGACGCACAGTAGGAAGCTGCTTTGGATAACCGACTCCAGTGAACCCAGACCATCCAATCTGATACACACGACCGACCCAATTTGCTTAGTTCTCTCGTTCATAAAGATAGACAAGAAGGGTGGAATGTACGAACATAGTCTCCATTCTAAGGAATCGCAGCACGTTAGAACTGTTAGGATGGAAGAGATAGACACAATGTGTACCTTGAACAACGGTGCTATGTCCTGGGGCTGAGCGAGTTTAGAAAAGTATCCGGGTCGACGGACACGTTCCCTCAGCGCTGCAGAGGGCTGGGCGTTACGCAGGAGAGGAGTGACACGCATCGTGGGCTAAGAGAACGTGTGTGTGGGGAAGAAGAAGAACGACATTGGGAATGCGTCCGAAGGGTTCTTTAAGAGGACGCATGATGGAATAAAGAAAACCATGACCAGTGCCGCACCTCGGAGTTTCAATATTTCACAGAGCGACCACCGATTCGAGAACAAATTTTGCGTGTTCTAGGCCTCGTTGTTTTCTTCAATAGGTGTTTGACACGTCAGAAAAACCTTTGCAATCCGTGCAGAGTTCAACGTTGTGTGTCGTACGAAAAGACGATCCATAAAAGTACGCCGTCTCTGGCTTCTGACTGGCTCATCAAAGGTCCGAGGTTGCTCCGACCTCCCGGATCCCACGCCACTGAGAATTTATTATTTTACCCCAGCCATGTGCGCTTCTATATTCTTGTGGGGGAACTTCCTTCTTCCCTGGCTTCGGGACTCTTAACCGCGCTTCTAAACACTCTCTATCTCCGGCCTCAGGGAGACGATGGGAGGAATGTTGATGCCTGAAGAAGCTTCTCCAGGTCCTCCTAGTGATAAAAGCTACGGATGAAGGGATTGTGTCTACCAACCGACTTGTCGTCAGTATTAGTACGGATATCTGCAAGGTAAGCTTCATCCGCGTTGATAATGAGATATGAATAAAAAAGAACCAACCGAACAAAATACCCCACAGCCGGGCGTCATCCCCGACGTATACGTAGTCGAATCAAGCCATATATTGTTACTTATCAACACAATTTGGTGTATACCGTACATCCTTGGATTTGTTTCGAAAGGAAAAAAGAAGAGCATATTCAAAAAAAAAAAAAAAAAACTCCAACAAATTGGGAAATCACAACAATTCAAATCCACCCATACTGTTCCTTCGTCCACCCAAACAACATCCCGTCTTCTCCAATTTTATTCACCATCCTCTCGTTCCTGTCCAATCCGTCTAGAGCTTTCATGTCTTCCGGGGATAACACCGGGAGCTGTTCAAAAAGGAATTTTTCAAGCGTTGGCATTTGAGTAAAAGAAAAGGAAAAAGAAAAGATGAGAAGAAGAAGGAACAATGTTGTATATAGACACGTGTAGAGACCCACCTCCAAATTCCCCTTCTGTCTCCCTTCATCTGTACTCTTCGGTACAGGAACGACACCTCTCGTGACATGCCATGCTAGGATCACTTGGTTTGGACTCGTGTTGTGTTTCTCTGCGATGCTTTTGATCGTTGGGTCGTTTCGGACTGTGTCTGTGCCTATAAGAAAAAGGTATGTTAACTTTTTGTTTTTGGGGAGAGATCCAGAAGGGGAATGAGGATATTACAGCGAGGGAGAAGCATATACACACCGGAAGGACTGTAAGCCATCAGAAGGATTCCTTTTTCTTTACAGTACTCGACTAGATCGTTTTGTGCGAGATAAGGCGACATCCTTTTTAATCCATAACCCAAGTGTTAGCGTGTTAGCTTCTAGATATCACATACGTCTCACTCAAACGAAAAACACTTCCGAAGTCAAAGGGTTAAAATTCAAGTAATAAGCACACAACAACTCACTCCACTTGATTGACCGCAGGCACAACTCTCGCCGTTTTCAAGAGCACATCCAGGGTTTTTACAGAGAAATTCGATACCCCGATCGCTTTCACTCGAGGTCTTCCGTTCATACCTTCTAGATAGATCTTTTCGATGTCGGACCAGACTTGGCTGAAATGGGGGTTGGATACTACTTTGAAGTTTTTGAGGATTGTTGAGCATGCGGGTTCGATTCCGCCTGCGAGGGGATGGGCGAGGGGGGTGGGGTGGGGAGAGGAGGTATTTTAGTTAAGGAAGGAAAGAAAGAAAAGGATTATTTTTCATTTTTTTAACTTACCTTCGTATTCCACACATTGAGGGAAATGAAGGAGGTACTTGACCGATTAAAGTATAAGGCCCCCCGATGAGCGTGAAAGGGAAAAATAAAACAGGAGTTTTAGTAGGTTTTCAGAACATGGAGTTTACGAGAAACGCACGATATCGGTCCAGTCTGTACCAAGCTTCTCCAAACTCTCTTCGAACGCTTTTCGGACGTCTCCTCCGCGATGCCATCTTTAAAAAGGCAAGGAAAGGAGAGAATTCATCCGGAGAAAGGAGGAAAAAATTCAGTTTTGTTTTATTTGATTACATATATCTGAATGAAGAGAAAAACGAATTTATACTTTGAAAAAAAGAGGAACTCACGCCAACTTGGTCAACACCGTCACTTCCTCCCTCTTCAGCCCAGATTCTTTGATCGCCTCTCCTAAGACTCGTTCCGTTCCTTCAAAGCGTTTTTCAATGCGAGTTAATCAGCAAAAAAAGACAAAGAATAAACATGATAAAATTCAAAACTCACCATAAATCTGACCGGTATCAATAAACCTATAACCAACTTTTAAAGCCGTCTTGAACCAGTCTTTGGCTTTTAAAATTTCTTCTTCGGTGAATCCTCCGAATCCACCTAGGGCTGTGTGTTGTATACACGAGGGGACAGACACGTTTTTTTTTGGTAGTTAGTCGAGATACTTAGTAGAAGTAGGCAGGCAAGCACGACAGAAAGACAGAAGGGGAAGAGGGGAGGAGGGCGAGATTAACAAAACACTGCATACCAACACCCGGAATCTCCACTCCATTGTTCAACTCCCTCGTAGGAATATCGATCTTCGAGGCGGACATTCAAGTTATCGCAGTCAAAAAAGCCGACGAGCGAATATGACCTTGGTATAGAAGAAAAGGGGGCTCGTGAGGGGGCGATTGTAATGGATGGACGAATGGAAAGCACTCTGGGCTTATATATATACAGGTAGTACTTAGGTTCAGAGGCTTCCCCCCTTCTTTTTGCTATAATTATGCACGAATGGGGAGTTTCACCGCACGGTTGGAAGAGATGGAAGCACGACATTGCTGATTCGTGACAGCATTGGTATAATAAGTACTAGTTCAGAGATCATATCAGAAATAGTAGTGGTACCTTAGTAAAGAATAGTAGAGTGGTACTCGTGACATACCTGGATAAGACTTATTAATATCTACTAATTGTTCATGTCTTGTACGGCCCGGAATTTATGCATGTACTTCTCCCAAAGCGCTCTATATATGTCGTACTCGACTAGTGGTACCGATGGATTAGGTTGCGGCCCCCCACCCAAAGGAACTCGGGAATCCGACGTTCAGCCGCGCAGACTGAGAAAGAATTTCGAGAACTGGAGCTGGAACTGATTTCGGACCTAATCCAGAAGAGCTTACTATTTTGACCATACCTTTACTGATGATTGTTAGAGCCTGCCCCCTGGAGAGGTTTCACTGACATCCTGTAGTTTTTAGATAGTGAGAGACTCATGGTGGATTTCTGGAGTTTTTGTCTAGCGTGGGAGAACTCATAGTTTCAAGGTTCCGGACGTAGTTGTGGATCACTTAACAGCTATTAGTTCAAGTAGTACCTTTTCACTCAATTTTAATTTGATATTCAGAAAAGGGTTAATGGATTTGATTAGTTACTGTCTGAGTTGTTGTGAATGCGATGGTAAAAGAAAGCACAATGATCGCCAACTGAAACAGTCGGTAGGAACCTTTTGAACCTGTAGTTATTAAAAAAGCATAGAGATGCCCAAAAAGAAAAATAATGGGCCGATAAATAATACCCGAAATCACCTCCCAACAAATTCGAAAATATAGCAAGGGTTTTAGAAAAAATATTGAGAGAATAACACTTTGAGTAATCCCAACAGAGTGAATACCGTGTAAAAAGGAAACATTGAACAGACGGCATGCACGGCAACATGTACAGTAAGGAATTGCATAAGACAGCCATTGCAAGCAGAAATGTTACTTATGAAATGCTAAGTTAGTACTTGCCAGTCAAATGTTGTATTTGCAAAATGTTTAATCAGTAGTTACATATTGGGATGAAATGCTAGAGCCTATCAGGACTAGCAGAAGGATTTGCACAATATGTTTTATAGAGATGATTAGCAACAGGCTTCGGATGTTTCCGACTTGCCATTTTTCGTAAGTGTTCCATAACCGAAGCTTAGTAGGAAAATACGTTGCTGGTGCCAGTGACGAAGTGCGCAGGTCCTTCTGAGTCTGTTTGCTGTTTATGCTCTTTACATAGGAGGCTCTGAGAACAGAAGAAATATAATTTCTTACAAGGCAAGTATCATTAAGGAGAATCGAGGGCATTATCATCAGGACTCAGTAAAGAGCGTTGCATCGGCCTTTCCTCCAAGCCGAACAGCTTCCGGTGTGCTCCAAATTAACCGCATCTTAAGCGCGCAAAACCCGGACATGTCCGAAAACGCAAAAATGGCCGTTGCTAATCATCTCCAATCAGTAGTTGCTGCAGAATGCTAAATCAATGAACACCGCAAAATGTTAAATCAGTGGCTGCCGCAAAATGCTAAATCAGTGGTTGCCACAGACTGAGCAAAATGTTAAATCAGTAGTTGCCGCAAAATGCTAAATCAGTAGTTGCCACAAAATGCTAAATCAGTAGTTGCCGCAAAATGCTAAATCAGCGGTTGCTAGGTCTGACAAAAAATGCTAGATTGGCTATACGGTAATGCTACATACGGTGTTGTAAAATGCTGAGTCCCCACCTGGTCCATGCTGGGTCAAGAGTTGGATAAATGTTAAGTCAGTACTTCTAGTGCCATGCTAAATCAGTAGTTTCAAACACGTTGCTGGGTCAGGACTTGGTAAATGATAAAAACATATTTTGCTACTACTATATTATAGGATTTCAAGTAATAGTAGTTACAGCTAACTTCAAATCATTAGACCTCTTTTTGTTTTTCTTGCTTGATGATTTTTGTTTACTTTTGGAGCGGGACCAAATATAGAGCTCTATAGAGCTTTACGCATACAAGCAAACATCATAACAAGATCTATTTGGTCTCGCTCCAAAAGTAAACAAAAAAGACAAAGCGAGCGGAACGAAAAGAGATCTAATGATATGAAAATAGCTGTAATAAGTTGTAACCTTATGCCGCGCCCTAAGCTCTGCAAATAGCTGTAACAGTATATGGATACATTGCAGACAATAACGGCTGATTACGAGGCCGGAGTTTACGGAGGTCTCGTTCTTACTACACTTAAACTGGCTGGAGTTTCATGCGTATACCCATATAGTTAATCAATCTAAACAAATCAGATGATGGGCCGCATCATTCAACTAATGTAAGACACTGGCCTCATAAATGCCACGCGTAGCGATGGCCCACTTCTACTTAATAAGATCAAGGACATTGTAAGGAATACTGTAAGATCACCGTATCGGACTGCGGTATTTCTGACAGTGCTCTTTACAATATTCAAATCGGAACACTTGTCCGCCACAATGACAATCAATTCAAAACCCACGGGGCTAGCTAGCGTACTACATATACAGCAACTGCGAAATTCTAGGAACAAAATCGAGTTTTCCTTCGCTAGAAAATTTGCTTATCATTATTTGTGGAGAGGCTTCACGCGCTAGTAATCTCTAACCAATTTAAGTATGTGCTACCAGTCCCAGGACTCCAACATAGGTAACAAAGACCCCTAGGACTACCGGTATAGGCTCCGATAGATGGTGGACATACCAAAATTGGTCTAAGCAATATCGGATTTACTAGCACTTAAGGCCTCTCCATAAATAATCATAAGCAAATCTTCTTGATTTTGTTCCTAGAATTTCGCAGTTAGCTATAACTGGGCAAGACGGGATCAAGATCTATATTATTAACACCGACAAATGGCGGATAACAAACTGTGTGACACTGGTCTAATTACTTAATCATAGTCATTATTATGTACCTGCTTGTATTCTAACAAGCTTTACCCCGTTTCACCCTTTAACCTTCTGCTACCACTTGTTTCAAGTGAGATCTGGCAGCCCTCTTACCAACCCCTCGATGATTACTGTCTGGGAAGTGTTGGACGACAGTGACAATCGTATCCAGTATGATGCTGAATGGACTGCTTCAGGCAACGACACACTATTTACAGGGCTCCCTGGAGAGGGTTTGAATCAGCACAGCTTAAGTGGGGATGTTCATACATTGCATGAAGCAACAACCGTTAATCCGAGCTTTGCACTCAAGTTCAATGGTGAGTTTTCAAGTGTATTAAAAATATTAATCTTTCTCATATATGTATTTCCTGAATTTTCCAAAAGCTACTTCTGGACTTGTTGTATATGCAGCCTGGATCTCGGTAGCACCTGGGGATGGCTCCTCAAGCTCTATTAGTACGGAGTGCGCAGTGGATGGGGAAAAAATACCTGGAGTTTCATCTAGCTTTGGCTCAAAAACCAGGGCTATCTCAGTCCACTGGCAAGAGATATGCCAGATGGATTCTGAAAGTTTCGGTGGAGCAATGGCACCAGGAGAGCACGAGATGGTTGTAAACATAACCAAATCCAATGACATGGGGCTTTATTTGGATTACATTTCAATGATTTCATCCACAAAGAAGACTCTCGCACAGTCAGGCTCTCCATCCCTTGCATCCCCGTCTCCTGCATCCCCGTCTCCTGCATCCCAGTCTCCTACATCCTCGTCTCCATCTCCGGGTGTGCATCGCGGGAATATCAAGGAAATTATTGGCGGCACCATCGGAGGTATCGTCACTGTTGCGCTCATATTACTAGGTTTTTTATTGTGGACCAAAAGAAGGAAGGAGCGCAGACTAATGGAAGAGCAAATGCCCAGGGCATTTGTAGATCAGCAAGCCAATCCTTACAACCCCTTCCCCAACCCAAAATCTTCTCAAGAACCAAGATATGTGTTAGGCACGAGTCCCAATGCTCCTGAGACGCAGAGTGGTCCCATATCTCATACAGATAGTGGGTGGAGAATGACTGGCAATATAACCCCTCTTCTTGCAGAGGAACCGGAATTGCCACCTGGTTACACGGCAACGTAGGAATATCAGATGACTTGCTACTACTATGAACTTATCATGTATTTTTAAATTGGTGGTCTCTCTTTGTTATCAATATCAATGGGGCTAAGCTGGAAACTGTAACACTGGATTTACTAAGTTTTCCTGTGCTAAATTCCACTAGAAATACTGTACATCAAATATGCAAAAAAATGCCGCTATTAGTGTCGACTTTTCAGTTGACGAGCCCGGCAAGTTCCGCAATCAAAATATGATATTTTACGATGGAGCTAGGTTTGATACTGCACAGGGTCTTTATTTTTGCCTCTTTACAGCTTTAGAAGCATCTTGTCAGTGCCAAGTCTTGCTAAAAAATTTGAATCTAGTTGTTTTGTAAAATGGCTTCGGGTTACACAAGTGATCAGTCAAGTTTTTCTTGCTCCCAACTTGCTAGGGTTGTTTCAGCTTGTACAAGCTGATAAAGTGGGTCAAGTAACAACCTGCCCTATTAGTTCTTTGCCACAAATTTGATATGAACTATTAAATTAATTATTTTGACAAACACACAAGCTTGGTACCAGCTTGTCAACCAGACAAGTTGAAGCAATGAATATATAATGTAATTTTACTAACTTAGGCTAAGTTATTATCATTTGCAAAATACATGAGAAAATGTGCATCAGCAAAATTGTTTATGTTTTGTACTCATCAACCCAAAGTAACTCATATCTCAACAACCACTCAGTTCCACAATAATTCTGGATATTGCCATGACCAGAAAAATTGCCTCTATAATCCTGCATGCTTGATTTTTTTGAAATACATGTTGTTTCTATACTATGTATGCCCAAATAATGTTTATCTTAATGTTACTATAGATCACTATAAAATAAGCATGAATTCAAATGAAAAGGTTTTATAGTATGTTTAGGGCCATTATTTTGGTTGTGGGCCATGGCGACATTCAGAGGATAGTGTAGAACAGGATTGTCATTGAGATAGAAGTTGATTTAGTTTAGCAGGTGTGAAATTCAGGAAATTTACAAGAAACCTTGCTGGAACATGGATTCTGACATATTCTTTTAATCATAAATCAATCAAAAAAATTGCCCCAACAATGCCATAAGCTTTGTTTGCTTGGAATACATGTATATTTTATTGTAATCTATAGTGTTATGAAGATATATGTTATTTGGACATAGAATGGAAACAAAATATATTCCAAAAAATCAAAGTATACAGGATTGTAGGGGCAATTTTTTTGGTCATGGCAGTATCCAGAGCTTATTATAGAACTGAGGGGTTGTTGAGATACAAGTTGTTTTAGGTTGATGCACATAAAACATGCAACAATTTTGCTGACACATTTTCTCATGTATTTTGCAAATGATAATTTACATAATATATTAATTTATAGCTTCAACTTGTCTGGTTGGCAGCTTGTGACTGTTCAACAAGCACTTAGATTTACAATGTAGTGTTTCCTCTAAGTGAGGAATTCAGTCCTATAATCTCCTATTAGAGCTTTTGGGGAGTCCACTTGCAAGTAACTCCCACTCCCAACTTGCAAGTATATGGGTTTCAGAGCTCATACTCCCACTCCCATACACTTGCAAGTACTTGCACCACTTGTGAGTATTTCTTTTTTTTAAAGTTGACATGATTTTCTAGGCCGAAAAGGGTTTTTACTAAGACAAAATACTTTATTTATTATTGACTCTTACCCAAATCAGTTTTTAAAGCTTAACTTAATAACAATTGCCAGAGAAAACATTTTTTCCCATGTAATTTTATTGCAAGTGTTGCAAGTACTTGCAAGTAAATCTCTGTAAAACTCATACTCCCACTCTCAAGTATTTATACTTGCAAGTTTGGAATACTTGGGAGTGCGAGTTTGTGCAAGTTTTCCCATGAGTGGACTTGCAAGTACTCCCAAGTATCCACACCTCCACAAAAGCTCTATCTCCTATTCAGCTATCCTTTCTAAGCCAGGTTCCAGGAGATTCAAAATGTTAAATATCAGTCAATTTACGAAATTTAAATTGTACTACAAACTTCCACAGCATCATGAATCACCTTTTGTTGGGAACAATCACTCTCAATGGTGAAATCACTCAAGTCACACACAGAAATTGAGACAAGACAAAGAAAAGAGATAGATAGATATAGAGAGAAAGAGCTTGAGTAAGCTGACTAGGCTCAATACAGTGTAGGTAATTATACAGTGTAGAGACAACGTGAATGGACTAAAGAACCATCTGCAATGTCTATGAAACAAAGGATATACAAGACAAGGTAACATCTATGGCATGGAAATGAAGTATTGATGGTAAAACCTGTGTAGCAGCTGTAGCTGTCTGATGGAAAAGAACAATGGAAGAGAACAACTGATGGGAGAAGCCAATGTGGAAGGTGACTTCTGCTTCTATCATCTGATCTGAACAGCCTTGACTCTGGCCTTCTGTGATGGTGGTGTGATGGTGAAGTAGTACTGTGTCTGGGGTCATGATGGAGGAAAAAGGATTGATGCAGTTCATGACACCTTTACCTCTTATCAACATCCCATTAACCACATCCTTATAGAGCCTTATCAACAGAGTCTGTTTATAGATTGGTCCAAAACCAGTCCGGGGACTGGTGCTACAACTCCAACAATCCCTATGTGTAAGCTCAACTCTATGATCACCAAATAAATTGGACTGATGCCAGACCTCATGCCTGACTGTTGTTGATTGTTACTTGGTACCCATCATGAGTGGTGGGCCACCCATAATCTACTATCTAGCTCATTTGACTTGATTGGACAATGAAACTCTCAAGTTGTCCTTGGCGCAACCATGTCTTGCTTGTTCTCCTGGAACAATATGACAATATCAAGACTTGGGGATGATGGGGAACAATGAAAGACTGAGGCAGAGAAGTTTGTGTTTGTGCGAGGGACATAAGAATGGAGGTAGGTGGGCATCATCCAAGAGCGGCACCCAAATACTGTGCAACATGAGTCAAGCCATGGCACAGATAAAAACACTTGCTTGAGACCTACCTCAGCATAGTCAACTGTACAACTCAAGACAGAGTCACCCCTGCCTTGAATGATCGTCACAATGCACTTACTTTCTATTGTTGAACTAGGCTTTTTGTTGGTAAGCATGGGATATGTATTATGAGTGGTTATATTAACAGGCGACATACACTTCAGATAACCACCTTCATTCCTTTTGTTTGTGGAGGCAATGTGTGGATTCGTAATCAAAACCCGGCAAAGATCGAAGCCATGATCAGCAATTACAATAACGCTTCAGGGGACCCCAGCTGGTTCCTCCTGCCCCCCAACTATACATTGAATGATCCTCCCCAAAGCCTATGGATGCGTTACCCTGGAGGCTGGGATCTTGTTGCTTTCAAAAACCAAATTAACTCGGATGATGATAGGGTTGGGTTCTACCAAGATCTACTACCTGACACTATCTATATTACATTCTATTCATTTACTTATGTTACTTTCGATACTGATAATCCCGAGGCCTAAATTTGGTGAGTGATTTTGCACGATGTTTTATCTTGTACTGATTGCAGAAACAAGTTTTTTTCTTGAAGATGTTCCCTACCGACTGAATCATAAATTCCCGGCTATGAAAACATAATGCTTCTTTCCTTCACAAGTGATCGCAATTAATCATTTGTGTCCTGACCCGAGCCACCAACCCGTACACGTGAGCTAGACCCGCTACTCCGAGAAAGTTAAATAATACATATGATATCAGTAATGGTCAGTTTAGCTTAGCAGCAAGTTTGATGTTAATTTTACCTTGCTTTCGGGAGGTTTCAAGATCAAACCTACCATGTCATATTACCGCTTGTTTCTTGAAAAGAAAAGGTAGTGGCGGACCTAGATCTGTAGGACCTGTCAAAAAACCCGTACCCACCATTCGGGTTGGGGTACAGGTACAGGTAAGTTCAAAAGTACCCGGGGTTTACCTGAGCTGTTCACTAGAGCCTCAGATATGTGCTTCCTTTTTTCGGGACTCATGTTTCTCTGCTAGTGTAACGGGTGAAATCAACGCTGATACCTACCTATCTGAATCATTAATACATGCATGGTAACAATGAGCATAGTCTGCGCTGTCTGGGCCTTATTCGAAACGCAAAGGCAATATAGAAATGACACACAGATCAGAGAAAAAATTTTCCGGGCCTGGACAAATGACTTTGATTCACTCAACCCTTTACATAAATAAGAAAAAAGACAGGAGGAAAAAAAAAACAAATAGCTAAACGAGTGTTCAAACTTATGTGAACAAAACAAGCCTACTAGTAGCAACTGAAGGAAAGAATCAACCGGTTCAGATCATTTCCAACGACTGCGAAATAGTGTGACCTTGGTTCTCATTCGTGCGCTCAGTACCTGTAGAACCCGGCACTGTCGGCGATGGCGTTGAAATGGCCGTCGAGCTGAACGAGTCCACCTTTGTTGGCGCAAGATTCGGGACCGTGAATGCCGGAGAAGAGAGCACAAGTGAGAAGAGGGCCGTTCTGATTGAACGTTAAAAGTTAATCAACTTGAAAAGTTCGCTCTGAATCAATTGAAAGGGGAATTTGCTTACCTGTCCAAAGACATCGCGGTACGCTAGACATAAGGGCAGGGGTAAGTAGATCGATCTCTCTCCTTGAATCGAAATGTGAAAAAGAAAAACTCACTGTTGAAGAAAATACATCCCTCAATATAGGTGCACATGAGTTTGCAATCTAGTAGATCACGAGCGCATTAGGCGTCTATTTTCTTGTAGCCTTCTTTTGAAGTAGAGCTTACCGTCAATGGTGTCAGCCAAACCGTAAGTCAAGTAGTCGCCTGCTTCGACAGCAACGCCGAGGCCGCCGAAAGTCTGGACCCATCCATCGCCCTCGGGAGGAGGGGCAGAGATGCCGTGAGGGAAGTGAGGTGGAAGAGGTCTAGGATGGAATGGCGGGTACTTGAATCGTGGGCAGTGAAAAATGAAAGGAATGACGTCGAAGAGGTTGCAAACAATCTAAAGTAGAAGATCATGTCGTTTAGGACCATGATCAATGGCCACGGGTCTTTCTTTTGTATATAGTATGACGAGGAGAAAGTTTTGCTCACATGATCCTTCAAGTAAGGGAACAGAAGGCCAAAGCCAAAGTGCTTGGCCTGATCGAAACGGTCACCTCAATACCAGCCTGGGTGATAGCCCCTCTTCCAGGGAGGAATGGGAGCACCGTAAAAGTTGGATGCAACAAGGTGAGGGTCGAAGAGGTTGGCATTGGCCCTTGCAGTGAGCGTAGTGTTGCTCTCCACCGCAGCCGTAGGTAAGACTACGGGCATGGATGCAGGTACAGCAAAAACGCTCGAGCTACCAATAGCAAGAAGGATGGCTGCTGTGATGAATGCGGGAGCGGTAAAACGCATTGTGGCTGTAGCTTTTCTAGTGACCCTGAGTGACCGATGAAAGCAGAGAGCAGATTGGGAGTGCTGGTGCTGAGGATTCTGGAAAGTAACTTGAGATTTTATAGACGAACGGCTCCAAGAGTGTTCCAAGGATTTATTGTTGTAGCATCAGAAATGACTCGGCGAATAGAAAGAATTATTGTGAAGACAGCATTTTGCACGTCAGACCACGGAGACGAAAGCCGGTTTATAGGGGGGACATTTTCAAAATCCTGTAAATCAGTAACTAGGATGACCGAGGGGTCAGTTCCACAATGCATCGAGAATTCGAACGGTTTGATATTCAATCTTTACGCGAAGAACACAACCATGTCTGCCATTGGGAAGAGATGACCTGGATGCCACCCGGCAATAGCGGCTTTGATCATTGGTACAAAATTGTTATCTCGGGGATTACCAAAGGCATAATTGTGGAAGAATGAGTAGCAATCAGCGAAGGACTAGTTCCTGCCTCAAACTCAAATTTGAATTTTTCATTAGAGATCTAGAAAGAACACGTTTGTCAACTTGACGACTCGGAGTTAATTTACACCATTATTGCCGAACCTTTAGGTTGGCTCCTTACACCAAGATTTTTCCAAACTATTCCCACGGGTACCATATATAGCAGGTACCTTCCAAATATATCTTATACTCCGAGTACTAGTAAACCTCTAAAGGTTCGGCCCTCGCCGCTTGCGGCCATACCCCCCAGTCATTCATACTCTATCACCCAATCCTGTATTCATCCTCATCCGGGGACTCCATGTTTCTTACCTCTTTGGGCACTAAATGATGGAGAATTACGGTAATCTCAGGAACGTACTTGTCATGATGTTTAATTCCAAAGTCAAATTGAAGTCTTCTGCACCGTTTCACTCACAAGACAGGAGTTGAGGCTTGGATCAAAGTTAAATGACAATTTCGTCGAATCCCTTCAAGTCTGGACCGGGTCAACTTAGCAGAGTCAAATGATAATACTTCAATTACAACTATCAGTCATCGCCTTCAGGAGTTTATACAGTAAATGTTAGGAGACTATGGTCATTTAATGGCGTGAGTGGACATAATATGATCTAGGAGAGGAACCGGTAGTAGAATTCAAGTTGGATTGACTCTACTAGTGTTGCCGAGACTCGGCTATGACTCACTTTGGCTCGACTCCAGTCGACTCCGGCTCCAAATCTGGTGACTCCACTCCGGAGTCGACTCGAGTCAGTTAAGTCAGCCGAGTCGCCTATGTAGTTGATTTATTGATATGTGAATATATTATTGAATAGAATTTAATACTTCCAAACTGAGTAACTATTACCAAAACGGGTAATTCAGATGTGTACTACATCTCAATTACCAAAAAAGGGTGATTTATTCAGCTGATGACTCAATTTCGCTCAAGTGACTTAAAGTTGCCAAAAGTCACGAGTCATTAGTCCGACTCGGCTCGACTAAAAATCGACTCGACTCGTCGACTAGCCGGAGTCGAGTCGAGTCACGTGCAACACTAGACTCTACTGTAGCTTTTACTCTGGTCTGAGCGCTGTTTTTTTTTTTTTTTTTTTTTTGACTCTTCGTTTATTCGCCTTTGCGCGGTAGCGTATGGTAGCGATTACAATCAAGGTTTTGTACTAGTTTTAAACTCTTCTGGTTAATGTACTGTCATCACTGTCTGGTCCCCGAAGGGTCCCGCTAGGAGTTTCCTTTGTGTGAGTAGGGCTCGAGTGGTGCATCGTCGGCTCCCAGTTTCTGTTCATAGCTGTTGTCGGGCAGCGTTGTGGGCAGGGCACTGTATAAGAAAGTGGTGTACTGTCTCTGGTTGTTGTTTGCAACATGGGCATATTGGTGTGTCAGCGCGTCCTATTCGGTATAGGTGCTTCCTGAGGGGTATATGGCCAGTGCGGAGTTGGGTGAGGATGGTGGTGTGTTTTTGTGGGAGGTCTGCTGTTAGTTTCTGAAAGTTCCGGGTTGCCCTAGTGGGGTCCGATGGATCAATGAGGTGGAAGGAATCATACCGTGATGATGCTTTCCATAGTTTAGCATGCGGTTTTTCGAGCTGTTTTCTGAAGGAGCGTATGGTTGCGGTGCGGCTGCGTGGTAGGGTGCACTGTAGAGCTGCAGGTAAGAGGCGTCGGGGACTCGAGCGCTTGGTTGCCCGTTTTGCCTCCTCGTCTGCACGCTCATTTCCATGGATACCTCGGTGTCCTGGTACCCAGGAGATGTTGATTGTGAGATTCGGGTGTGCATTCCTAACCGCTAAAAGTTGAGTGTGGAACAGGTCGAGAAGGTAGTGTGCCGGGCCATTACGATTGGAGCCTGCTGCCATGATTGCTGCAGTGTTGTCGACCCATATTGACACTGTGGATACTTCCTGTTCCTGCTGTAAAAGATGTAGCGCTAGTATTAGTCCCACACACTCACCCTCATAGACTTCATGGTCTTCTTCTTTTCCCAGACGATACCTCAGTACCTTCTTCTCTCAGTCTTCTCGAAATAAGACCGCTGAGGCGCCTACCCCTCCTTCCATGCCTGATCCATCTGTAAATATTTGGATGTCCGCTTCATCCATTTGTACCGCTCTTATTGCCACGACCTTGTCATCCCATATACGCAGGTCCAGTTGCGGGTCCCATTGTGCTTCATATTGTACTGCCCGTTGTTTTTCCATTCGTTTAGGCTTGAGTCCGTAAGATCCCATGAGGTCGTGGAGTGGTGAGAAATGCGGTGTGATTCGGGGTCGTCGGGCTGCTTCATCTACTCTGGCTGATAGCGGGTGTGCGTCATTGAGTGTCGTTAGTCGGACTGCCGCTCTTTGTCGTACTCGTTCAATTTCAAGCGGCATAGGGAGAAAACCTGCATGTATGTCAAGTATGTCAGTAGCCGTTGTCGACATAGCTCCAGTCACAATTTTTGCAGCCTGTCTTTGTAAAGACGTGAGTTGTCTTATAACTGCTCTTCCGGTATCTGCCATCCCTTGTACTCCATCCTTTTTCCTTTGTCGGTGACGTCGCTTGGGCCTGGTTTGTGGGACTAGAACCACATCAGCTGCGTACAGCATTCGTGGTAGGGCCTTTGACTTGTACAACTGTTGTACATGTTTCGCCATCATTCCACCACCAAACTTTGCCAGCCTTCGAAATTGGACTAGCCATTGCTGTCCTCTTCGGATCATAATCGCATGTTGATGTTTCCATCTGAGTTGCGCATCCACCAGCACACCCAAGAAACGAGCTACATCATCAATCCTTATCACCGTATTTCCAATTCTTATGTCATTACCACGAAGGGGAACTTTCCTTTTCCTGTTTTTGGGATCAGTCATTCGTTTCCATGTCATGTCCACTGCTTGGAACTTCTCTACTGAGAAGTGGCAGTTATGCTCTGTCGCCCAATCTAGGACCCCTCTGTTTTCCATCATTAATGTTTCCAACCTTTGATGGGCCTCATCCATTGATTTTCCCCAGACTAGCACTGCTACGTCATCCATAAAGCCAAAACTCTCTGCTGTTTTAGCACGTGCGATTACTCGAAGCAGACTTGCTGCATAAAGAATGTACCCAATAGCAGAAAATGGATCCCCCTGGTCCTCTCCACCCGTAACGTCAAAGACTGGTGACACATAGTCATCAAAAGCCAGGGTTGTCCGACGGCGTGCATATCGCCTTTTTAGCCAAAGTATGTATTCCATCGGGACTCCAACCATCATTAGTTCATGGTATAGCATCTCCAAGTCGACACTTGGGAAAGCTCCCTTCACATCCATGTAAAGAATTGTCGTATCAAATCCTTCTCTCCATAGCTGTTTGATTTTGTCAATCAAGAGGTGTATCGAGTCAGTAGTGTTCCTGCCAGGTCTCGCCCCGAACTGCATGGCTGGTAGTAGTCCAAGGAGTTCCGCCTGTTTGGTAATCTCCTCTGCCATTATGCTGTTGAGCAGCTGTCCTAGTCCGTCAGACAGAACAATTGGCCGCCAGGTAGTGATGTCCGGACTCCACTTCGGCTCACTCCGGCTCGACTCCGGGTGACTCCGACTCGAAATGCCGGTGACTCCGGAGTCGAGTCTTTATTTTTCGACTCGCTCCCACTCGAGTCGCTCAAGTCACTCGCTTATATTCCAACAGTGAATTTATTAGTAACGGAAAGTGAAATTAGTGAATAAATGGTAATTTATTACAAAGGTGAGGTAAGTTGCTTCTAAAATAAGTAATTGGGTTGCAGTGCGCACCCAATTACCCAAGGGGAAATGACCGCTTCAAGCATACCGGCTGAGTTGCATGGGTTACCGGTGCCAAGAACTGCAACTTTTGCCAGCCTAGTTATAGGCGACTCGAGTCGACTCAAGTCGGAGTCGAGTCGCCTTAAAGTCAGCCGAGTCTGGAGTCAATGGCTAGACTCGACTCGCTTAAAAATAGACTCGACTCGTCGACTAGTCGGAGCCAAGCGGAGTCATGTGCAACACTACCGCCAGGCTCCCGCCTGCCTATAATCCGACTTCCCCAGTTTTCTGAGCACAATGGTTTCGTTAAGAGACCATTCCTCTGGATAGATTGCTAGCTCGAAGCTGGCCCTATATAAGACCCCGAGGTAGGGAACAATGACATCCCTGCAAGCTTTAAGGAAATCGTTAGAAAAGGTACCCGATCGTGTCGCCTTACCATTCTTCATTCGGCCTATAGCGTTGTATATCTGTCGGCCAGTTGGTGGTGCGAATGTCCACTTTGGTTCGGGGTATTCCACATTGGTCGGTACCTTAGATTCCACTGGCGGAGGTGGGAAAAATGCTTCCCGGAAGATGCGTTCCTTACCTTGGTTGTCTTCCACTATTGTCTCGTGACTGCTTGTACCTTTGGAGATTAGCCCTGGTATCCTAGACCGACCTCCCGGATCAGGAAAAAGTCCCCTAGGCCAAAGACTGTCAAAGTCAACCATGGCTTTAGGGTCAAATTGAGCGGGTGCCATGGTTGTTTTTAAGTGCCATGGCCATAAATTGTCAGTCCTGAGACACTCCTGGGACACTCTTGGACACTCCTGAGACACTCCTGGGACACTCCTAGACACTCCGGGGACACTCCTGGGACACTCCTAGACACTCCTGGGACACTCCTGGGACACTCCTAGACACTCCTGGGGCAGTCTCAGGACTGAAAAATTATAGCTATGGCACTTTAAATCAGCCATGGCACCCCCTCAATTTGACCCTAAAGCCATGGTTGACTTTGACAGTCTTTGGCCTAGGGGACTTTTTCCTGATGGGCCGTCGCTGCATCCATTCTCCACCAGTTCTGCAACGTCCCACATAGTGCTGTTATTGGCTTCCTCCAGGTATGCAGCCCAGGCGCTTTCCTTCGCTCTCTTGATTTCTGCTGAGTAGGTTTGTCGCATTCTTCGGTATTCTTCGTGAACAGGATGGTCGGGGATGAATCGGCGGCGGTATGATTTGGCTGATAGACGTGACGTTTGTCTTCTCATGTTGTCCAGAGTGTCTGTCCACCACCGACATTGGCGGGGGCTCGGTTTTCTCCTTGGTACTTTGCTTTTGATGATTTGCCAAGCTGCTCTGTTGAAATTATTTAGCGTTTCCCAAAATCATTCTGCCGTCTTGATTTCTATGCTGTCAACCGGTCCTAATTTCCGTAACAGTTCTTTTTCCAGCTCTACCTTTCCCTTCTTCCAGTCCGCTTCTCCCCATTTCCATCCCGCTTGTAGTTCTGGTCGCTCCATTGTTATGTCAATAGTGGTTTCTATGGGGTAGTGGTCTGTGTGAACTGGTCGTCGGTTGGGAAGTGTTCTGCATGTTATTATGCGGGGGACCAGTGTTTCGGAACACCAGACGTTGTCAACTCGGGTGTGGTTGCCTGTGGTGAAGGAGCATAGGGTGGGGACATCTTTGAGTAGGGTCATGTATAGGTTGTGCTTTGCAGTGAGGGCGATAAGATGTTCTGCAGCGGCAAGGTTGCGGGCAGTAAAGAGGTGTTGGTTCCAGGCTTCGTCCCAGTTTTGGTGGTGTCGGTTGAAGTCTCCAAGCCAGATGTTGTGGAGTGGGGTTTTGGGTACTTGTCAGGCTGCCTGAGAGCGTGTCCATGTATCGAGGGTGTTTAGCGCTTCATCGTGTCCTCCATCCACATACAGGTTGAATACTCGTATGGTGCCAAAGTTGCCGTGGATTTGAATAGCTGTGATGTCGCAGTGACCAATGTCCAACTCGGTCCAGGAGTCCGTGGGTAGAAGTCGGTTGTTGATTAGTATGACTGAGTGGGAGGGAGAGGAGGTTGTATGGTGTTGTCGGTGTTTGCTGGGATAGACTGTGGTCAGATGACTTAGTGCTCTGGTGTCGCCCTTGAAGTCTAGATAAGGTTCCTGTATAGCAATAATATGATAGTTAGTCCGTAGTAGAAAATCGTGATGACAGTCCCCTGATTTGTTAGCATTGATCTGAAAGATCCTTAGTGGACTATTTTCTGTCTTTTGATTAATCGGGTCTTCCAGATTCATTGGGAAGGGCCCTCATTAATCCTTTCCTCGTTTCCGTCTTCGGTTGCCTCACCAAGGGCAGAAAAATAATTTTCAATCCTGGATTGGGTACCTCCCGCTCTGTCAATGTGCTCTCAGGTGTTCGTGGTTATCCCTGCACATTGACCTCCACCTTCTGTAGGGAGGCCTCCAGCTAGGCGACCTCTCCCTCCCCCTTTCTTCACTATTTTCCATCCTTGCTCGTATTCTGTTCAGACTTCCTCCTTCCAACTCGGGTCAAAAGACTCCGTCAGAGTCTCATTGATCTTGACCCATGTCTCTGGGTCTTCGGTGATGAAAAGTTCATACTGAGCTTCCATCGTTCTCCCTTTCCTCTTTGTTGTTTCTGCAGTGAAGACCGGTAAAACGCAGGGGAAACTCGCTATTGAGTCACTAGCAGCTATGAGCGCAAAAACACACACACAACCACACAACACAAACAACACAAAGGCTAGTTATGTCAAGCAAGTTAAACCAACGTAAGTTAGTTCGGGGGGTTCGGAGATAGGATCCTTTATCAAGTAACTTTAGAGTGTATTGACAAGGTAGAGTATATCGAAATAAACTCTGATTCCTTTGAAACGGATTGATTCTTCAACTAATCACAAAGTCTGATTTTAAATAAAATCCGACACTGATCAAAATAGGTTCTCAAGAACGCAATGCTTGGTATATCAAACGAATTTTATTGGTGTCTAACACTACAACACTCGGGGAGGTAGGATAAACGGAAAGTTGTAATACTATGCACACGGGCACTAGCACTACGAGGTATGCGGAAATTATAGTCTCGGTAGACTCAGAGATCTCAACTGCAAAGTGCTGTCACTAAGCCGACCGCCAAGAAACTCTAGTTTTGAAAAGCCCAGCCACTAGCAATGCTCTGCTGATTCGGAAACTGTACTTTTCACCCTTACTAGTCAAGTCACTGCAGACAAGAACTAGGCAAAAGTATAAGAAAATGAAACTTTATTAAGTGCAATCATAACACTGAGACTAATGCACAAGACGGAGATTAAATCTGACTTTGCAATACCGTGGACGTTTATACTGCTATCAACTGTAGACCACAGTGTCCCCGAGCGCTGTCACACTTAAATCGTGCTATCTGGCGAGTAATCTGAATTTCTGGTATATACATACAGGCCTTTTATACTACGAGGAGAGAGATAGTCACAAGAAAAATACAGAAACAGTAGACAGTAGAGAGATCGAGAGATATACATTTTTCTTTTACTTTATATGGGAATTTGGGAGGCAAAACAAAAATAAAACTAAAGTCCGATTTTAACATATGTGCGTTCAAGTTCATATTCATATGTTGTTAGCATGAGCACCTGCCCGAGGGATCACCGAGGCTAGTGTACAACCTGGAAACTGCCCGAATATAAAGGAACATTCTAATTCATTCTAGTTACAATGTACAGTCAATACTTATATCGATGTATTTGTATATTTGAGTAATTGATTCTTACTTTTCTCCCTCCTTAATTCATAGCCCTGCCCCAATAGGTTATGGGCCCTGTGCCCTTTTAAAAACTTACTGATCTACTTACTGCTGCCACTTGTGTCTGCATACTACACTTGCAACTCTACTCCTTAACACTACATAGTTCTGACTTACGAGTACTAGTTGTATTCAAAAATGTCCAAATCTACTTCTTCTTACAAAATTGAGCTTCCAAATGAAGACAATTGGATGCCTTGGAAACGCCGTATTCTGGTGATCCTACGAGACAAAGAGCTTGAAGGTATAGTCCTAGGTACGGAAAAGAAGCCCGTCTTACCCACTACTGGTTCAAGTCCTCCTGAGGGAACAACTCCAGTCACTACCGATGCTGTAGACAAATGGGAAAAACGAGACGGTAAGGCACGAAGTCAAATAGAACTCGCACTCGGCAACTCACAAATGATATACATCTCGGGTGCCAAGACTGCCGCAGAGATGTGGAAACAGTTGTGCACAGTGAAGGAACATCGAGGTCAACTTGGAATCATGTCGTATCGACGACGACTCTACCGGACCATTGCGGACGACTCTACAGACATCAAGACACACATCACCGAACTTAGATCTATCCAGGAACAACTCAATAACATGAACTCACTTGTTTCTGACCAGGAATTTCTCATTGCGCTCATCACGTCACTTCCTGAATCTTGGGACACTTTTACTAGCTCTTATCTTGCTGCGAACAATGGGAATATCTTGCAGGTATCTGATGACAGTGTAACGAATACTAATCCAAGTCCTGTTACTGTTTCGTCTCATGAGCTTGTGGCCTTGATACTTGGTGAATACCAAAGACGAACAGAGAAGGCTTCGGAATCTGGAAACTCAGCACTAATCAGTCGACAACGTTTTTGGCAACAAAGGAAACTCTGACTCACGGACCCAAGCAAGCTTCAATTCCACGGCACTTTGTCATAACTGCCAACGTCCCGGACACATCAAGAAAGATTGTTGGTCCAAGGGGGGTGGAAAGGAGGGTCAACGGCCCAACAATTACTTTGGAAAGAAGAAGGGTCAAGGGAACCGTAACCGAGTCAACCAGGCCAACGGAACGCAGGACGTACAAGACCGGAATCCCGTTTTTGTCGCAATGGCGAACATTTCTTCATCTTCCCTACCAACACAATCTTCTCGTAATGCCTGGTTCGCCGATTCCTGCGCTTCCGTCAACATATGTAATGATCATCGTGCATTTTATAAAAATGATGCCTCACCAGATGCAGGACTACACATGTAATTGTACATGTCATGATGTCAACACGACAATTGCAAGTGTGGCCGTAAGGCCGCTTAGGGGGTCTCATGCCTTTTATGCCGGAGCACAGAGCTATAGGCGGGTCCAAAAGCAAAAAAGCAACGCTGAGCTAATCTAAAATCCTGCGGCAAGGACGGCACGAGCATAGGGCAGGGTTTTTTAGCAACAATTATAATTGCAAACGGGATCCTTACAACATAAAATTCTATTCGTAGGCACGAAGCACAGGTACTATTTCTACACCGGCTTGATCCTCACGTGATTGAAAGCCTGTACACACTTCTAATTGCTCTCGGCAACAAGAAGGTGTGCACCTCGATCCCCTCCTCCTTCTCATCCCCCAAACGATACAGGGGCCGATACCCACGTGACCGCGCGGGGGGGGAGTACACTTCTAATTGTTCCCGAAGATAGAGCGCTCCCCACTGGTATTTTCTTTACCAATCGAAATCCGTACAGCCGTGTGATAACCACGTGATCCGGGTGGGAGGGCGCACTTCTAATTGTACTCGAGAGCAATCCGATCGGCACTCGCATCAGCTTCGTACCAACCTAGATCCAGGCGCGAAAGGGGGGAGGGGTGGACACTTGTAATTGTCGTCGAAGAAGAGCTGATCGTAGCAGCTCAGGGGGCGTACACTACGAATCGTGATCGAAGCCAAGGTCATCGTAGCAGCTCGGGGGAGGGGGTACACTTCTAATAGTCGTCGAAGACGAGTCTTGGGGGGAGGGGTAGCACTTCTAACTGGTAGTCACTTGTTAGGAGATCTTGCAGCGACTCAATAGCACGTGACCGGACGGGTTTGCAACACTTCTAATTGTGATCGACGAGGTAGTGTTCACTTTGAAGGGATTGTATCGGGAATGTTAGGCAGGGAATAGTCGGAATGGGAACAATTCAAGCACTCCTCAGGATTGGCGCGATCTCCAACATCGTAAACTGAGCGTAGAGCTTGAGGCCTGCACTGAATGACACGTGAACACTTATAAGTGCTCACGTATCCTAGTCGAGCTACAACATGAACAGTTATGTTAGTGGGAGTCAATTGCAAAGTTAATTAACCAATCACCTTAGTCCATAAAATCCTCCTCCATCTGCGCCAACATATCCTTTATTGTGTATCTTGCGAGCGGTTCATCCAGCAGCTCCTCCTCCTCCTCCTCAATCTCTTCCTCATCGTCATCATCTCTTCCTAATGGCTCCTCACGATATTCCTCATCCTCATCACCTTCGTCTCCTTCATCCCCTGCGGTTTCCCATTCTCCAGGAATGCCCTCCTCATCACTGTCAGCCTCGCTAGTTGACTCCTCTTCATCGTCGACTTCCATCTCTTCTATTTCTTCCCCTTCCATCACCGGAACGCTCAATAGGCCCTCTAGATCCAGATCTCCAGGCTGGAATTTACGAGCGCTCTCAACTACCTTTGAGCTCCAAAGTTCCTCGAATCGTGCAGAGATGCGTAAGCGTACATTGGCTTGCTCATAAGCATAAGCAGCTGCACCCTCCAATCTTTCTCCCTCAAAGGTGTCAATATCTACTCTTTTTTCCCATTGTTCCGCCTGCCACTTTAACATCACAAGACAACGCCGCATTTCCTCTTGGAGTAAAAGAACTTCTTCTCGCCATCGTTTAACTCGAGCGTAAGACTTGCACCATTCAATCCGCAAGCCTACAAATACAAGTGTCACGTTAGTATTACGACACACAGTTCACCAAACTGACGATTTGCTCACCATCATAAAGGACCCTGTCCTGCGATAACTCCCCTTCAGTCGAGAAATGCCATATCCAAGAAGGAACTCTATGCTTTTCCCTCGCTCCCTGGACAGGATTTTCCCCATCTAGTGCTCTTCTTGCTGCCTCTCTCCTCTTGTGCTTCATGGCTTTGGCTCTTTTCTTTTCTGCATCCTGTAAATCTTCCATACAAATGATGTGTTCCTGCAGAAGCTCTTTCCATCCAACACGATCTCTGTCTCCTCCCACTAAAGCTAGCTTAGCCTTCCAAGCCTCCTGGTAAGTTTTTGCAGCTAATTTGACCTTCTTCTCCTGTCTGCTGATCAACGCTCGAGAACGGGTTGTAGCACCTTGATTTCGAGCATTTGTCTTCTTATATCGAAGCATCCTCTGCTTGACCAGCAATGCTTGCCGTAGGTGATTGAGCGACTCGTTAAGTTGACCGTCGCGTAAACGGATTTCCATTTCGGGAAGACAAGCCCTGCAAAGATCAGATGATCTCTGCTCTGAATCAAGCATGGAGGGAAGATAAAGAGGGAGGTCTTCGGCGTTAACCTGCATTTGGGAAGGTGGAAGAGTCGCAATGATTTGCAAAGAAACTGGCATGTAAGCTAGTTGTAGAGCTCTAAAATGACGTATTTGCCGGGTTAACTTTGTTCTTCGATCTAGGATCGCCGTGAACTGCTTGTTTGTAGGTGTCTTAACTACAAGAATGTCTTCACGTAGCTCCCTTCTGAAAGGAAGGTTAATCAACTATATGAGAATGAATAGATATGATACGCACTGCTGCTGCTCTATTTCCAGAGCATAGTATAGAAACTCGCCAGGACTTGTCTCCAAATCAGGCAAATCGTGGTCATCGTCGTCGTAATCGTCATCATCATCAACGTTTCCGCTCATCTGTCTCTCCTCGGCTTTCATCTCCTGTAGTGCCTTCTCCTGCGCTTCCTTAGCCAACTCCAACCTCACGCTTTGCGCAGTTTTACCTATTTAAATGACGATGTTTACATGACATGAACAATTACAAGTGTGCAGAAACATGCTCACCAGATACAGGAGACGCATAGGGGTTAAATTCACTCTCTCCTTTCTCATATTCGTCGACCATGGTCTTCCAGATCGGGGTATGCTGTTTTTGACTTTGAGTAAACTCCATCCAGCTCTCGAACTGTTTCTGGTATTCTTCAACAGCAGCAATCAACCGCCTTTTTAAGATTGCACCTACAAGACTTTAGACCAGAGAAATGGATGTAACAAATGGACAAACAGCTCACCCATACCAGTCACCTTGTTCCAATTCCAGTAGCTAATATGGTCCTCAAGTATGTCATGATGGGACCCTGGACCCATCTCCTTGATACTATTTGAGACGGAACCAAGACCGCTCCAGAGTCGCTCAATTGACTCTGCATCAGTCTGTCCAGCACCAGCAGTATAGGACAAGGAATAGCGCTCTTGACAACCGACGAGATGGCCCAATATATGAAGCTTTGGAATAACAAACTTGAAGTGTTTGATGACCTTCAATACGAGATGAAGACGGAGAAATGGGGGCAGTTTCTTTAACCTCTGAGGAAGCCGTTTGGACCACTGACAAACAATGTCGTAAGATATGAGGATCGCCAACAACAAGCAGAGGTGTTGTAGTATTGAGGCTACAACGAAGTCGACGTTTACGTATCTTGGGAATGTTTCAACGAGATAATTACGAGTGCACTTTAAATTGTACACACCTCTCGCCCACTTGCGTTGCACCCATTCCGTTTTTCAATAAGATTTCATGTCGAGCACAAAGACCCGCTACTTTGCCGGTCTCAGCATACCCTTCATGGAACTTGGTATTCGCATGATCAAGAGCTGCCAAACCAGTACAAGTACTGATCTACGTTGCAATTTTTAGCAATGTCATGTAGGAGACGAGAGTACTAACCTCTTTTTGATCCTTCATTGACTCAATCCAATCAAGAAAGGGCTTGTTCTCGACAAAGTACGCCCAGCCATCTTGAAGACTTGGGTCACGGTTCCAGCTTGAAATCTGCTTTCGCTTCAGACGGAAGCAAGCATCAATAGCCAAAAACATCATATATATAAACCTGACCATTGACATAAGCAAAAGAAACGACAACAATTACAATTGTTCGGCTTATTTGATGTTGTCTGGAGCATTTATCCAGTTGCTTGGAAGATTGATCTCTGGTCGGGGACAGGCAATACATTCAACCGCCAGCTCCCCAGGCTTTGTCTGGTCTATAGTTCTCTCTCCATCATTTCCCCTACCCCCTCGACGCAGCATTCGAAGATGCCTCCATTGACGAGAAACACGTAGCATACTTGGATAACGATTCTAGAAAGAGATTTAGACTATTTGCTAGGGAATCAACAAGAACCATACCGGCAATTTAGCTCCAGTATTGTTGGTTGTGCGTTCAAGCCCTTTATAAAAGTCATAGGCTGCGACTTTGCCGGACAAGGTCAACGCATGAAACCAATTCAACATCTGAAACGTATAAGCCGTGCCGGGGCGGGTATGAGTAGCTGGAAACAGACGATTCCGCATTAGCTGTTCCCACTTGTGGTGCATGGACCCAGTCTGAGAGGACAACGACGCTTCACAACCGCAATAGCTCATTCGTACCCTATGAATGCCGTTATTATGTACGATGACGAATTTCGAGGGACCAGAAACGGGGAAAGGGCACTCAGAGCCATCTTGATGCCCAAGCTGAATGACAAGACCCAAACGTCGAAGAGAAACCTTTTCGAAGTAACGACCTGTCCAGTGCTTTGAAAATGTCAGCATTATTCGATCGTCGACAATTATAATTGCAGACTATACCTCAATGCGATGTAAAGGGTTCAGCCGATGATTTTCCACACAGCAATCTTGACACATGAGGGGGGCGTTGGTGCAATCGACGCATCGGAATGTAGGTTCGGTGGCTTCACGGTCGGAGGGACATAAAGTACAATGATCCGGTATGTGGTCACCTCGTCCTTTCAGTATCATCTGAATAGCAAGGTACCCCTCCCGGTTTTCCAGGAAAACCTTCATGGGTCTATCCTATAAAAAGTCATAATGAGAATAAAACAGAAACAAGCAATAAGTAGACTCACCGATCTGAAGAATTTCCTTTTTAACACCCGAGTCACCCGCCCCTTCTTGACTTGAAAGATGAATCTACCTTCAGTTGGGCCTTCAAGAACTTCAGGCTGGGGGTACTCGTCAGGGAAGCCTGACCAATCATCGCAAGGCTCGATTTCTGTATAGAGACGTTCACGGATGGGAGCAGAAGAGCTGATGTGGCGACGAATGCGTCTGCCATCTTTCGAAAAACTCGAATGCTGAATTACGGAATCTTCAGGTTGGTGGACAGAGAGACCCAAGGAGTGCAGAGAGTGAACGTCGCTGAGAGCATTGCCCCTCGAAGTTCGAAAGCGTTTTGCAGGCCTCATCATAGCGGAAAGGTGGTGAGAGGTGGCGGTTGAATAACGGAATCTATATTTGTCAGTATTCACATCACACGGTCTCTGTTATGCGAACGTCAACACCTACAATTGCTGTTTTGGCATGACGACCCTACTGTTAGTCAGACTCACCATTAAGTTAGCGGTGCATAGCTGGCAGTATAGTAGTAAAGATTCAGACTTTGAAGATAGCTATGTTTACATGAGGTACAAAACTCCCTACAACTTCTCAAGCATAAACTCCTCTGCTAACTTCTCATCTTCTGTGACCCTCATCTGGGGAGCCATTCCCTTTGACTTGAACGAAATAAAGGCTCGAGTCGCTTCAGACCTGGATATGATGTGAGCAAAAGGGTAAAACAACAGTGAAACAGCATACTGAGAAGAATACGTGTCGCAACCACCCCTGTATCTGACTATGAAGAATTGACAAGGCTCAAGGGTCTCCTTCTCCTTCCCCTTCTTTCCTAGATCCTCGGACTCACTCTCTGAAGTGGGGAATCCAGAGCTGAGCTCCTGAACCTTGACGTTCCTGGGCTTCGAAGGATGGTAGACGGGTTTGTTGGCCTCTTCATCTGGCTTGGTGAAACGTTGTCTTTTGGAGCTGTCGCCACGTTTAGTAGGAGGAGGTTTACTGGGAGTACCACCGGAGTTGGTGCCTTGCCTCGAGCTTTTACCAGGAGAATTGAGCAACACATGGGGAAAGGGCGCGGCTTCTGCGGTCAACAGATTGACCAAATCCTCTGCTGACAACGAATTGGAAGCGGGTTCGATGCCACCGGCGAACGCCACCTTCTGCTGGCAGCGACTCGGAGTTGGGGAACAGAGGGAAAGAGAACGTGCAGCTTCGCTCAAGTCCTGGTCGTTGCGACGCTCGTTCGATGGAGGTGCTGGCGTAGTGGGAGGTTGACCAAACGGACTAACAAACGGCTGAAGTTCTTGCGGGGGATGCTGATGGACGCTCTGACACATGAACTTCCAAGCTTCGATGACGGTTGCCTCGTCGTTATATCCCTTAGGTTCACGCTCATTTGTAGTTTTGGCTCGAGCGGAAGCGACACTCCTTCCTAAAATCAGTATAAAGATCACTAGACAAAAAATTGCCACCAACTGGTCTAAATATATGCCTGCGTGGCGTTTGCCATGAATAACATAGTACTTGAAATTTTGACGAGAGAGACCATTGGGGCCAACGAAAGTATACAAAGTGGGAGAGCAACCAAGGTATTTGCTGGCAGGTGAGGACATGGTGGTAAGAACTGGAGTCAAATTTACACGTGCAATTCCAAGCGATACAAGCGCATCGGGTCATGCACATTGACGTGTTATTGGATTTAGAACGAAGTTATATCTAGATCTAGACACAGACTGTATATTTACCAGCTACTCAAGTTGATGCGAATAGATCTAGCTAGATTTAAACCGGCCTACAAGTTGGATTAATGGCACTATAAATTTTCTAGTCCGATCGATCCATGCGTGTTATGCATTTTGATTTTATCACACAATAAGTACTTATTGTTCACGAATGTAGATTAAGTACAACTATGAGTCCAGTCTGCATCGTTCTAAGATCAAATCTAAACTTTTGATTTATAAAAATACATGTACCTACCCAAATCTAGGTGAACCCAAACTTCGACTTCATTATCAAGATATGTATACAATTAATAAAACACAGACCTTCCTCTATTTTCTACCTTACACTAAAACGGTGTATGATTTTTTAATTATGTATAGATTAAAGTACTTGGAACAATGACTAGAGTACTTTGAATTAAACTAAAACGTTGCCAGCCAAATCTAGGTGAACCCAAACTTCGACTTCACTATCAAGATATGTATACGATTAATAAAACACAGACCTTCCTCTATTTTCTACCTTACTCTAAAACGGTGTATGATTTTTTAATTATGTATATATAGATTAAAGTACTTGGAACTAATGACTAGAGTACCTTGAATTAAAATAAAACGTTGCCAGAAAGTAAACTTTGGAAATCTTAACATCGAAAAGTCTTTGGCAAAGATAAGTTTATTAAAAAGAAGATGGATGATTTTACGGTAAGTTGTACAAGTCTTTTAATTCTTCTAATGTAGAGTACAAATTCAAATCGGCTCTCATCCTTTCCCGCTGCTTTAAATCAGTTTCCTTTCTTTCAGCGGAGGACATCTGAGTTCGCATCCTATAGCTATTATCTACATAACGGAACAAACTACCAGACGTGTACTGTGTAAACGAAAATCTCTTTTCACCGGGGCCAATATCAGTATTTCCGTGCCTGAGATAGGAAGAGGGAATAAGGATCGTCCAACCAGGAGGGAACTCTATGACCATTCTGAGATCAAAGAGTATAAGATGGCCTCCTTTGGTGTAGTCATACGAGCCCAAGGCCGTAATACTACACCAGCCAAATATGTAATTCAAATGGTCGAGATGTTCCAGTAGGACGGTCTGAGGTCCGAAATTGTAAGTAGCCGAAGCGAAAATGCTGTTGGGAAAGTTGTAGTAGATCGAAGGGTTGTGTTCTATGATTTGGTCCATATAGTTGCCGTAAAATTTGTATAGGTTGGGTGCCCATGTAGCGAATATAGCCGAACCATGACCGGCGATACGGATGAAAGCTGGGTTCTCTTGAAGTCGACATAGAGCCCTTGCGGTCTTGTTATCATGGTAAACGCGCTTGGCATACTAAAACAATTAGAAAAGCGCATGACAGAGAGAACGTTGAAGTACTCACCTCCATCCCCCCACTAGCAGAAAATCCAGTACCTTTTGCCTTAAAACTGCCTCTACGATGTTCTTCCTCTAAATTAAGCCCTGTACTTTTGGACCTTTTTTGGCTGTGGTCGTGAGGTACCCCATCTCGGACTTCCTCTAGCGCAGACACCGCATCGCTGTTGATGTTTACCCAATCTCTCTCGTTATCCTTCATTGGCGGTGGGCTGATTACACCGATGACTCGACGGTCACGGTCGAGTATAGGAATTGGTCCGTTCCTGGAAACGTATTAAGTAAAGTTTTCAGGAACAATTATAATTGCAAAGCTCACACGTCTTTAGTAGATACCAGAGTGAACCCGAGCGAGTCGGGTCCACAGAGCTCCTCTAACCTCCATTTCTTCCTCTGGACCTTTGCTTCCGGAAGTACTCGATTGGGGTTGGAGGAGTAGCCTGAAGTTGATGTAGATATGGCCTCATAGTTAATAGTGGTGGGTGAAGGTTTGGCAGTAGATAGAGCGCGTTGGGCAGAGGAGATGTTAGGGGTGTAGGAAGTGGAAGAAAGGGCTTTGTTCTCGGCACGCTTCTTACTTCGGGATACGTGGCTTCTTCGGGTGGATTTTTTCTGAGTTGAAGGGATGGGAGTTAAAGGGACAGGTGCCATTGTTTCGTCAACAGCCGAAGACTTCTGTTTATTTTTCTGGCGACGCGTTCTTCGCTTACGCTTTCCAATGGAGCTGGAAAGCAAAGGAGGCGTGGAGTCCGGTAAAATAGACTGAGAGAAAGGTAGAGGCGAAGACGGCCTTGAGCTTGGAGGTGAAGAAAGAGGGGAAGAATGGGAGGAAGCCGGAGAATCTAGACTGTCAAAGAGTGTTTCGTCAGCTACAGACTCTGTTGAATCGTTTAGCATTTCCCGCGTCTGAATGGTCTCCAAGAGGTTAAAATCGTTTGGGGTAGTGACACAGCTGCTGCCATCCCAGGCAGCAAAGACGGATCCAGAACGAGTCTATAAAAGTTTGGCATGTTAGCATACTTCAAAAGTAGAAAAAAAAAGTATTTACAAATCTTTGCATTGAAAAGAAGACCTGTTTGAGGAATGTTGGTTAGCATATGGTAGGCGAATCTTAAAAAAAGAAATAAACAAAGAGATGATGGAGAAAATGTGAACCAATGCATCACAGCTCGTGCCCAGGAATGAGAACAGAGTGGAGCAGTCAGTCCAAAGACTCCCCATCAATGAGAACTACAGGTGAATAGCTTACCTTCTTGACAGACACGGTCCAAGACGCGTGTGTGGGATTTCAACCTCGATCATGTGGTTATCACGTGACTGCCAACACGTTGTTTGACACTTGGAATTGTCCTCGGTTAGAGCTCGCATCCGCTTTATACAATGTCAAGATCCAGAAAACCGAAGACCGTTAGCCAAACCCGAAAGTCGAAGAACACCAAGAAAACCCGGAAGGTCGCTAGCCGTGCATATTTTCAAGGGGAGCCCCTGGCGCTGCTGGAGAGTAATTTCCCCAAGTATCTGGCCACTTTTGGGAATAGGGAATCGTTCTGGGATGAGCTGAAAGGAGAGTGGATTAGGAAGTATCCGAACAAGTTGACGCCAGAGGAAAAGGAACGCGTCGTCGCCCTCAAGAAACGCTTGCGCCTTGATGGCTACAAAGACAAAAACGACGACCACGACAGCAGCGAGGAGGAAAGTTCCGATGAAGAACCGCTCAAGGACGCCTCCCAACGCGCAGACGAAAAGGGCAAGGGTAAAGCTTCCGCCCATCGGTTGAGTAGGGCAGCCCGACAAAAGGAACTGGAGAGAACTGAAGAGGAGAACGTATTGTTGGCCAGGGACATTGATTTTGATACTGTGAGTCATACGATCACACTTTCAAGTGTATCGCTCACTAACTTCATCTCAGAAAATCAAGTCTTGGTACAACAACCGACAGAGTAAAAGCAAAACCTCCAAAATGCCGAGCTTGTGGAATGGCTTCGAAAAAATACTCAACAAAAAGGCCCTCGGTATCCGACCCCGACCCATACCCCCTTGGCGATTCTATCAGTCTCACCCCGATTACAAAGACAAGATCTTCGCCAGGTACCAGGAACTACATGGGGACGTTTTCGACAAAGGCCACTGGTTGAAGAATCACGGCACAGTTGCCAAGTCACTTTACGATGAGGAAACCGATGAAGTGAAAGCTATTATTACCCAAGGGGTTAAAGCTAGGTATGACGAGGAGTTGGCAGAGTATGAAGAGCTGTTGAATGCGGACTGGGAAGACACAGAGGACCCGGCCATCATTGAGAGGTACGTTTCTCTATGACTCTCAATGGAAATGCCACTAACTCTTTAACTTACAGTCGCCGAGAGCAACTACCCGCTCTGATAACTCAACTTGTAGAGCTGGCCTGCAAACTTTGCCACACCTCCTTTTCTGGAGTTTTCATGGGTAGCAATGTTGATCCCAGCGGTAGCGAAGACAAGATCTTTACTGCCAGGTGTGTTCTGCTTGCATGGACCTTGCTTTGCTGTGGTCACAGTAACTAAAACTTGCTCCCTGTAGTGTCTTGGCGGGTAAAACTTCAGGTCCCAACCCTCAACGTTTCGATGAATGGGACCCTGTCGGATATAAATTTCACCACGTCAAATCTTTCGCTCAATTCTTTGTCGCTTGCTCCCGAATGGAAAAAGGTGAATCCAATACTTTGGTGTTGACCAAGGAATCTTGCTAACGTCTTATGAAGGCCTACCTGTCACCACACCTACCTATAATCCCGAACAACTTGGTCAAGATTCCGTCAACTTCGAACTTCCGTTTCCGCTTGGAGTAAAAACCAACGCTTCCCAGGAGCCCGGACCTTCCAAACAGCCTCGCACCCAAAAGGGGAAAAAACGTGCTGTTACCGATGACCACTCCGACGGTGACTCTGAAGACGGCGGTGCGGAAGATCAGAACTACGACGAATTGGACGCTTCCGGTAATGAAGAACCGGTTGATACACCCCCAAGTACTCCGAAACTTCCGAGGAACCGTCGTCTCGGCAAGGCATTACAAGCGGAGCTGGAGAGCATGGAGACAAAAGAAAGGCGATTGCGTATGGGCAAGCTTCGTTCCTTGGATCCAGTGAGCTTCGAGATTGAGAACAACAAAGCGAAGAATCGTAGCCTGATGAAGAGTTTGAACCTCACCACCGCTGTCCAGGACCTGGCTGACTTGAGGAAGAAGGGAAGCAAGCCGAAGATTGGTCCGGCTAAAAAAGGAACGTCAGTAGTCAGAAGGTCTGCGAGACGGGCAGAGAAGGAGGGGAATAAGAACGGAAAAGATAAGGAAGAGAAGGAGGACCAAGAGGAAGAGGAGGACCAAGAAGAAGAAGAAGAAGAGGAGGAGGAAGAGAAAAAGGAGGAGGAAAAAGAAGAGGAGGAGGAGGAGGAGGAAGAGGAGGAGGAGGAGCATGCCCCCAAAAAGAAGAAAGAAGTCTCAGAGAAGGCGAAGGGGAAGCGTAGGGCGGTTCCATCTCCCAAAGGCTTACAGGTTGTGGTTGAGATTCCACCTTCCCCCCAACCTAAGGCACCGAAACCCCGTCCGCTTCCACGTGAACGTTCACGTCCACACCGGAGTCCAAGTCCTGCAGATCCTCCTGCTGACCCAACCGCTGGGCGCGCGTCCCTTCCCAAAGATCCTCCTGCTGACCCAGCCGCTGGGCACCCGTCCCTACCTGATGACCCTATGGATGTCAATATCGCTCCAAACTCCCTACTTCTCCCAATGCCCGTGAAGAAATCTGCGTTGCTGGAAGATCTCCGCTCCCTTGTACTGGCCTTACCTTCCTATGTGCCAGAAGCATCCGTCGACTCACCTTGGGCAGTATACGAGGGCGACGCATGGGCTGTTGACCAACCTGGCGACGACGCATGGGAACAATGGAACCCGACCCTGGACACCCTTTTACAAAAGTCACCGACAGAATCTGTGGAGGCTTTCCAGGACAAACTGGTGCTCAGAGGACCAAAAGGAACCCCAGCCCTTTTCAGAATGTTGGTTTATGTGTCCGACAAGATCGCCTTCGACCCGAGTATGTTGGATGGTAAGCTGGAAAGGGTCATTGATGCTATTAAAACCAAGTACGTGTCCTATCAATGAATTGAAATGTTTACTGTACAATTCTAATTTCACATGTTAAGATGCCCTGATATTAGGACCAGTCCAACCCTCAAGTCTCCGCATGAAAACCCTTCTCTCGAAAACCCTTCCACTGAAGACCCTCCTCCTGAAAACCAACCCTCCCTTCCCACAGCTCCTGAAAACCAACCATCCCTTCCCACAGCTCCTGTTCCTGCTCCAGAAGTTGTCATCCCTGCTCCCCCTCCCCCTCAAAATCCTCCTCCTCAAACCCCTCCATCTCAAACCTCTCCCCCTTCCCCTGACGACCATCCATCTCCTCCGAAAGCTCCCATCTCGGCTCCAGAAGTCCCCACTCCTTCACACCCTCCCATTGCAGTTCTCCAACCTCCCAGTACACCCGAACCATTGCCCACGCCTGGACCAAGTACTTCCCACGCTGCGTCTTCTATCCCGAGTAAACGGTCCCTTGCTACCGAAAGAACTACGTATACTGGGGAGCTCCCTGCCTGGGTCGGGTCCATGAAAGAATACCTTGCAGAGGACTTGGACTCCTACCCAGAATGGATGGACGCTATCGAATCTCTGGTCTCGCTTGAGGCTTCATTCAAATTCGTCGACTTCAAGAAGATCTTGCCAACGACGAAGAGGCCTGTTGCAGTTCCTGTTTGGGTGAAGAACGCCCGAAAAGAGTCTTGTCCTAAAAAGGTTGGCGCCCTTGAAAACTTCAGAAATGAGGTCTTGGTTTGGTGGAACACTATGCAGCCGGACTGGAGAATTCTCGAAAAAGACGCTCTTGATAAGGGGGAATGGGTCAAAGAAGTGAAAGGGCAGTGGGCAAAGCTCAAGTGTCCCGGGATCAACGGTCTTTACTCTGTGATGGCTTGTCTCAGGTGGTGGGCAGTCTCAGAAATCGGTCAAGACGGGCAGCTAAGTGAGCAGTGGCAGCGGTTACTCGGAGACGTTGTTTGGGTCATGGATGCTATTGCCGGAGCAGAGGAACAACCCCCCACCAAGAAGTCTCGACCCGCTGCCTAAGTATTTTTAGTATTGTGTAGTGACATGTTTTGAGTTAGTGTGTAATTTCAAGTGCAGTATTGCTAGTGTTTTAGGTAGTCACATGAAATGATATCGTGTGCAATTACAAGTGCAGTCCTCCTGGGGTGTTAAGTAAGAATATCTGACTAATAATGAGCCTCCCATAAGCTGCCGTGGGCTGCCATAGCTCCTAGCAATTCCCATACTATTGCCGGGCAGCCGGGCATGTAAAATGACGGCCAGAGGACCCCTAAGCGGCCTTACGGCCACACTTGCAATTGTCGTGTTGACATCATGACGGGTACAATTAGCTGAGTATTACAGTATCAGCTGGATGCCTACCCAAGAGATGGTGACCGGCCTGGGTCACAATGTCATCACCGCAGACGGAATCGGAACTGTAGAAGTTGAGAGTTTTAGAAATGGTCTAGGGGAGCCTCTATTAGTACACTTAGAAGATGTTCTATACGTACCTAGTGCAGACAACAATCTGTTGTCGATTGGACGTGTTGATGCCAAAGGAGGCATATTCACAGTCAAAGGAGGCCACGCCCAAATCACTGACCATGATGGTCAGCTTATCTTCACTGGGAGATCTGCCAACCGAATGTATCTACTTGATGCCACGAGCCGAATTGTAGAGAATACTGCCAATGTCGCTGAGGGAGAGGAACCGGAAGAAATCAAAGAGATCGACAATAGTTGGATGGGCTGGCACAAACGATACGGACACATCGGAAAGTCAACATTAGAACTCATTGTCAAGAACGGAATAGTTGAAGGAATTACCGTAGATCCCAATTCCGAACCATTTTCCCACTGCGAAGCTTGCATCAAAGCCAAGATGCATCGCGAATCATTCCCAAAACGCGCGAAATCTCGTTCCATGCAACCTGGTGAAGGAACTCATTCCGACTTATGGGGACCTACGCGAACTCGTTCCACCGAAGGGAACTACTATTACATCAGCTTCACTGATGATTTTTCACGCCGGATTGTTGTATATTTCCTGAAGTCTAAGGATCAGGCAAAGAACAAGGTCATTGAATATGTTACTTGGATTGAAAGACAGTATGGGTGCTTACCAAAATGGCTAAGAGTTGACGAAGGGAAGGAATTTGTGAACAAAGACCTGAAAGCATTCTTGAAGTCTAAAGGTGTCGATTTACATCTCACAGCACCTTACTCGCCCTCTCAGAATGGAGTCGCTGAACAAATGAACCGTACATTAGCTGAAATCGCACGAGCACTCATAGAAGAGAAAAGTTTACCTCATAGTCTCTGGGAATTTGCCATTGCCCATGCCGCTTTTATTCGAAACCGATGCCCGACACGAGCATTACCTGATGGCTGTACACCATATGAAACTTTCACTGGCGAGAAACCTAACGTACGAGAACTGCAGGAATTTGGAGCTGATGTCTGGATTTTTCGGGAAGATGTGAAAAGGTTATCAAAGCTGGACCCGCGTGCAACAAAACAGATATTTGTTGGGTATGTTGAGGGTCCAAAAGCGATACGATACTATGATCACAAGACACAATGTGAAGATTTTGAGAAACTTTAAATTCACCATGGTACCGAAAAAGTACTTAGAACAGAGCACGACATTTGATGGAAATGTCGAGGAGTCTGAGGGGGAGTATGAGACGGTGTCAACAGGATCTGAGGATGAAGGAAACGACAAACCTTCTACCAGACTCCCAATTTTACCAAAAACCACACCCTCTTCCCAACCTAGTCCAGCTCCAAAGCCCAAGCAACCAGAAGCTAAGAAACCTTCCTACAATTCACCAACCAGAGCGAAACCCGTTGGCCAACGACTAGAAACAGAGCATAATCAGAGTCCCAATCAACTGAACCAAATTCCATTACGAAGACTCACACGAAAGACCCAAGACCACGATTACCGAAAGCTAGGTAACCCAGACGCTCGACTCCCGAAACAACGCACCTCCAATCGCAGCCAGCAGGCACAATCCATTGACGAACAAATAGCCGAAGCTATGGCAAACACAAACATTGCAAATGTAGCATTCACCGCACTCGCACCAAGCGAACACGGAGTGAAGATACCACGTACGGTGGAAGACGCCAAGTCCTCACCGCAATGGATGGAATGGGAAAAAGCCATCAACGACGAGTTGATGACACTTCGTGACATGGGGACCTGGGAGCTTGCTGATTGCCCAGAAGGATACAGGCCTATAGGGAGTAAATGGGTATTTACTGTAAAAACCGATCAACAGGGAAATTTAGTCAAATACAAGGCTAGATTGGTAGGACAAGGATACTCACAGATTCCGGGACTTCACTATGATGACACATTTGCTCCTGTCGTCCGTCCAGAAACTCAACGCGCATTACTCGCTGTTGCCGCAGCTAATGACTTGCATTTGAAGCAGCTTGATGTGAAGGGAGTGTATTTAAACGGAGAACTTGACAGGGACCTCTACATGAGGCAACCCCCGGGATATGATGATGGTACTAGACGTGTTTGCCGCCTGAAGAAGACACTTTATGGACTGAAGCAGTCAGGACGCAAATGGAATTGGAAATTACATGGAATACTCACCGAATTGGGCTTCACTCGAATCGAGGTTGACCATGGAGTCTTGTTACGACTCGTAACTCCGACAACCTCACAACCCGCCTGCCACGGATAACAACAAAACCGCATATTATTCAAAACCTCGAACATCGGATACACAGCCTTCTCAATTCAATCTATCCATATCTTATAGCGTAGTCATCTCTTTATTTTATGATTCCGTATGACTTCGAACCTACTCTGACTACTACTGACTACTTTATGACTTAGATAGTGACTCTAAATGACTCTAAGTAGTAGTATATAAACTCTCCATGTACTGTAGCTAGCCCCAGCGTTAATATTTTGATCAACCGTATCCAAATCCTCAAGACTCGCCTATGAACACTTACTGGCAACTGCCGATAATTGTTCCCGAACATTTAATTCAGCCACAAATTGACTTCTTGTCAATTTGATCTCGCAATCGTCCAACGCGTTGAGCCGGCACGTCAACGTCAATTCACTTGCTTTGAATACCAAGTATTACTCGTGGTAGCCAGCCTACCTTGTCGGATTCCCGCCGGAGAACACGTATCGACTACGCGCGTCAACTCGGAATCCCCCAATCAAGCCTCGAACTTGTCAAGAACATTACCATTTATTAATTTAAGTATTGATAACCTTTTATTACACTAATTAACTTTGTACAGGATTAGGTCGGGATACGCGTTCTAACATAATATTAACGCTAACACCGACAAGACTAGTAATGGCTACTCAAACGGAAGTAAACACCGAGACCACTACACAAGACCAACCCAACTCTCCCCACCCTTCCCAAGTCCCTCACAACTCCGGTTTTAGTGCTTACACACCTGAAGGGTACTGGCAGAGAGGGACTCAGTCTCGCAGAAGTTTCGAATCTCCTTCCAGAAATAACTTTCAAGGAGAAGGACGACAGCTACGACCATCGTCTGCGCCACCATTCCCAGAACGGAAAGAAGAAGGGGAAGCAGGGGGAACTCCTAATGCACCTTGAATCCCCACGATGTACTTACCCACTCCACGACCTACTGCTCCAAGAATTAGATCAGTACCCTATCCTCAAGGGACCCATGAATCTCGTAATCAAGAAAACCTCTTGAGTGAGGTACATGCAATAAATCCGGGACATAGCTTTAGAGGAGAAACATCTGTTCCTGAATCAATCTTGGAGGAAGCAAGGGTTCAAGAATTACTCACCGGACCCCCTCATGACCCTCGATCTCCGCAGGAACAACGGACCCCGATACCATCCCGATCGGAACTCGATTATCATCGAAACTCCCCAAACAATAGGAGTCATGACCCTCGACAAATTGCACCTACTCAAACCATCCTACATTCTCCTCATGGATCCCCTATTTGTATCTTGGAGCCTCCGTTTCCGAGAGAAAGGCTAGAGATGTCCGCTATGTTAGAAAGACAATCCTCTCGTCAAGACTCTAGGCCGTACCAGGAACAATACAACTCCGTAATGGGGAGTGCGTTAGAACGTGACCCTCGCACCAACTCGTCCCAGCCGAAACGTTACCCAACCCCGAGGGATGCGCTAGACGACGTAGGGGAACAGTGTAGAGCATTAGGAGAACGGTTGGGAGTACGAGGGATAGGCAACCTACCACTGGAAGAACACATCCAAGCCGTAAGGGCACTAACAGAGGCTCGTGAGATAGACTTACCTCTTTGGATCGCTTCTCAAGTTAGAGACGCAGACATCGACAGAGAGCTCAGCCGATTGCATGCAGTTGTGCGTCAACCCGATGTAGCTCTAGTTGTGCCCGAGGACGCCTCACTCCCGGATCCCTGGGGTCTCACTAGGTGGCAAACCTCGCCAGCTATGATATCTCCCTCTTGGAGTTGGCAACAACTAGAGCAACAACGAGCTCTGGAAGGTGAAAGAGAAAGATGGAGAGAGAATGTGGCCAAGGAAGTAAGGAGGAATGCAGCGGCGGTCTTACAGCAAGAAAGGAATCAGTCAGACCAAAGAGAGTTTTTCGTACCTTATGAACGAATCCCAGACCCAATACTTCGTCCGTCAAACCCTGCAGTCCCATCTACTACTATTTATCCGCCTTCCACCCCAAGTGAGAATCCGGCGCGTGCCCGAGTAAGAGTAGTAGAACCGGAGAAAGAATACTCGTCCCCAGAACCAACGGCATTCACCAATCGAAGCAAAGATCCTCAGCAGGAAAAAATGGACGAGAGAGAACAAGGAAGGTACTATAGGGATGCACCTCCACATCAAATCCCTGCTCAAACCCCTTTGAAACCTGGAAATTTGAGACTGGAAGGTTATAAATACACTCCGTTTCCCCGTGTATTCCCTCCTGAATCCAGTCTAAGACAGTCCAGAAGGCGACTCCGTGAGATATTGGAGGACGTGGAAGGGGAAAGAGCTGGGAGTAATGTGAGAACGCCGGTGTCACATTCGATATTCGAAGGTCACCCATTGGATAACGATCCTAGTCAGCAGACTCCCGTTCGACCACGAGATCCCACGCTCAATCGAGCCGAGCAAGCCGAAGTAAGGCATGAACTAACCGAGGAAGAAAAGAAACTTCACGATTGGGAAATGCGAGGTAAATCACACCGCAGCTATCCAGGTAGGACGCCCAAGTCTTACGGAGGACCTCCATCCAACTCTCCCCCTCCACCTCCTAATCCGCCGTCCCCTCCTTCACTCCCTCCTCCACCTCCACCACCCCCACCCCCACCACCTTCACCCCCATCTAACGAAGAAGATCCCAATGAGATATCTTTAGTAAACTCGAAAGCCAGAGATGATCCTATAAGATTGAATGTCAAGGTACAGGGGGATGACAAACTTACTCGTGACGCTATAACGAGAGAATCCAAGCTAGAAATCCGAAAACCCACTGCTTTTGACGGATCGAACCGTGAATTGTGGAGACCATTCCTAAGCGACTGCTATAGGATGTTCACGGCTAAACCTACAATTTATTCAACTGAACAGTCTCGAGTAACCTATGCTTCTTCGTGGTTTACCGGTTCTGCGGCAAAGTATTACCAAAATCAGGTAGAGCAAGAACTTGAGAACGACTTGTGGATACCCGCACTTCACGAATGGCCAGTATTTATCAAGGAATTTGGCCGACTCTTTGGATTACACGACGAAGTGCTACATGCCCAGGCCTCACTGGACAAAGTAATTCAAAGGTTCGGAGAACCATTTGCTGACTTCCTCGTGCGATTCGAGGACGCAGCTCTCAAGACCAGGTATAACGATCCGGCCAGAAGATGGAGGTTGCTGCTACAGATAAGGAGAGACCTTCGCGATCGTCTGACACTAGTGGGACGCATTCCTGAGACTTTCGATGATGTTGTAAAGAGACTGTTAGACATTGATGGGGCCAGAGAGGCCTTTAGGGAAACTGGCCTAACGACTTCTGGCCAACCAACTCAATATAGGAGGATAAATTCAGGAACGCCAGGCACGGACAACTCGTCAGATGGACATTCTACACCGAATAATAACAACGGCAACCGATTCCGATCAACTACTCAGAACCAGGCCAACGTTTCGAAGAACGCTGTAGCGAAAGCCGCACAAGCAGAGGGACAGACTAAGTTGCCCACTTTTCGGATATCTCGTGAGGAAAGGGATCGAAGGATGAATGAGGGCTTGTGCATTCGGTGTGGAGGAAGGGGTCACTTTGGGAAAGAGTGCACCACGCATGACCATACGGTAGTGGGAAAATCCTGTATCGAATGGGAACAAACTGAAGGAGAGGAACCTGTCGAATTGTTATATGCGATAGACGGAAACGGAGAATTCCATCAGATCGACCAAGAGCAATGTGATGGGCGATGTGATGAGCAACATGTCCACAATGATTCGACCAACAGTGAGCAAGATCAGGGAAACGAGGGAGGGGCTCGGGACCTCAACGAGGGGGAAGTTTAGATACACCGAGCCCCAACCCAACCGAAAAACTACGAGCCGGTATCCTAAACCCCACTAACATTCAAATTCCATCAAAAACCACCAATGCATTTATTGTACAAACTCGACTCTTCTACCAAAGTTCCACCAACATCCCAGCTCTAATAGATTCCGGCGCTTCAAGGTCATTTATTGACTATGAAGAAGCCCAAAGATTCAAATCAAAACTTAAGAAACTTGAACAACCAATATCATTAACCCTTTTCGACGGAAACTCCAGCTCAGCAGGTCGCATCACACATATTTTAGAAGCAGTAATAATTTTCGAGGATGGTACCACCCAAACGGAAGAACTCTTAGTGACAAAATTACATCCGGCAGCCAGAATCGTATTGGGCCTAACCTGGCTCCGCAAACATAATCCCTACATCAATTGGAACAAACTTACCTTCGCCTTCGAAGGAAGTACTCAACTCTCCGCAGCTCTTATTCACGATCTAAAGGTTCATAACCCACGGAGATCTCTCAGTTCCACGATAGAAGATATTCTCGAATCAGAACCCAGTAGACCATCCCTAGGACTGGATGACCCCCTACTTATACTGGAAAACGAAGCCGTCGAATACCTCAAGGAGAAGTCAGAAAAAGAATCAACTCTCCAAAAGCTCTTCTCCCCTTATCACGATCCAGTTACGCGTACCCCGGATCTCCCAAGAAAACATGAAACAGTTACTGAACCCTCACCAGCAACCAAACCCCAACTCTCTAATACAAGGAAGCCCCCAAAAATCAGCTTGATTGGGGCCGCTCCTTTTATGACATTAGTCAAACAAGGATGTGAGATATACTCATTCCAAGTCAGACCTGAGGAAGGGGATCCGAATGAGAAATTAGCTGCAGCAATTAGCGAAACGGAAGATATGACCAAAGACGAGCAAGAAGTTTTCCAGAAAATCGTACCCAAGGAATACCAAAAGTGGAAGAAGGTCTTCTCCTCAGTAGAGGCCAAAAGCATGCCTCCTCATCGTCCCTATGATATGACAATCGACACAGTGAATCAGGAGTTGCCACCTCTCGGAAAGCTTTATAATATGTCCGAACGAGAGTTGAAAGAATTGAAGGATTATATAGATGAAATGTTGGGCAAAGGATTCATACGACCCTCCACATCACCTATAGGGGCACCAGTGTTGTTTGCTAAAAAGAAAGACGGGACACTTCGACTCTGTGTTGACTACCGAGCTTTGAATAAACTTACCAAAAGGAACCGCTACCCAATCCCACTCATCGGCAACCTAATCGACCAACTACGTAAGGCCAAGATTTATACTAAACTGGACGTACGAGTAGGCTACAACAATATTCGGATAGCCGAGGGTCACGAGTGGAAAACGGCTTTTCGCACTCGATACGGAGCGTTCGAGTATTTGGTAATGCCCTTTGGACTAACCAACGCCCCTTCCGTATTCCAGAGGTTCATGAACGACCTTTTTCATGATATGGTCGATGTATGCGTGATCATCTACCTAGATGACATTCTCATATTCTCCGATAATAAAGAAGAACACCAGAAACAGGTCAACGAGGTACTCCGACGGTTGGATATAAACGATTTACATCTTAAGCCCCAAAAGTGTGAATTCCATACTACTTCGGTGGAATACTTGGGAGTAATCGTATCCCCCGAAGGCGTTAGAATGGATCCCTCCAAAGTACAAATCATTCGCGATTGGAACCAGCCTACGAACCTAAAGGAATTGCAATCTTTCCTGGGATTTTCTAACTTCTACCGGAGGTTCATCGACAACTATTCCGGCATTGTGAAGTCACTTACCAGGCTCACCAGCAAGAATACCAAGTGGAAATGGACTGAAGAATGCGGCAGATCGTTTCAGTTACTGAAACAAGCTTCCCAAGAAGCCCCAATCCTTCGTCACTTCGACCCAACCAAACCCATCATCGTCGAATCAGACGCATCCGATTATGCAATTGCCGCCATAATCTCCCAGCCAGGTCTAGATAATCAAGAATTACACCCTGTAGCTTTCTATGCTAGGAGTATGGTCAATGCCGAATTAAACTACGACATTTACGACAAGGAACTCCTAGCCATAGTTGAAGCATTTAAACAGTGGCGTGCTTACCTTGAAGGGTCCAAGTATGCAATCCAAGTCTTCACCGATCATCACAACCTTCAATACTTCACTACTACGAAGAAACTGAGTCGCCGACAAGCTCGATGGTCCGAGTTTTTGTCGGGTTTCGAATTTGATATCAATTACCGACCAGGGAGGCTCGGCGCCAAACCTGACGCACTTACTCGCCGGGCTGATGTATATCCCAAGAAATCACAAAAGGATCAAGTCAACCAAAATCATCAAATCCTCATACAACCAGAACAGCTTATTGCCAACCTAGTATTGAATGAGGAATTAGATCTCAACAAGATCAGGAAGGCCCCAAAGGATACTTACCAGAGACAAAAGGAAACCATAGCGAAATCGGAAGACCCCGGACCCTTCAAAGTACAAGATGGACTACTGCTGAGAGAGGGACTTATATATGTTCCAGACAATCCCGACTTACGACTTGGTATACTCCGTTCTCACCACGACCACAAGCTGCGAGGTCACCCAGGTATTAATACCACTATTAAGCTACTATCTCGCACCTATTATTGGCCTCGGATGTCCAAGGACGTCAAGCAATACGTCCGGTCGTGTGAAACCTGCGCCAGAGCCAAATCGGTTAGGAGAAAACCATTCGGATTGCTTAAACCCTTACCGATCGGTACAAGGCCTTGGAACTCCATATCGATGGATCATATTGTCGACTTACCTTGCTCCAATGGATTTGATTGTATCCTCGTAGTGGTTTGCAGGCTCACCAAGCAAGCCATCTTCATCCCATGTCACAAAACGGACACCGCGGAAGACCTGGCAAAGCAATTCATTAAGTTCGTCTTCAGCAAACACGGATTGCCCACCGATATAATCTCCGATAGAGGAACAACGTTTGTCTCCAAATTCTGGCAATCCTTATGCAAGGTGCTTGACATACGATCGAATCTCTCAACGGCCTATCATCCGGAAACCAACGGTCAAACCGAGCGAACGAACCAAACGTTGGAACAGTACCTACGGCTATTTGTTAATTATGATCAAGATGATTGGGAGAATTTACTCCCATTAGCTGAATTCACCTACAACAATACCACGCATTCTGCTATTAACACCACTCCCTTTTTCGCTAACAAGGGGTATCACCCACGTCTCACGTTGACTATCAAGAATTTAAAGAATCACGCGGCCCAAATGGTTGCCGACGACCTATCCCAACTCCAGGAGTATTTAAAAGATCAAATTGCCAAGATTAATACAAGAACGAAAGCTTACGCCGATAAAAAACGAGAATTGCAACCACCAGATTGGAAGGAAGGAAGCCTAGTATGGCTTAATACGGAGAACATCAAGACGAAAAGGCAGAGTAAAAAACTGGACTATAAAAGGATCGGTCCCCTCAAAATATTGAAAAAAGTTTCAAGCCACGCTTACCGACTAGCTTTACCTCGGTCTATCCAAGGGCTCCACAACGTATTTCACGTTGACCTCCTGTCCCCTTATCATGCCAATACAATTGAAAATCGAACCCAACCTCCCCCACCACCAGTTGAAGTCGATAATGAGCGAGAGTACGAGGTGGCAGAAATCCTAGATTCAAGAATGAGTAGGGGACGGGTTCAATTTCTGGTTCGGTGGAAAGGATACGGGCCTGAAGAAGATACTTGGGAACCGTTGGGAAATTTGGACCGAGCCAAGGAATCCATTCAGGAATACTTAAGACTCCACCCTAATAAACCAGGAGTCCCATCCGAAACTGGGAAGCAGTCACTTAATAAGGGGGGATCGCAAAACCCAACTCAATCACAACCAATCAGAAGATCACCGCGGTCTATTTTGCATTAAGTTTTTACAAAGCTTATCGTAAACGACTGAGAAGGGGTTCTTTTGGAAAAACGAGTCTAAGAAAAAAAAAATCTGGAAAAGAAACAGTGGAAACTCAACACTTATATCGATGCTCGAAGGAAAAGACCAACTCACTATTTAACAACGTCTCTTGGCAGCAATCTCGCCGTCTTCTACCGAGTCATCACGGGATCGTTTGGCTCCTCGACCACTCAACACGGCTGGAGTGTTAGGAGGCGTGAAAGAAGGACGAGGAGAAGCCCTCCGGGACTCCGGATACGGCAAGCGGGTACGTTCGAGAATGATGTGAAAGTTTGGGAAGGTAACCTGAGGAGGGATATTGCTAAGGAGGAACCTTTCATTCTGACTACGATCGCGATCATCCCCAACAAAACGCCTGGAAGCAGCTTCGGTTCGACGAAGGAAGGACTGAAGGGTTTCCATCCGCGTAGTCAGAGATTCGAGCGACTCTAAGGCAGCGTCCTTCTCTCCGCCGTGAACCCGGATTGTCGCCTCATAAATCCGAGTAAACATCCCGTCGAGAATTTCGTACAGGCTCGGGAACACCTGGACGGGATTTCCGCGATAAGCCAAAAGGGCGAATGAAGCCAGTTCAATCATCCTTTGGCCTAGACGGTCTAATAAGAAATCTTGAGTCGACACTCGGTGAAACATGACAAGGAAGGGTAACTAACCTTGTACGATAGTAACTCCGTCCAGCTGTTGACGAAGCAGGATTAGTTGTCTATCGCAGAGGTTAGTAAAATTCACGAAGGAAGTACGAGAGAACTCACCGATCCTGGGCGTCGCATTGCTTGCGGTACCCGTCAAGGATCTCTCCGAAGGAAGAAGACGTATCTTCATTTCGAGAGACCCCCTCCAAATCACTGGAGGCATTCGTCGAGGGGCTTTGAGTAGGGCTGTCGAGAGGACAAATAAGTAAGAAAAAAATATAAAAAGGAAAATCATGGTGGGAATAACCTTGAAAGCCGAGCAATAACCGGAGTTCTAGAACGTCCGATGTCCGCTCTAGTTTCCAAGCAGGAAACAGTTGTAGCATGATCGGGGCAACGATGGGCATTGTGGGACATGAAGATGGTTAGCTTGTTGGATTTCACAGCGAGTAAAACAAGCCTCTTTATACCGCACTACCCAGTCCTTTGTTCTACTCGTTCTCTACAACGCTACGGGCAAATCGAATATTTCTCCAGCCAAATCAGGAGTAATTAGCGTCTTCAATATTCGACGAGACCCTCGAGGGCTTGGGTCTGAACGGGGGGGTACTGTTACGACTCGTAACTCCGACAACCTCACAACCCGCCTGCCACGGATAACGACAAAACCGCATATTATTCAAAACCTCGAACATCGGATACACAGCCTTCTCAATTCAATCTATCCATATCTTATAGCGTAGTCATCTCTTTATTTTATGATTCCGTATGACTTCGAACCTACTCTGACTACTACTGACTACTTTATGACTTAGATAGTGACTCTAAATGACTCTAAGTAGTAGTATATAAACTCTCCATGTACTGTAGCTAGCCCCAGCGTTAATATTTTGATCAACCGTATCCAAATCCTCAAGACTCGCCTACGAACACTTACTGGCAACTGCCGATAATTGTTCCCGAACATTTAATTCAGCCACAAATTGACTTCTTGTCAATTTGATCTCGCAATCGTCCAACGCGTTGAGCCGGCACGTCAACGTCAATTCACTTGCTTTGAATACCAAGTATTACTCGTGGTAGCCAGCCTACCTTGTCGGATTCCCGCCGGAGAACACGTATCGACTACGCGCGTCAACTCGGAATCCCCCAATCAAACCTCGAACTTGTCAAGAACATTACCATTTATTAATTTAAGTATTGATAACCTTTTATTACACTAATTAACTTTGTACAGGATTAGGTCGGGATACGCGTTCTAACAAGTCTATATAGTCTCCCGTAGGCAGACTATCGAATACATGACGATCCCATAGGATGTATGTATAAGAAGTCTGCGAGTACACGCGTGGCTTTATGAAGCCAGCGCTTGTTACATAATAAATCCCAATTTGGACAGCACAGCCGCTGATGCGCTAGCATCAACTTCCATCTTCTATGTCCGACGCCATCAAATTCCAGTCCGATGAGGGTCGCGAGGTCCTCAAATCTATTGTCAAGAAACTTATACCTCAATGGCCAAATGGTTTACACAATTTCCAGCTCGACTCTCTCCCAATTATTCTGGATAACGAAGACCTCTTTGCTATTACTGCGACTGGTGACGGAAAGTCGGCTCTCTTTGCAGTTCCCATACTAGTTCACCTGGAGATATCAAAGAATCCAGATCAATATCCCAAATTCAAGATACCTTTACGCAAGAAGCCGGTCGGAATAGTTGTAACGCCTACAAAAGGACTTGCCAATAACATTGTATGAATTTTTTACAAGGATTAACAACACCAAATTTGATGCTCCCCACCGCTCGGTCTAGGTCAAAGAAACATGGGATCAGTTCAAGATATCAGCATATGCCTACACCCGTGAGAATATAGCCCGCACACGTCGCAATGGACTGGACATCAATTGCTCAATCTCCGAATGTCAATACCAAATCATCTGTGTTGACCCCGAGCATCTGCGGGAACCAGAATGGGGCGTATTTGCTGATTCGGAGCCGTTTCGCTCCAACTGCATCTTTGCCTGTGCAGAGGAAGGTCATATCATCAATGAATGGGGGCAAGATTTCAGACCTCTTTTCCGACACATCGGGTCATTCTTTCGTGGAAAGCTGCTGGTCTCCCAAATGTCAATATTCACGATGACTGCTACCATGCAGCCCGGTGCTCCATATGAGTCTGTCTGTTCCTCTCTCGGCTTCTCAGGACCAAAATTTCATCTCATTCGACGTTCCAATGAATGTCTAAACACTGAAATCACCGTCGAAACCTTATCATCTCCACTCAGTGGGAGAATTTTCCCTCAACTCATTCCCTATTTGAACCAAAGACGCAAGACTATCATTCATGTACGCACTATAGAGCTCGGCTATCGTGTATTCCTCTATCTATTCAAGCATGCCCCAAGATCCTACAATCGCCATCGACGAATCCGGATGTACAGTGCTATAGCACCCGATGGATACAACGAACGGACCATCGAGCTGCTTATCAATGACCTGCAGTGTCAAATAGTCATAGCTACAAAGGCGTTCTCTTTGGGTATTCATGCAAAAACTTTGCAAGATAGTATATCGGTGGGGACAGCAGATACTCAAGCTGAGTCTGATCAATGTGGTGGACGAGTTGGTCAGGATCGTTCACAGAATGCAAGACGAATTATCTTGGCAACTGCCGCTGAGCTCAAAAAGGCAAAAAAGAATCTACAAGGTATATTCCAGACCTCTCGTTTGTTATTATACTTGTACTAATGAATCAAAGACGGCTCAGATCCCAGTGCAAAATCCACAATGGATCCCGCCAAAGTGTGATTTCTCGGAGAGCAAATATGTCGTATCAGCTGCTTGAACAGGACCTACACCAACCCACCCATCGAAACATCCTATCTTGACTGCGTGCAAGCAAAACGCTTATTGCCGTGTGATTTATGTCGTGCTCGGTACAATCTACTTGAATCCCCAACTCTCTTTCCTGCGTATGCAGATGAATCCGTACTTCCTTTGTTCCATGTCCCTCCGATACCTGCCAAACACAAGAAACAGAAAGATCAATTAAAGAAGAACGAGATCAAATTAATACGCCAAGAATTGATAGCATTCGAAAAACAAGTATGGCTTGATGAACATCTCTACATTCCCCATCGAAATATTCCCCGCTCGTTCTATCTACCTTCTGAAGTTTTCGACATGGTTACGATAGACCTTCTGAAGATCAAATCATTGGATATACTCCGGACAAAACTCGCGGACATTCCTTGGATGTTTAAGTATAGACAAACTCGTAATTTGTTTGCACTGATAGCCCAATTATCTGATACCATCAAGAAATCTCGCCCATCCAAGTCCAAGAGTCACCAACCAGAGCATTCTACAGACGAGATGGAAGCCTCGGATATTATCAATGTCAATACTTCTGCCATTATTCCTGCCTCGCTCAAGAGACCGGCGCTAGAGGGAACATCGAATCAGCCTAGGGCCAAGCGTAAGCCTGTTATGAACTTGGCAGAGGCTGAGGAACTCTATTCTCGGCCAAGATACAATTTAGCTGTATCAACAAATAGTCAAAATTCAGGTAATCGTCGTTCAACTCGAATTCAGAGTAAAAAATAGTTGTTATTTAGTAAGTTATTCTATTTCCTCTCTGTCCAAATCTACCCAGTTCCTATCATCATCACTCATTGCAATATCATCTCCAGAATTCTCCTCTTCGTCTGCCTCTTCGTCTCCAAGCATTTCCTGCAACTATGCATCATCCATCCAGTCATCCGAGAGACATCCAGTGCTCGTTTTAAACTTGTATAAATTAGTCTCGTCTTCTTTAGTACCAGCCGCCTCATCAAAATCCGATTGCGAGTCATCACTACTGCTATTATCATCACCATCAGTAGATCCTTCCAAAGTCGCGCTGTCGTCAGGATTTGATGGAATGGGAATATGGATTGAATCATGTACAGGTTGAATCGGTGATGGTGTCAGGGACTCGTTGATGTTTGGTGAACCTGTAGCTTGTGTACATTGTGAATGTATCCGAATTTCTTGTAGATTTTCAATCAGATCAGTGTGTTTGTCGAGAAAAGCTGCCAGAGAAGAGAATTTTAGTTGCTGTATACCCTTGTCAAAAAGGTTTGTAGCTGCATGACCCATAGAACGGCGAGAACAGAATATATGAAGCTGCTCTTCCCTGTAAAGGGTAAGCAACTGTCTGTATTCATGTCGTAAATGAGGTGAGGTGTGAGACTTGGAGCGCTGATGGAGTCCCAGGGCAGACTCAAATTCCTCTTTGAGCCGTAAGAAAAATTCGACATTCGGAGACAGAACTTTACGGAGAAACTTATCATCAAAGTTGCTGTTACTTTTCTGGAGATTTGCTTCAAACCAACGGTTATAGTGCTCTTGAAGCAGATCGTCAGCCATCCAATTTCCTAATTCACCTTCTACATTGACCAGCCAATTGTTCCATATTGCATCCTTGAGATCCTTACTGCTTTCGTAGCGGAACAAGCAGTACATATCAAGGAGCAAGTCACGATAATTTGAATTACTTGAGCCCGCAAAAATGAATACCCATATCTACGAAAATGTAAGACCTACCAATAATGTGAGTAAAGTAAAACCATACTTACCTTCATAATCTCCCAAACACGACCAATGTCTCCCTCTGGCACTGCATAGTCTAACTCTACCCAAAGTGAATACTCCCACATGAAGAGAATAGAGTTGGCAAGAACACGGTCACCAGTGAAGTCTTCCCCTTCTGTAAAGGTATGTGTAGTGTTCATTGATACATCGTCCTCTGAGTTGTGCCTTCCGACTGAATTACGAGACTCGAATAGCGTTCCAATGGGAAATTTATGATGGTCAGGCATCAAAGAGGAATCCGAGTCATTTGGAGATAAAGCTTGTTCATATGACTCGAGGGTGATATAACGTTCGGTAATATTCTTTGCGTGTCGCAGGAGCACTTCATACTCAGGAAGTTGATCTTGTTTTCCGAGATTTTCAAAGTGTTTGATTATATCGTCCGGATGATCAAGGCCAATCTCGAGTCTGAAATCTATGTTAACTTGAAAAAAAGAATACATAACTGTACTTACCGCCAGCAATCAAGGACTCGAGTCTCCCAAATAGTTTTCATACAATGCGATAATGGGTAATAGTTACCGCAATCTTTGAAGTTGGTCGGGCGTTTGAAGCCGGCGCAGCTTGCACTTCTTGAGAGTGCCGACGGATCATCAGTTACTGCTGGTCCAAAGTGGTTTTCTGCGATGGTGTTCTGATTAGTTGACTGCGTATGCCATAATCCAATGGTAGGCAAAAGATTGTGAAGAATTTTGTAGTCAGATTCTGGATCATCGGGATCGTAATGTTGAGCAAGATACTTTTTGGCGCGATCCATTGCTAAAACTGATCTACCATCCCCACCAAACCACGCAATAAACTTTGATGAGTACTCCGGCTGCCAACCTGACTGAGATAAAAAGTCATGTATAGCACACTTCATCCCTTCCGTCTCAATCTCGTGTTCTGAATTGGTTCCCAAAGGAACGAGCTTGGTTTTCCGACCCTCACGCATGCGATGGATAGCGTATGTAGTTCGGAAAGATTCGGTGACATGCTTTTCGAGTGAATTGAGGGAAGGAACAAATTGAAGGAGAACTCGAAGAACATGGAGTTCCTGAATAGCCGATATGTGATTCCAGTTAATGTTATCGTAAATCTTTTCAACCGTGAGTTCAGACCGATCGTTACGCAAAATTCGTAAAAAACGATCCTTGAGGTCGAAAGCTCCTGGGGCTACATCATCCATACCAATTGCAGTTCCCGCACAACCACATATCAATCAGTTTTCACGGCCTATTCCACCTTCCCACACCTTGAGAAACTGTTGGATGTTGTCAAGAACATAGCGATAGAGAACAGTACACTTCTCGTGACCACCTTTTACTTCCAATCAAAGCCTAGACAGTGAATCATCTGCTATTGTTGCCAATGCATGCCTAGCAGAAGTATCATGTATACTCGCACCCATAAGACATGAGATACGCTTCACATCAACATGAGATTGACACGCAATGTGCCAAATTCCAAACTGAATAGCTAAGTAGCCGTTAGCATACTGGTTTCGTGCAAGGACAAATGATGATATAGCAGCAACTTGAATCTAGAAAAAACACTAGTAAGTAAAAAAGAATTATATCTAGTGATTGCACTTACAATAGAAGGAGGTCGACGTTTGCGTGTGACAAGTACACTATTTATTCGAGGAGCTGCCATACACTCAGTAAGATACCAAATGAGCGGCGCTCTACCCTTGAAGAAGTGGACACGATCGGAAATCTTGAAGGATAGAAGATCATCCTTAGTAACAGTCTTAACTCCCTTGGCTTTAGTGCGCATGTTGGCAGAAGTTGCGAGGCGGGGATTAATGAAGATGGGTTCATTATCATTGGGATTCGGATGAATGAGATCCTTCATGTCACAGTAGACTCGATTTCCGACTATTTGAGTGGCCCAGCTAGAGAGTGAACATCGAGCATATTTGATTGTACTCAGAGATAGAGTCGAAGGGGAATATGATTTCGACCGTTCCTCTACATAGTCTTTACATCGTGTGGAGGGAAAGCTATATCTATGATCAAACATCCTGACGACAAGTTCAACCGGCTTAACCTTCGTTCTACCCTGTAGAAATGCTTGTAAAGAGGCACGGTGTCACTCCCCAAAAGCTTGAGATGATCCCGGAGGGATCGGCTCCACAAAATCATAAAAGAACTCAGCAACGGAGGCATAATGAAGCTTGTCGACAAGGTATGTGATGGCTAAATTGAGTTTCTGGTCCTTCGGGAGTCTCCTGGCAGCAGGTTTTCGAAAACGACGTTGAGTATGGGAGAAAACCGAGTCAATGGATTCGTTATTTGATATAGATGAGTGATTGGATATGAGGTTGAGTGGGTTGGAGTCGACACAATCAGTGGACGGTGTGACGGGACTTGGAAAGAGAGTTGATGGTTCAGGGTCAACAAGGGAAGTAATGGGGTTATTTGGGACAATTTGACATTGAAATGGTAGTGATGGAGTGGATGGGGTTGTTGGACTTGGGAGACTTGACGAAAAATGCGTATTTTTGATTTTTTCATGAGGATCCATGGACTGTAGAGAAGCCGTGCGACTTGGAATAGATAAAGGCGGTCCTAATGGATGCGATAGAGGAGGTGGGAGTCGAATGGCATAGTCCGAAGGACCTGGTGGTGGATGAATGACTGGTATTGGAGGAGTAGTTAAAGAACGAGGGCGGCCACGGCCTCTCTTCAGTTTTGGCTCGGGTATCGGTAGGCTATAGTAACTTGAAGTTGTAACAGCACCAAAAGATCCAAAAGAGGGCGGAGAAGGGCTCTGCGCTTGAGGAGCCGGTGGTTCAACATTGAAGGTTAAGATTTGTGATTCCGCAGCAATGGAGTCGGCTTGAATGTTCAATTCTTCTTGATTTTGAGTGTCCATGACAGAGGCTTGCATTTAGAGGGATTTGACCGGAAAAAACTGGGAAAAAACGCGAGAACGAGATGAGTACACGTTGAGGAAGTGAGCAAGCGATATGTTTTGACGACGCGACACGAGTCCAAAACGGGATTTATTATGTAATAACTTCTGGCTTCATAAATCGACACGGCTTCTACAGGACTAGAGTCTATATGCGAAGAATTAAAGATAAGTTTGTCATCCTGACAGTGTGGGTAGATGACTTACTTCTATTTTCCAACGACTCTACCCTTAACACTGCTGTCCAAACTGCCCTCTTGAAACATGTTGAAATTCATGACATGGGTGAACCGCAAAAACTTATAGGTATTGAGATACTGTACGATTTCGATCAATTCGCGTGTCACGCGTCACGCGCCATTTTCAAAAACCCCGCCATTATTTTTATTTCGACTTTTCGGATTTTCTGAGATTTATTGAAACCGGAAAAATGACCACTTTTGAGCGAATTGATCGAAATCATACAGTATACCGAGACCGGAATACGAAGACTATCCAAATTTCACAAGAACACTACATTGACGTATTCTCCAACGCTTCGGATACAGAAATATGGCCTCTGTGTCAACGCCAATGGACCCGAATGTTGTTCTTGAGAAATTTGAGGGGGAGGGAAAACTTGTAGATGAAGGCGGAAATTCATATTCTGAGCATGTTGGAGCATTGATATGGCTGTCTTCTATCAGCCGACCTGATATTGTGTTTGCTGTTGCGAGAGTAGGAGCGTATGCGAGCAATCTGAGCTTGACACACTGGACAGCTGTCAAACGAATTTTTCGTTACCTAAAAGGTACACGTGATTTACGTGTCACTTACGGAGGAACGGATCCGAAATCCGACCTCAACTCTATATTCAACCACTATGGCGGATACAGTGACGCCGATTTTGCCTCAAATCCTGACGACCGCAAATCCGTTTCTGGACATGTCTTCATGCTTTCTGGAGGCGCTATCGCATGGTCCTCGAAGAAACAACCGACTGTCGCCTTATCCACAGCCGAAGCCGAATATTCAGCATTGACTAGTGCTACTCGTCAAGCGATCTGGCTATGAAATTTATTCAATGCCATAGGATTCACCAACACCCAAGACCCCACGCTCATTTATTCCGACAATCAGTCAGCCATCACCATTTCTCGAGACCCGCAATTCCACGCCCGCTCAAAACACTTTGACATCGAAAATCACTACATTCGAGAAAAGATTGAGACAGGAATTATTCAAGTTGAGTATTGTCCAACTAATGAAATGGTTGCCGATATTTTTACAAAAGGTCTTGCAAAACCGAAGCATGAATATTTTACTGAGGAATTAGGGCTACTTCCAGCTTGAGGGGGAGTGTTAGCATGAGCACCTGCCCGAGGGATCACCGAGGCTAGTGTACAACCTGGAAACTGCCCGAATATAAAGGAACATTCTAATTCATTCTAGTTACAATGTACAGTCAATACTTATATCGATGTATTTGTATATTTGAGTAATCGATTCTTACTTTTCTCCCTCCTTAATTCATAGCCCTGCGCCAATATATGTAAAATATTAGGTTAAGTTGAATCAACCTTTTGGATCGGATTTTGCTACGTGTCGGTGTTGAACTGGCCCTGGCTATCCGCTACTATCGTATGACTCCATCCATGATAAAGCACCATTTTTCCGTGCATCCGGTATGACTCCATCGGATCACTTCAAAATCAGTTCTTATGATTGGCTGGTTGACGCCCCCATGCGTCCGTTTTCTACGTGTCTATCTTTTCCTCCAACGTGTCCAATGTTTATCAGCCATGGAAGCAAAATTACTGCTCCTGTTCCTGTCGGATTTTACTGTATCCGCTGTCAGCACTTCCCGTGAATGCCTTTAGTTACCAATTAGACCTAGACGTCAGTCCGGTCAGATGGCAATAGCTATCTGTCAATCTGTTATGTCCGATTTAAGTAAGGCATGACACGGATGCCGGTTTTTCCCGGATATCCGGCAGGTTATCCGTGGGAAAACCGGCCGGTCCGGATGGAAATTCTATCCGCAACCTGCAGATACGGATACTGCCGGATGCGGATTGAGATTTTTGAAAAAGTTGAAAAACCTGCAGGTATCCGGCATCTGTATATAATATATTTAACACTCAAAATTAACACTGAAATGATTCAAAATCACCCTGAATAAGATTTTATCACTTGCTAAAAGCTGCTCCTATCTCTATGGCATATACAAACATGTGGTTTTAAGTTTAAAATCAATATATTCAATACAAAACCTGTCATAATATTTTATCTTACCCAACAGGCCACATTTTTAGATGTGTTGTACATCATTTCAAAGACACAGAAAATCCACACATTTTTTATTTCTAGAACTAATCACAAAAACTTGTTCTTGGTTATTTATTTGAGTTTCCAGAAAGTGTGGCACCATGTAATACAAAAGGAAAGGTTATATATAAAAATCTGGAACATGATCCAGTGTGTACAGATTGATAACTTGCACAAATTTCATTTCTAGATGTTGTTCTCAAACTCACTATTTAGAGGTAAGAGTGGAGAAATGTTCTAAAAATTCCTTGTAACTGTGAATTTATGGATATACTTTTTCAAATCAAAAAATTACTACATCAGTATGTCCTGTAGTATTTAGTCTTGCTTCTACCAGATTTTTGAATTTTTTCCGCCAGGCCATTTTTGAGAACAAGTGGAGGCAACATCTAATTTTGAGCCACAAGTCTGCCCCTGATGTTGCCTCTGCTTGTTCTCAAGAATGGCATGGTGAAAAAATCTAAAAATTTGTGCAGAGGGAAACTAAGTACAACAGGTCACACTGATGTAGTAGTTTTTTGATTTGACAAAGTATATCCATAACTACACAGTTACAAAAGAATTTGGGACATTCTTCCACTTTCACCTCTAAATATTGAGTTTGAGAACAACATCTAGAAATGAAATTTGTGCAAGTTATCAATCTGTACACACTAGATTGTGTTCCACATCTTTATTACCAAGCTTTCCCCTTATATAACATAGTGCCACAATTTCTAGAAACCCAAATAAATAACCAAGAACAAGTTTCTGTGATTACTTCTAGAAATGAAAAATATGTGGATTTTCTGTGTCTTCAAAATGATGTATAACACAAATAGATATGTGGTCTTTTGCCAATAATATTGACTGAAATTCATTGACTTACTAAATATAAGTAATAATAGATGTTTTATCATAATATATACATATATATGGCTTTGATACCAGTGTATGATTAAAACTTGTGAACAGAAATTGGATACCCGCGGGTTTAAGGTATCTGCAGATGCAGATATCCGTCATCCGTGGATACCTGCCGGTCGGATGACCCGGATGCCGGTATCTATTGGTCCGGATAGACTCGGATGCAGATAGGGATTTTTCAAATGAAAAAACCTGCCGGTTCGGATGACGGATATCCGCGGATGCATCCGTGTCATGCCTTAGATTTAAGCCTATAAGCTCTTTCCCGCTAAGTCCGATATTGGACCTTGTAGCCGACAAGCCTGACGTTCAAGTTTTTCCTTCTTCCCTTGGATATAACTAGAGTTATCCTATAGCTAGTAAGATCTGACTGTATCTTAATAGGCTTTGTGCAACATATTATTGAACAGATGCATACCCGTCAACATAGGACATAGTAGCTTGATAGACTTGTTAATCCTACCGCAGCCACAATTCCCTGGTTGATTAAGTATGACTTGGGTAAGGTCAGATTTTATCTGTGCACCTCTATAGGACTTTCATTACTTAGTAAATATACCAAGCTCCAGTACATATAGCTCTAGTTTTTGGTTAACAGCTTGGGAACAGCTATAACCCTCAGTTTCCCTCAGTATCCAGGCTCAAAACTATGTTATTAACATAATTAATATCGGATTCCAAGCCTAGAACCGTAAAAATGGCTCGTCACCGGGCAATCCCTTGAGGCTGCTCCGTGGCTGTCTTGCTTGCAGTTGGCACAGTGTAACTGGTCGTCGCCAGCTCTGCATTGCTGTGTTGGATGATGATCCGCACAACATCCACATATGTCATGGGGGGATTTACAGTTCTGCGATATGTGTCAATAGCTGGAACATTTCATGCATCGCAGCGCCTCGGTGGTCTCCTTGTACAGGTAGATCTCCTTTCCTTTGATGAAAAGGTGTTGTCTAATGGCAAAGTTGGCTGCCATGCGTGTTTTGAAGGAAAGTATAGCGTGCGCTACCTGCTGGCCCACTTTCCGTTGTGAAGCTGGTTTAATCCACCGGGCTGAAGCAATGGATCCCTTTTCCAGGCCGTTGTTGACTTCTATTTCCCTGAGTGACTGCTGGTTGTGGAGGTCAGTAGTCAGAGGTACAAACGGTAACACCGTTTCATAGTATGGTGCTTTAACCGTCGCTGAAGATCCCCAGTGTTGGGCGAAGCGCTCGAGCCGGTTTTCATCCATCATCCATCGAACCTCCTCAGGCGTGTGGAACACGCAGAGTATGCCACCTCCCGTTAGTTTCTGAACTCCAACCACTTTAGGAGTCTGTCTGTAGTCCATCCATTCATCTCCCATCATCAAGGTGATAGTCTCATTCGCCTTTACGACCAAATGGTTCTCATCCAGATTGTTGTCTGACGGTGTCGTTGACCTAACCATTATTCGTCGGTCCCTTAACTTCGCAGCCTCAATAGCCTTCGCGTGTCGAGGTCTTTGAAGTTGATGTGCAACATTCTGGGCCGATAAACCCCGTACTCCAGCCTTTTCCTGTCCATCCGTTATAACTTGTTCCGGGGCGTAACCGTTTGTCTGCTCCTCTGCCTCCTGGTCTCTATTCTCCATCCTAGACTGCAGCTCCTCCGTTTTGTCCATCAGTTTTTCCATCCTAGCTACTCCGTCATCTATTCGCCCGTGTGTTTCTTCCAGCCTTTCCCAGTGTTGGTGTACCCATATTTCTGCTAGCTTGTCTTGGTGTGCTTGAAATACTCCAAGTATTACGTCTTCGACCGTGTTCTGGCTTTCCTGCATTTTAATGAGTATAGTAGACATAAGACCCACCTTTTCCCAAAGACATTTCGCCGCTGATATCCGTTCATTGCTTAGTTGTTGTTGAGAGAGTTTGGCAAGTTCCCGAGGGAGTGCTTCTTGATAGTTCTGTCCCTCCTTGATTATCCCTTCATTCAAGGCTCTTTGAATTATCTTGTCGAGAGATTCATGCTCGTATGCTGTCAGTTTGGTTTGGGCCCGTGTTTGTGATCCTGTCGGTGTCGGTATCGAAGTCATTGACGTGTCACTTCCTGCGAGGTTGGTATTGTCGCTTTGGCTTCCTTTTGGCGTGGAGGTGTGCTTGTGCATTCTTTTCTTCATGAAACCAGGTATATACGGTCTTAAACTCTGAGTACTATCTCTACCAAGGCCTTGTTCTTTCCCGTTGGCTCTGTGTAGAACCGTGGGAAATTCGGAGGTGGTGGAAGTATTAGGTTAAGCCGTCCTCCCTGAGCGCTGTTGCCAGTCAGACTCTACTATTGTAAGTATCGTCCTCGAGCTCGTTTCGAAGTTAATCAGTATCGCGACAGGTGGGCAGTGGACAATTCTTGATCGGTGTAACAGCAGGAATCGTTAAAGGTGATAGCTTACTGCCGAGGAGGTCAGAGAAGCAACGATATGGGAAGACGTCGCCGGTACAAGTGTATCAGTCGTGCCCTGAACCAATGTTCCAATGGTCTAGTTTTTCCATGGCTCATATATATGGCGATGTGAGTGGCGTAGGTTCCAGTCGTATCCTCAATGAGTCCTAGTGCTAGGTTTACCTACCTACCTGCCTACCTTTGAATCATGTGAATAAATTTTGTCTCAGAAGTGACGGCGCTCGTCCGCTTCCAACTAGTATTCCGCATACATCTGTATCCACGATCTCCGTCGTTCCTGTGTCTTGCGAAGTTGAGGTGGCCCATCGCTGCGCGTGACAGATAGTAAGCGATTTTCGACTGCCGTAAATACTACTCTCACAAATCAGTCAGCAGGAAGCCGAGTATTTTCCCACCACTGGCCAGGTACCCGATTCAAATTCCTTTATCTTGCGTCGTGACTTCCCGTCACCACGTGCCCGGCCTCCCTCAAACACCAGAGGATGGGCGTCAGGTAACTTGTCTGCAACCACCGTCGCATCGTCTTACCGCCCAATCGCTCATGTACTAGGGATGCAAAATTCACAAAACTTTTCCGTACAGCACTTGGTCGATGAACTTGTGGGAACACTTAAGTCCGGAGGCCACCAGTAAGTCATCGTCTTGATCGGTCAGTGCTCCGGTGCTCAAACGAAGCTTTCATCTCAGATATCTGACTGAAGCAGAGGTCAGTCGAATTGCGTATATACTAGAGTTCTCACTGGAATTTTATACACCCCAGATTGTCAAAATAGAGAGGAAACTGCAAATATCTATATCGATACTGCGCGGAAGTCGAAACTCCTTACAAAAAATACACCAACTCCCTCGCGAGATATTGACCATGACTCTTCTTGACGTCCAGCAGGCAATACCTAGCTTCATACCTGAGCGAGAAGAAAACCCCTTTTTCCATTCCGAATGGATGTCCTTGCTCCACGTATGTCGTCATTGGAGAGGAATCATGGCTACTTGTCCGATGTTTTGGACAAGAGTTGATAGTGGTTTAATGCCAGAAAAATTCTTGCAACGCTCCCAATCTGCCGACATAGACGTATACTTGGGTTACAATCAGCGAGGACCTTTCACTTCAGAACTGATGGACAAACTGGTGCCCAATATTGGCCGGCTCAGGGAGTTACATCTGGACGAGTCAGAATGGGATGGAACGACGGACCTATTTGCTCAATTTAACGTCTCTGCACCAAAGCTAGGGAGTATGACCGTAATCTCCAATAAATCTCCATTCCATTTTGCCGGTCCTGGCACAGACGTTCTGCCTTCCATCTTCAACGGAGAGATGCCATCTCTCAAAATGCTTCTATTGACATACTATACGAGGTGGCCGTCAGGCTACTTTAAGAACTTGACTCATCTGTGCTTGTTGGATCAATGCAAGCAGATTAACAGCAGGCCGTCAACTTCGGAATTTCTAGATTTTTTGGAAATGTCTCCTCAGCTGGAAGATCTTTTCATGGGAAGAGCAGGTCCTACTCGGCCGAAAGATCACGATCTTCCTGTCCCGAGCCCTGATCGCAAAGTTCACCTTGATTCACTTCGAAGGTTGGACTTAGAGGGCTGGGGGTCTAAGGACGTGATTTCTCGATTCCTATCTCATTTATCCCTTAATCCGTTCACTAAACTCCATATATGGGGTATGTATCCCACAACAACCAATGAATCGGAGACGGGATGCTTCATTCCAAATGACTCTTCCAGTCTTCTCAATCTCAGAAACATCAAAGAATTTTGGTTGATACGCGACGAATATATTCCAGGACATCACTTCTCGCTACAGGATTCGAAACTTTTCATTCGGGGTTCTCTCACGTATCAAGAATTAGAAGGCATCTTAGACCACTGTGATCTTGATCAAGTGGAAGACTTTCTCGTTCGTGACTGTGTCGACCCTAGTGTATATCCTTTTGCTGTACAGAAGTGGAGGAATATATTCAGGAAAATGCCTAACCTGACCAAGCTCAGCCTTTTGCAGGTTGGGGTGCCACATTCCATGATGACTCGGATGATTTTGTCGGCTTTATTTACTGGTAGTGCGGACCTCGATGATAGTTCCGACATAGATGCGGTACTTAAGGACGATGCCTTACAGGACTCGAACCCTGGCTTCGAGTTGCTGTCTCCCTCTCTTTCTACCATATACATCGAACAAGATCCCACACCCCCCGTTTTATTCATTAGTGGTCTAGCTGATGCGCGAGCTCGACGAGGTCTACCTCTGCAAAAACTGCACTTGGTTTATAAAAGCTTGACTCCTGCCGCTCCATTTCACGGGCAATCTGATCCTGGAAGCGAGCCTAGCTTCCCTGACGCCGAGGAAGACTTCAATGAAGTCATTCAAAAAGAGTTCTCTATACTAAGAGAACATATAAAGGATGTAGTCGTAGACGATGACAGCGACTTCATGACTGTCTTCGAACTTCTTGATCCCGAGTATGGTAATTGGATATACTTCACTTCACATAGAAACCAGAGACGATAAGTAGATATATTTCATTATGTCTCTTATGTATTTTGTGACTGCGACTTCTTTTCGCAATTGTACAATAGCACACGAAGGTACTAATAGAGAAAGTAAAATTTATGAATCATCTTTATTCCAACTCGCTCTGCAGTATTCCCTCAAGGTTGGGTATCCGTGACTCGTAACAGGCAACAAATGAACGAGGTTTAATACCGACCACCCCCGAGGCTGATTTTGTGTCAATGGGGTTCTGGAGATCTTGTGTAATTTTGAATGCCCATAATAACAAGACTGTGAAAGAGACATACGTGTTGTGAGGGCTCATGCTGGTTTTGGCGGCATCACTGATTCGTTCTACCAGAGACCGGCGCAAGAGTACTATGTGGTGCCTAGATCAATACCGACAGCTTTTGAAGACATTATCGTTACGTGAGCTCGTTAGAGAGTTAGTTAGAGTAGATTGGGTATGGATCTGTAGAAGATAGAGACTGAGGAAGGGAAGTGATAAAGTCTTTCAAGACTAAACGGCACTTTCCCTATTCTGAATCTTATACACGACAACCATGAATACGGTCTACGTCACCTGAATCCTCCGCAAGATACCACACAGAACAGAAAGAATTGTTCAGGCCTGAACAAATAACTTTTATATACTCAAAATAGATATCGATAACAACAAAAGACAGAAATAAACAGAAAAGACAGTTATACGAATGTTCGACTTATCAGGAAAACAAGCCACGAAAGGGTTATGTGAAGGAAAGAATCAACCGGTTTATATGAGATCATTCCCAACAACTGCCAATAGCGGCCTTGTCCTCATTCAACACTCAGTACCTGTAGTACCCAACGCTGTCGGTGATGACATTAGAATTTCCGTCGAGCTCACCCAGTCCGCCTTTATTGACACAGGCTTCAGGACCGTGAATGCCGGAAAAGAGAGCGCAAGTGAGAAGAGGACTTCCGTCCTAATTGAACATTAGAGTTATCAGCTAGAAGTTCGTTGTGTATGAATCAAACTTACATGTCCAAAGACGTCATGGTATGCTGGAAGACATAAGGTAAATCAGTTTGAATGAAGCTGAGTCAAAAAGTGAAAAAACTCACCGTTAAAGAAAACACATCCCTCAACATAGCTGCATACGACCTTGCAATCTAAATCCCATTAACCGTCAATTCTAGTCTAGCATTCATTTGAAACAAAGCTTACCGTCAATAGTATCGACCAAACCGTAAGTCAAGTAGTTGCCGGCTTGGACCGCAACGCCGAGGCCACCGAAAGTCTGGACCCATCCATCACCGTGGGGTGGAGGGGCAGGAATGCCGTGAGGGAAGTGAGGCGGGAGAGGTTTGGGGTGGAACGGTTGGTACTTGAATCGTGGGCAATGGAAAATGGAAGGGATGAAGTCGAAGAGGTTGCAAACAATCTAAGTAGAAGATCATGTCGTCAGGACCATCGATAGCCAGTTTTTCTTTGCATATGTAACTCGGAGAAAGTTTTGCTCACATGATCCTTCAAGTAAGGGAACAGAAAGCCGAAGCCAAAGCGCTTGGCTACGTCGAAATGATCACCGTAATACCAACCGGGGTGATAGCCTCTCTCCCAGGGAGGAATGGGAGCACCGTAAAAGTTGGATGCAACAAGGTGAGGGTCGAACAGGTTGGCATCACCTCTCACAGCGAGCGTGTTGTTGTTGCTCTCCGCAGCAACTTCAGTGGCAAGTGCTGGTGCCGGTGCAGCAGAAACGCCCAAGTTACCAACGACAACAACGATGGCTGCGGTGAGGAATACGGAAAAGTTGAAACGCATGGTGGAGATAGCTATGTAACTGGCTATGAGCTCGAGGGACCGATGAGAGCAGAGAGCAGGTGGAAGTGCTGGTGCTGAAGAATTTGGAGAACGATTTTGGGGTTTTTATAGCTGCATGCCAGGCCCCATGATTTGCTGCAGTGCATTAGCAAAATGAATAAGTGAGAATGAAAATCAAGAAGACAGCGTTTTCGACATCGATCTACAGAATGAAGCTTGACTCATAGGGGTGTATTCTAAATCTTGTAGTAAGAAAACCAGTAACAAGGATAACTGGGATCACCTTGCAAAGCATTGAGACGTTTGACGACAGACACGATTAAGTGATCTAGAAGAATACGCGAAGATAGGAGAACAAACTAGACGTCACCCAGTAGTAATGAAGGATTCAAGGACTGTGGGCAACCGTGGCAGGCCAGGGACGAGGCCTATTATGCAAACGTTGAAACGTTGACGTCAGGCCTAGGAAGTCGCGGTCCAAACACAGCCACATTGGTGATGGAGTCGACCCGGGCTACTTACAAGTTTCACAAAACCTCTCCGGCTTCGTAACCGTAGCCTCGAGATTCGACGCATCCTCTTGGTGAGTTTTTGCACTTGAGATGTTGAAGAGCGAGTAGGAGCAAATGGTAGCTAGTTTATGGCGATTCATAAGCTTGAAAGACAACCGACTAAATGCAAGATATTCATCTCGATATCCACTGAGCTTGCGTAAAGCAGATCAGCGATACTTAGTGCACCCGTATGAAGGTATCACTTTTCTTGCCTCATTGGGCATAAAAGGGGTTTCTAAGAACCAGAGAAGAGACTCCTTACTAGAATTTCAGGAACGGACTTGTGATAGCGTTGGAACAGCCCAAAGGCTGCTCCTGAGCCAGGATGCCAGCGAGAACCGAACTGGATTGAGCTAAGTACTGTAGCATTTCGAGGTGATGTTCAGTCACGGGTCACAGGACCCTCTGAACTAAGGATTTTTGGTGTGTGTCACAGGTCACAATTGGCTTTGAACTACGTGACAGACCAAATTTTTTGGAGGCTAAAAAACAAAAATTTCGAGCCCTACGGGCTGAATTAGTGTATGACATTGACATATAGATTCCTCCAAGTTTTCTAGGTCAGCAACCTGCCATAGAAAGAATAGGATGTGAGCCTGTCACACATGAACTGAACTGAACCAGTGTCACATGTTGCTATTAGATTTGAACTAGATGAACTAAGAAGTCAAAATGTCGGTCACAGGCATGAACATCACCTCGAAATGCTACAGTACTACAAACACGAGGTAATACTACCGAAACTCCGACAAACTCCGCCTGATCCGGAGTAGGGATGCCGATAATCCCTACTCCAACGTTCAGTACACATATGGATCCAAACTGGGATCATCTCTGCAACCACTATACCGTTTTCGCTCACAAAACAGGAGGTCGAGGTTTGAATCAAAAATACAATGACATTTTGGATGTGAGGGGCGGCACCGTCGAACTTTGTCAACTTGAGTTCGAATGGGAAGCCAAATTCGGTAGAGTCACGGCAAAGTGAATACTCCCGGGCCAGTTGCCAAGTACATATTTAGTCCGGCAAACTCGAAGGAGAACTCAGGAGCTCGAGTTCATACAATAAACATCAGGAGACCGTCTTTATTCAAGGATATAAGTGGACATGGTTTGGTTTTGTAGGAGAGAATTGTAGTGGTGTTCCTGCGAGAGTCGGATTGACTTTTTACTGTCCCTTACTCTTGGTCTAAGTTCTGCTGTCGGTAGCTTGAATATATTCAGGTTGTACTTATAAGTGTCATCCCCGAATGAAAGTTAATCGATATCATCAACAACATCGGTACCCCTTGTTGAGCCAGACTCAAGGAAACAGACAAGCAGTGAACAATGCTTAATCGGAACAACGGTACAAATTTTAAAGGCTGAGACTAGCTAGCTTTCGAAGGGAATGATATTATGCGAAAGGCCTGACAGCTTGAGGGGACTTGTTGATGTTTGAAATGACCCGGCTGCTTTCCTTGGAATGATTCAATTTGTATGTCTCAGAAGGGATACACTTTGCTTATACGTACGTATTAATCTCACAGCTTGGCTTCGCTTAATCATTATCCTCCTTACAGGAAACGAGAAATTCCCAAGTACCTACGGATGACCTATTATCTAGTAAATGTCTACTTTCATGGCCAATACAGGTGTAGTCTTTATACTTTTGAACTTCCTTTTCACGCCAGAATCCAGCAAAAAAATCGCTTCGCAGACGAATAATTTACACTCACAAACAAACACCTCTCTTACATTATTTCGTATTGTTTCGGAAGGTCAAATGCCTCGAATATTTCAGAGGTATTGAAAGACTGATTCCCAACCTCTGGATCGTGAGGGATATTGAATAAATGGTCAACGCTTGACATGAACGAGTCCCAATCCTGTTCGCTATAACAGCCAGAAATAATGATTGGATTAGAATTGGTTGCTATAAGTCATAACAGGTTGACGTACGTTGCGTTTGTAGGCCACACCGGATGTTGATTATTTGATTGAGAAGAGAGATTTGTACCTGACGCAAGAAAAAAAACACATAAGTAAAGTTACCCCGAGCGCAAGTTTCCACAATCTTACCATTATCATTGACAGTCGAGTAAGTGGTTTGTACAACGACCGGTTCGTTCTGAAGATTTTCAACGCCTTGATCTAATACATGGGTATTACCCTGAGCGAGTTGCGGGTCAAGGGCATTGAAGCCTGGTGTTGCACCCAGTTTATGTAGGGAACCCGCTTGATGAACATTACCGGGCGATGAGTTGAACCAGTTGGTTCCCCCGAGATCACTAGTGTGGAGCGGAATATTGAAGTGTTGTTCAGAGGTGAGCGACCCTATCGCCGGAAGAGATGTAGTGTCTACACCGGAAGGAAGGGATACTGGTGGTTGTGTGTCGTAAGTTGTTGGGAGTGTTTCAGAGGGTGTTAACCCCGCTGGTCCGGGTGTCGGAGAGAATCGAGGAGCACATTGAATTCCTGCCATGACGGTATTGATCATGTCACTGCAGAGTTTTTTGAGTTGCATTGATTCAGTTAAGAGTGTGAAAACAGACGTACATCATGCGTCCGGCATGGACATACCTGCAGAGGGTCAGTAATTATAACCGCTCCTACCATTGAGCTTGTAGAAAAACATACCGGGGTTCATAAAGACGAAGGATGTCAATACATTTATGGATTTCGCTTGCTCCTTTTTGATTGTCGAAATGGGAAGACTTCGTAATCATCCCTCTCCAAAGGTTGATCGCAAGGATCATTGCAGAATTAAAAATAGCTACACACTTTTGGAAACGAATGATCAAAATTCAGATATCCTGCAGTGTAGCTGACCACTGTCTCACCAAGTAGAATCCAAAGTTTAAGAACCTACGTTGACAATGAGTTTCGACAACGCGAATAATCGACCTGGCGGCATTCGTGCAGATGGTCAACGATGGAAAAGGGAAGTTCGAAACGTGCCACGGTCGGGGAATGAACCGTCTGTGTAACTGGATTTGGACGAAGTAGTACCAGCTCCAAAGTACAGCGGACTGGCTAAAAAATACTTCGCTTTGCCAGTTATTGGTCTTATCCCATTGGACTTGCGAAAAGAAATATGTGAGGAACATTTGGATTGGATCAGGGGAAAAAAGAACTTACGATGCGGGGGAACAGAATCGACCCAAACATTAAGAGCTGAATCTAGCTCCATTACTACTTGTTGGTACCATTCATTCTCGGGGGTCGACATGAGTCCGGGTTTCTTGATACAAAACTGAAAAAAATATTTAGCTTATATGATCAAATACGCTGTGATAGACCCACGATATTTTCTTGAATGAGACCCTCGATTTGATGCAGCCGGAGGAAAGAAGCCCAAAATGAAACAAGTGACGGCTTGTCTGCCGGTTGTTTGAACATTTGATCAGGGTTTGCGGTATCCATGTATTCGTCGTCACATTCTATAATGGGGTCAAGATCGAAACTGAGGATGTAAATTAGGGACGAAAAACGATAGACAGATCTCAAACTTACTCCCGACTTGAGGTTGCTCGAGGTCGACCAAAGAAATGAGCTTGGCCAATGTCGATGGCAACTATTGACCAGAACATTCGCTTGTACAACTCTCCCTCAAGTGTAGGTCTTGAATTCTCGTAACGCCTATGAAGCCCTCTAGTATGCGCAAGTCGAATAGCTATTCCAATCAATAGCCAACCCAAGTCGGGACGCATTTGGACTTCAACCTCCTTCAGATAGTGAATAGTTAACTAAAAAGACGTAAGCAAGTACTTATCATAGATCTCCAATTCTCGTTGACTTACGCAATATGTCTGGAAATGGTACAACACAACGTTTTCACTGAAGATGAGCTTTTCGAACGGAATCTGGCTAAACCAATGCCAGCCGGTCGTTTTTGCGTCTCCGCGAGGATTCTGTGGATATGCATAGGCTGATCCACAGGCACACACAACAAGTACCAGAGATCCGAAAGCAGGGTCGCGGAGATGGAGTTTGTCTGCAATCGAACGCTCGAAGGAGGGACGGTGGAGAGCTGGAAAGTATATGTTTATCTCGCTGAAATATAATTGGACGAATTTACGAAGAGTCGTATCGTCTGGAAATTCGAAAGTTGGAAACGGTTGCACGGGAAGAACTGCCCACTGCTGTTATCAGAGAAGGAAAAGTGGATGCATAGGTTGATATACTTACATCAGGGTTTCCCCAAAACCGTGGTCTTCGGACACGAGCAAAAATGGTCTGCCAAGTTTCAATAACGGAACGAATGTCCTTGTGATGGTCCATAGCAGCCATAATCAGCGACACTGGATTACTCGACTCCCCAAAATGAGTTTTTTTGGGAAAATTCAAGCGAGTCGCAAGTGCAGTAGATAAATTATCCACTTTGTCCGTGTCATCGTCGGATGATTCGACATCAGTCGAAGGTGAGTGCACTGAGGACTTGACTATATTAGGCGACGGTGAATTGGAAGGGCTGTTCAAACGTCGATGGCAAGCACTTAAGTCCTTTTCCAAAGACTTGATGCGACTCGCCAGTTTCACAAGAATCTTGGAAACAATCTCTTTATCGTCTGGAATGTCGAATGGGTCGGATTGCGTTCCTTGAAGAATTGCAGCCACTAACACATGCACTGAATGTGAAGCGACCGTTCGGGTTGACCTAAGAAAATGTCATTTCCTTGAAAATATTCACGGATAAAGTATCGCGAATACCCTAGTTTCGGGCCTCGTTTCTGCAAAAAGCATTTTGGTTAATGATGGCATGGATGTATCAGAAATCCTACCTGTTGTGGTTTGCTGTGTACACATTGTATATTGAGGGTCAAGCACGAACTGCATACTTGGTCTGGCATAGTTTCACTGTTACCTGTGAGGTAATGAGATCACGTACACGTGAAGCGTAGTATCAGGTGACAAAACTGAGCTTACATCGAACTGACCAGACCCAAATGACACAATTAAGCGGGTGGATAGTACAATATACACGAGGAGAACTTACTCTTTCTGCGCCTGCACTCGTCGCAAGCATTCTGAAAGCGTTTCCTTCCTTCCCTACGTTCCTCCGACATGGTGGTTAAGAAGCAAGTTGTATTTGGAGCTGTTTGCATACATTTGACTCAGCTCCGCAATTCGAGGAGCCGGACTTCCGCGTCACCGGCGGTTGCTGATATGGTACCCTTGGGCCTTGAGCTTGAGCGACTCTTGACAAAAGTGTGGACAAAGTCGGCATTGCATTTCAAGCGCATAGGAGGTGCGAGTCGTTTGGCATCAACGCAGCATTCCGTCGGAGGATACCAACTTAGCCTGTTTAGGGGGAGTTAGAACTTAAGGGCCCAGAGGAACAGCCTTTTCGAATACAAAGTTCGGGGAAATGTAACAAATCCAGGATCGGTACTTCGTGTTTGAAGAATGAGGGAAGTAAGGGAGCGTCGACGTCGTCCAGAAGGGCTGATGATGAGCGTTCCGACAGTAAATGTTTCACGAGAGCAGGCCGCTACTTGCGCTGTGCACGCGATTTCAAAAGAGGGTCATTCATAAGACCAGCGTCCTTAATTGAGATGGTTCGGCTGAAGAGCAGGATGGTGAATGTGTGCCACTTGTAGTCGGACATGGTAGTTGCGGAATAAGCTAGAACATATGACTAGTATTTTTATGACAAGGCACAAACTTAATATCATACTTCCTCGTGTACAGTACGCCTTTAAACTTAAATTCGAATGGGAAGTCAAATCCGGTAGAGTCATGGTCAAGTGAATACTCCTGCTGGCCAGTTGCCAAGTATTCAGTATGGCAAACTCGAAGGAGGTCTCAGGAGTTCATACGATAAATATTAGGAGGCCATCTTCATTCAATGACACGAGAAGAGAGAATTATAGCAGTGTTGCCGTAAGAGTTGGATTGACTTTCCTCAGGCTGTCCCTTACTCTTGATCATCTGAGTTCCGTTGTTGAGATTTTGGTACAACTTGTAAGTATCGTCCTCGGATCGAAGTTAATCGATATCGTCAACGACATCAGTACTCTCGTGTTTGGCTAGACTTAAGGAAACAGACAGGCAGTGAACAGTTTGTACCGATACGAATTGTTAAGGCTGATGCTGATACTAACTAGCGTCTGAGGGGAATAATGTTATGTGAAACGCCTGACGACTTGAGAGGACGTTGGTGTATGATTCGCGCGTTTGAGATCGTCCGGTTGCTTTCCCTTGGAACAAATCCATCATTTTTGTGTCTCAGAAGGGATGCTTATACTCGTACGTATCAATCTCACAGGTTGGCTTTGCTCAATCAACGGCATATCCTCCTTACAGAGAACAAAAAATTCCCTAGTACCGACGGACAACCTAGTAAATGTCTACTTTGATGACCAATAATAGATAGTCTTTATACTTTTGGACTTCCTTTTCATGCCAGAATCCAGCAAAAATCGCTTCACAGACAACTGACACATATATAAATATACGCTCACAGACACCTCTCTTACATTATTTCATATTGTTTGGTCAAATGCCTCAAACATTTCAGAGGTATTGAAAGACTGATTCCCGACCTCTGGATCGTGAGGGATATTGAACAAATGATCAATGCTTGACATGAAAGAGTCCCAATCTTGTTCGCTATAACAGTCATAAAATAAAGATTGGATCAGAATTGGTGTAACAGGTTAACGTACGTTGCATTCGTTGGCCATACCGGATGTTGATTATTTGGTTGAGAAGAGAAATTTGTACCTGAGGTAAAGAAAAAAACATGAGTGAAGTCGTCCGAGGTCAAGTCTCCACAACCTTACCATTATCATTGACAGTTGAGTAAGTGGGTTGTGCAACAATCGGTTCGTTCTGATGATTTTCAACACGCTGATCTAATACATGGGTATTACCCTGAGCGAGTTGCGGGTGAAGGGCATTGAATCCCGGTGTTGCACGTAGGGAACCTTGATAGACATTACCGGGCGGTGATTTGAACCAGTTGGTTCCCCCGAGGTCGCTAGTGTGAAGCGGAATATTGAAGTGTTGTTCAGAGGTGAACGACGGAAGAGACGTATTGTCTAGCATAGAAGGAAGGGATACTGGTGGTTGTGTGTCGGAAGCTGTCGGAAGTGTTTCAGAAGGTGTTAATGCCACTGGTCCCGGTGTCGAAGAGAATCGAGGAGCACATTGAATTCCTGCCATCACGGTATTGATCATGTCACTGCAGAGTTTTGTGAGTTACATTGATTCAGATCAGAACGTGAAAACAAATGTACATCATGCGCCCAGCATGAACATATCTGCAGAAGGTCAGTAGCCGCTTTTACCACTCAGTCTTCTTTAGAGAATCAAACATACCGGGCTTCATAAAGACGAAGGATGTCAATACATTTATGGATCTCAGTCGCTTCCTTTTGATTGTTGAAATGGGAAGACTTCGTAATCATCCCTCTCCAAAGGTTGATCGCAAGGATCATTGCAGAATTAAAAAGAGCTATACACTTTTGGAAACGAATGATCAGAATTCAGATTTCCTGTAGTGTAGCGGACCACTGGCTCACCAAGAAGAATCCAAAGTTTAAGAACCTACGTTGACAATGAGTTTCGACAACGCGAATAATCGACCTGGCGGCATTTGTGCAGATGGTCAACGATGGAAAAGGGAAGTCCGAAACGTGCCACGGTCGGGGAATGAATCGCCTGTGTAACTGGATTTGGGCGGAGTAGTACCAGCTCCAAAGTACAGCAGACTGATTAAAAAATATTTCGTTTTGCCAGTGATTGGTCTTATCCCATCGGACTTGCGAAAAGACATATGAGGGACATATGGATTGGATCAGGGAAAAAAAGGACTCACGATGCGGGGGGACAGAATCGACCCAAATGTTGAGAGCTGAATCCAGCTCCATTACTACTTGTTGGTACCATTCATTCTCGGGGGTCGACCCGAGTCCGGGTTTATTGATACAAAACTGGAAAAATATTCAGCTTAAATGACCGAACTGCGCTGCGATAGACCCACAATTTTTTCATGCATGAGACCCTCGATTTGATGCAGTCGGAGGAAAGATGCCCAAAAAGAAACAAGTGACGGTTTGTCTGCCGGTTGTTTAAACATCTGATCAGGATTTGTAGTATCCATGTATTCGTCGTCACATTCTATAATGGGGTCAAGATCGAAACTGATGATGTATATCAGAAATGAAAAACGGCAGACGAATCTCAAACTTACTCCTGACTTGAGGTTGCTCGAGGACGACCATAGAATTGAGCTTGACTAAGGTCGACGGCAACCATTGACCAGAAAATTCGCTTGTACAACTCTCCCTCAAGGGTAGGTCTTGAAATTTGCTCGTTACGTCTGTGAAGCCCTCTAGTATGCGCAAGTCGAATAGCTATTCCAATCAATAACCAAGCCAAGTTGGGACGCATTTGGACTTCAACCTCCCTCAGATAGGTGATAGTCAACTAGAAAAACGTAAGCAAGTGTCTGTCATGGAATTCGAGTTCTCGCTGACTTACGCAATATGTCTGGAAATGGTACAACACAACGTTTTCGCTGAAGATGAGCTTTTCGAACGGGATCTGGCTAAACCAATGCCAGCCAGTCGTTTTTGCGTCTCCGCGAGGATCCTGTGGATGTGCATAGATTGATCCACAGGCACACACAACAAGCACTAGACATCCGAAAGCAGGGTCGCGGAGATGAAGTTTGTCTGTAATCGAACGCTCGAAGGAGGGACGGTGGAGAGCTGGAAAGTATATGTTTATCTCGCTGAAATACAAATGAACGAATTTATGAAGAGTCGTATCGTCTGGAAATTCGAAAGTCGGAAACGGTTGCACGGGAAGAACTGCCCACTGCTGATATCAGAGAGGAGAAGTGGATGCATAGGCTGGTATACTTACGTCAGGGTTTCCCCATACCCGTGGTCTTCGCACACGAGCAAAAGTGGTCTGCCAAGTTTCAACAACGGAATGAATGTCCTTTTGGTGGTCCATAGCAGCCATAATCAGTGACACTGGATTACTCGACTCCCCGAAATGAGTTTTTTTGGAAAAATTCAATCCAGTTGCAAGTGCAGCAGATAAATCATCCACTTTGTCCGTCTCGTCGTCATTTGAGGATGAGCGCACCGGCGAGGACTTGACGATAGTAGATGATAATAAATTAGAAGGGCTGTTCAAACGTCGATGACAAGCACTCAATTCCTTCTCCAAAGACTTGACGCGATTCGCCAGTTTCACGAGAATCTTCAAGACAATTTCTTTATCGTCTGGAATGTCGAATGGTTCCGATGGCGTTCCTTGAAGAATCGCAGCCACTAACACTTGTACTGAATGTGAAGCGGCCGTTCGGGTTGACCTAAGAAAGTGTCATTTCCTCGAACGTACTCAACGGATAAGGCCATCGTTAATACCCTACTTTCGGCCCTCGTTTCTGCAAAAAAGGTATTTGGGCTAATGATGTGGCATAGATATACCGGAGATCCTACCTCTCGTGGTTTGTTGTGCACACATTGTATATTGAGGCTCAAGCACGAACTGCAGACTTTGTCTGGCATACTTTCGCTGTCACCTGTGAGGTAATCAGACTACGTAAACGTGAAGGTAACTGTAAGTGCTTACATCGAACTGACCAGACCCAAATGACACAATTAAGTGGGTGAATAGTACAATATACAAGAGAAGAACTTACCCTTTCTGCGTCTGCACTCGTCGCAAGCATTCTGAGAGCGTCTCTTTCCATCTCTGTGTTCCTCCGACATGGTGGTCAAGAAGCAAGATTGTATTTGGAGCTATTTGCTTGACTCAGCTACCGCAGCCGGAGAATTCCACGTCATGGGCGCTGATACTCACTCTTGAGTTTGACAAGAGGATGGACAAAGCTGACATTGCATACGGTCGAACGGAGCGCATGGGAGTAATCTGTCGGAGGATGCTCAGCTCATATCAGGAACAGCCTTTTCGAATACGAAAGGAGTCATTAGCAAATCCAGGAGCCTACGATTGCTAGTCCGTATTTAAAGAATGAGGAAAGTAAGGAGCCTCGACATCCAGGATTACCAATAGATGGTTCGGGTGCTTCTGAAGAGCAGGACAGTGAATGTGTGCTGCTTGTGGTTGGACATGGTAGTTGCAGAATAAGAGCAGAACATACCGACTATAGTACTATTTTGTACGGGGAAGCTGCGCAAACGGGGAAGCTGCGCATTTGGCAAATATCTCTTGTATTAGGTACTTGGGTGTGCATTTGGGGGTCAATATCCAGAGCAGAATACAGTGTTTCTTTGCATACGAGAGCTCGTTTAGGTTGCTTCAGTGCTCATTGAGATATCGGATCAAGATGGTGCCATTTTTGGCAAAACACGTGAATTCCTTACATCATCAAACCTCTGTGTTCGCATCCTGCTGCTGTAGGATGAGAACCATTGCATTTTTATGCGTGCTTTTGGGCTCATTCTCCTCCATTTAACACTGGTATTTCTATCGGAAACCTCATTTATCTGTGCTGCATGCCCTCCCGGAGTTTACTGACCTCCTCTGCTTGCGTTCTTGTCTTTTTTAGGTTTCAAGTCGCAAAAGTGTTCGTCCTATTTCGAAGACAGCAGTTATTACTATGCCCCGAAACTTGATGAGCAGAGTATCTCGACACAGTGCAATGCTTTAACCGCCTCAATATGTTTTTCAAAGTTTTTTAGACAAGTCCAATGTCCCAGAAAGCGCCCGAGTGCTACTTGGAGCCCTTTACAGAGAAGATTATAGATGTTGGGATTTACGAAGAACATGGGTCCAGATAATGACTAGGTGCGTTTAGCTTCTTCTTAGCTATCCTCTGATGCTGAATTCGGGGCAGGGTTATTGTTCAACTCCACTGTTTGAAGCCCACCTTGATGGAAGTTGCTCTGAGCACGAAGCCGAAAATTTTCTTACAAGTAAATACCACCTCTCTATTTGAATAATATGGACAATATACAAGTTTTATGCACATTTCCACCTCTCAACACACGATATACCCCCAGCCTGTGTCCAATTGTCCTGTAGACGATGCCATACTTCATGGAGGCAGTTGAGCAGTCGGTTTGAGTCAACAGAGTCTGTATCACCGAAATTTTCATTTTTCATGTTATTGGTGGCTCCCTCAAGTCCACGAGACTATGTGCAGTGCATAGCATGACTGGTATGCCCTCTGCTCGGCCTCTGCAGGACACTCGGGCAGACGCAAGGTTGCAGTTCCCACGGCTGCGCAGCTTCCCCGTTTTGGCCAAAATCGCACTCGCGCTCGAAGAATATTCACTGAGCAACCTCAACACATGATAAAAATCCCAGAATTTTATCAGAGACACCTAAGATACTATGCTTTTGAATGGTATAAAAATTTTTATGCAAAATGTAAGGGATCAGAAGATATTAGACCGCATCTGCTACGACATTTACTAAGGCTCCGCAACGAAAAATGAAAATGGGGTTAGACAAAAATCGAGTGGGGCTTAATAAAAATAAAAAAATAGACAGCATATGTTATCGCTATCAGTAATAGCATGTTCACTAAGACCTCATACTACTACTGTGACGATGGAACAATTCATTCTTCGTTTGATTCACCAACCCCCGCTCTCTCACAAACAACTTCCCGCGATATCAGGTGTTTACCCGCAAACAGGTTACGACCACTCACGATGCTGGGCAGCATATCTCTACTTGAAGGATGCAGAGGATTCTCGAAGAAAGAAGGACTCGAGACCGGTACCAAAGCAGGCTGGTTGTAGGATAACAGAAACATGGCTAAGGTCACTGACCGAGTCAGAGTGTATGTCTCGCTTTCGGTGTGTCTCATGTCTCTTAGATTGTTATAGCATACTCACTAGAATGAAGGGTCTCTGCTCCGGACATACTCAACATAATCGAAGCTCTGGATATCCCCGAGTTCATCACAACACCTTCAAAATACAGATTCGATGCTGTGGAAGCATTTTGTCTTACGCTTGCCCGCTTTCGCTCTGCTGGTGATCTTTCCGATTTGTGCAGAATATATCATCGCTCGCAGTCAGCCATTTCTGAAATTGTCAACTTCGTTACACTCTACATCGACAACAAGTGGAAGCACCTTCTTGATTTTGACCACACCCATCTGCTTCACCCAGAAAATCTGGCTCAATATGCAGCTGCGATCCACCAAGCCGGGGCCCCCATTAATTCTGTATGGTCATTCCTAGACTGTACCATCCGCCGCATGTGTCGACCCTCCCACTATCAACGACAAGCCTACAATGGACATAAGAAGTATCACGCGCTCAAATTCCAGGCTCTCATGCTTCCGAATGGGATCATAGGTCATCTTGATGGTCCGTATGAAGGGAGACGAAATGATAACCATCTGTTGAGAGAGAGTGGATTACTGGAGAAGTGTGCGCAATATGCGATTAAACCGGGTACGTGTGATAGCACTCCTGTCGAAAAGAGGTATTTCCAAATGTATGGGGATGCCGCCTATGGGATCAGTCCATATCTTGTCAGTCCATTTTACGGTGAGAAAAGCAGGGAGGAGCAGGAATGGAATAATACTATGGGTGCAGTACGGGTGGAAGTAGAACATGGTTTTGGTCTCGTTGCAAAGTTGTGGCCTTTTCTTAATGCAGGTTGGAAAATGCAGCTGTATAGCTCTCCCGTTGGCTCATACTATCGTACAGGAGTACTCTTAACTAATGCATTCAGCTGCCTCCATCCAAACCAGACATCCCTTGCTTTTGATTGTCAACCTCCGACACTGCACGAGTATTTTCACGAACCTGAGTAATAGTCTTCATTTATGTTACATAGTGTGGGCTACTTTTACATACGCGTTGAGATATCTATATACAGAGAGCCTTTGGTGTTCGAGATACTTCTACATACATTGAAAATACGCGTCGAGAAATCTATGTACAAAGAGCCTTCGATGCTCTAGATATGACAAGTACGAGATGGTAACTGGAAATGCGGAATCCATTGCAAGGTAGTAATCAGTTGCTGCTGTGATGAATGTCACGGATGACCTCGAGAAACCGATCGCTCGTCTCCTTATAAACCCTTGTGCTTTCGGCTATAGCATCCAACAATCTTTCTCCCTGCTCCTTCTCGCGTTGGTCACTGTCTTTCAACAACTGCAGAATCTCCTTTGGATCGGAGCCAGTACTGGCATGGCTGTTGTTCGAGAGGGAGCCACTGGAGTACTTCCAGACCTTGGTGCGTTTCAGAGCTCGAGGGTTTGATGACTTGATTTGTTGTCCAGCATCAGAGTCTGGTTCAGTCGTAGTACCCCGCTCAGGAGTGTCTGAACCGGAGTCATCATCGGAATTAGCAAATGTATTGGAGCGTCTGCGCTTTGGGCCTAGAGTGCGCATTGAGGCACGGCGAATCGCTTCACCACCAACTCGGTCTTCTTCTTCTTTCTGTAGAAGTAATGAAGAAGATCAGTCGCTACTACTTGGCAAACACATGAACCGGAAGACGCACCATTCGAAGTTTTTCCTTCTTATCATCCGATGACTTTTTCGCAACCTTCTGACTTTCAGACAACCGATCAAGCAGAGCTGCAAGTTTAATAGCAGTTGCAGTGCCCTCGATCTCACGTCTGACATCATTGCAAAAAGATGAATCTGGGTTCTGTCGATAAGGACATTAGTTTATCATGAACGTGCCAGTGGTTAAAGAAGGAGTGAAGACGTACTTCATGATACTTGATAAGTTGTTGCAGCTTGTTTTTGATCGTGCCCACTGAACTACCCACAAAGTGTCCTCTATTCCATAACGCCTGAGCAACCTTCTCCCAGGCCTTGGACTTAGCACCATGAGGAGCCGTGTGAGGCTGGTGTTCGACAGCCACCTCGACGAGTGCTTCGATATCGGCTGCAGAAAATCGAGTGCGAGGACGACCACGGGTAGTAGCGCTCTGAGTTGTCAATTGTGAAGATGGCGGATTGGTAGATGGAGCATTCACATGAGCAGGAGCATTGGCATCAACAAAGTTGTGTGTGTAGGGACGAAGAGCTTCATACTGAGCAGCAATGAGGAAGTCCGAGTCATTGGCGAGAGCGAAGGGAGGTCGACCAAGCCGGACACGTGTGTTATACTCGTGTTGCAACGCGTCGCCAGCATGGAAAACAAGCGGATCTTCGGCAAAGGCCAAGTTCTGCTGAACCTGATTGGCTGCAAGCATGTTCTCGTCAAAGTCACCGTTATGGTTATATACTGAGCGACTATACAAATCAGGTACTTCACGAGACAGGAATGTAGGATTCGGAAAAGGAGGACCCTCAGCAGCAAGAATTCCTCGACGATGAGTCGGACTCGGTTTGGGAGAAACCTGACTGCCAGTGGTCAAGTTGGCAATGTTAGAGAGAGGAGGGGAAGTCATTTTCACAGCTATAGTTTATTTTGTTGCTCGATAGAACGAAAGGGGGTTTTTATATCTACAACCTGGTCTGTGCGCTGGGGTCCCAAGAGAGACCTCTGGAATCAGAGTCGTCATTTCTGAGTTATAAGTGAGTATGTAGGTCCCAGTAGGTCCGAGTCCTATTTTTGAGTCTTGACGCGTCGGTTGAACGCGAAGGTAGCTTTGGGTCAGGTGGGGGCGTTATACATTGTGTCATGATGACGATGTGTCGAGGTAGTCCTCTTATGGGGCCGAGGGTGGGCATGATAAGCTCCACTGACGCCCCACTTAAGAATTTTCGGAGCCACACTTAGATATATATGATTTGTTTCTTACTAAATAAAAACACTCATATATATCGCAGCAGATGCGGTCTATTGAACGAAAACCCTAAGCTGCGCAGCTTCCTGATATTAAATAGTAGTATTTTCTTAACTTCCTCGCGCACATGGTCACCATTACGACTAATCAAAAAAAATATCTGATTACATTTTCACTAAGTACCTACAACAGTCTACAACAGTTCGTCAAAGTCAACATGACATTTTTAGGCATCCAGGGGTCGTTTCATCTTCATCTTCCTTCACGTAAACATACGTTGTCCGCGCGCGGGGTTAAGCGAACAACCCAACAACCACCGCCAAAACCACTGTTCCCCATAATCCCATCTTCCTCGAGCTCAAAGCTGCACCATTGTCGTCGTTGCCGTCCCCACTCCCTCCATCGTTTCCTCCACTCCCCGAGCCTGACCCCGACGAACCTGTGTCTGACCCTACACCTCCCTCAGCCTGAGCGCTAGCCAACAAATCAGGACAATTCGGGGACTCCAACACGTTCCCGTAATTCGAGGCTACCCAGAGCAAGACACCGTTCGTCCAACCGAACCCGGCTTGTACGGTGTATTCACCTCCACGACCTGCAGAGTCGATGTCGAGGTTGGAGAATTTTTCAAACATCTGTGTGTTTTTTTTATTGGATATATATAAGAAAAAAAAGAGGGGTTGAGAAGGCTTACGTTGCCTGTATTGTTTTGACTCTGGGTTACGTTCAATTCTTGATCCGAAAGTCGAGGGAGGACGTTGGGTATTGAACCTCCTGTCGCGTGCCTTGTGTGTGATTTTTTGCGTCAGTTACTGCCATCAGAAAAGAAAGAAAGAGAAACGGAGGTAGATAAACATAGAAACGACGAAACTCGAGCAGATCCGTTGGAAAAGCAAAGAAATCGTATAACAAAAAAAAAAACAAAAAAAAAACGAAAGGCTATCCCACTCACCAACTACACAACGCACTCGACACATACCGATTCGCCAACTCTCTCTCCAACGTATGCGCCCAACCTTCCTGATCCCCTTGTGGATTTCCACCATTGACAACCGTCATCTGATTGTCCGTCGGTCCCTTTACGAAATTGATATCAGCAGCGGAACCTGAGGTAGAAGAGTTTTGGTTCGGAGCGAGAGGTTGACCGGGGAGTTCGGACTCGGTGAGACCGAGTTGATCGGTGGGGACTAGAGAGAAGGAGGAAGAAGAAGAGTTGGAAGCGGAGATGGGCGGAGAAGAAGTGATGTTGGTAGGGAGAGCTCGGAGAGCGGAAAGAATGATGTATTGGTGAGGAGGCCAGGCGTTGGGTGCGTCCCTGTAATCAAGGTGGAAAATCGTCAGTGTCAGGAATGAAAGGAGGTTGGAACAGGGGTTTGGGAAAAGAAAAAAGAAAAACTCACCATTGTAGCCCGGTATCAACGAACGAACTAGGGAAAGTCCCATTCCACCGTTCCATGACCATCCTCACGCTTGCAAATGCGCCCTGAACCCTCTCCTGAGTCGAACTCGTATCTCTGAGAAGTTCCTCGGGGATAATCCCGCTCCAATAAGGGTAGAAATTAGCCGCGGTGAATATCGTGTTCTGTCTTTGCGTTCTCAAGTTGAAATCGTAAAACGCGAGTTTGGTGCTGTTCCAAAAGACGTCGAGGATCCCTGCTTGTAGACGAGAGGCGGATTCGAGGTGCGAGGACGCGCGGGAGGAGTTGGACGGATAAAGAGAAGAGAGGAGGACATAGTTCCGATGTAAAATGGAATTGAGGTCGACAGGGACGGTGTTTCGGACTTCGAGATCACGGAGAGACCATGAGCTAGGGAAGGAATCGTTTAGGGAACGATCGTTCAATCCGCGGACCCAACGAGCGGTGTAGTCCCAACCCGTTTCGGCTCCACTGGCTAGTTCGGCGTATAGAGCGGATCGTTGAGTGAGATTGAGTCCGGTAAACGTGGATGAATTGGTTGGGTCTCCGTTGGCGGTGACGTAGTCAGTGAGATAGGATTCGGGACGAGGAGCGGAGTTGTTCACGGAGTAGTGGTACAGAGTGTGGGTTTGACCGGATGAGGGGGAGGTGATGTTGACGGAGCGGTTTGTTAACCACCAAGTGAGTTCTTTCTGCGCTTTTGGTCAATAAAGAGCTTTTTCACAATGGCAAGAATGGAAGACGTACCTCTGCCAAGGGTAATGCACGGTCCAAAATCGACCTGTCGCCCGTAACAGTAACGTATCGGTGCAACATTTGGATGAACAACGGCGGTTGGGAGCGGTTGAGGTCTATGAGACGCGTCAATACGACTTTTTCAAGATGAACGAGAAACGTTTGCGAGGAAACACGCACAATAAATCCGCCCGCCATTCGGAATAAACCCAATCGTATCCAACTCGTCCATAAAATTCTGCAACGTAGCGTTGACTACGTCAAACAACTCGCTCTGCAAGAGACCCTCTACGATCCAAAACGAGTCCCAATAGTACTGCTCTCTAAACCTTCCTCCAGGAACGACGAAAGTATGGTTCAGAGGAATCAGAGAGCTCTCGCACTGGACACCGTTACAGAGAGTCGAAGAATTGGTGCCTCGGATGAGTTGAGTCCAGAAACCGTTCACGGTTTGAGCAAATGCTTTGACTAACGAGTCAGATACGTTGCCCAGAAAAGCGGGGTTGGCGTTGAACTCGGGAAGAGGAAGCGCTTCGAGTTCAGTTCCTTCCCCTTTGAATTCGGTATCGACGAAATCGAGAATTTGCTGGAAAGTCGCGTTTTGAGGAGCATTGTTGTTTAATCCGCTGAAAGTAGATGCAACCGAGGAAGGAGACTGAGATGTGGGCTTGTCGACGAAAGTTTTTGGGTCGATGTAGAGGTTTGCAACGTTCACTGTTTGCAAAAGCTGTAAACAAGTCAGTGAAACCCTAACCTTAGACTGAGGGAAAGAAAAAGGGGATACCTGGCCAGCACAAAAGATGTCGGACGGACACCAATCCTGTTTGGGCGGAACATCGACTTGGGGAGGAAGAGTAGCACCAGACGAAGCGGATGGACTGGCAACAACGGTCGAAATAGTCAACGAAGGCACTTCTGTTCCCGACTGAGCCCAAGCAGAACTCAAGACGGTCGCGGTAACGAGCAGCCTGGTCATCGGCGTCGGCCTCCTCATGGTCGCTGAAACAGAAACCCACTCGCTTTTGCTCCTCAATGGGTTTTATATACCCCAACAATGATCCCTGCCCCGCGCTCTGGTCCTACGTAATTTTCTGTAATTTTTTGAATCCGTGCCTCGTCCAGCTGACCCCGTCGCCGTGTTTGAATTTGTCGAATTTGCTCAACAAGTGATTGATGGACAGATGTTTATGTTGATGATGCATAGTATGATGGAAAATTCTGACAGGATTGGTATGAACCGCGACTTAGAATAGAAATGTTATGCGTGCAGAGTCCAGAGAAGACGCGGGACTGCGCATGCCAAGTTACTTCAAGATTGCCTTAGATGCTAAGCATACCACCAAACGGTCAACCGGTCACCAGTCCACCCGACCTCCAAATTTGGACCCAAACATGAAATCATCGAAATGTAAAAATCATGAGCACTCAAAATAGGCCAAGATCCGAGAGGTCTGGATGTTTTCATGTAAGTAGCATAGTCGTACCGCAAAGAACGGATGCTCATTTTATTCGAATGTTACCGCAAGCAATATCACATATTAAACGCTCAGCGCTCAGTACGTACCGACTGGAATCAGTACGATCCCGCTCGTCATTCTTAGTAAGTAGGCCGCCCGTACGACATGCTGAGCAAATTTCCGGATTCGTATAATCGGGTCAAAAGATTCCTCGAAACTAGTCAAAAATCCGTTTTAACCCTGCTTTTACGAGGCTTTTAGCCCATCATCGATGTGGTTATAAATATTTGGACCGGAAGGCTTCGACTTCCTTGGTCTGGTAGCAGTTGATGTATCTGATGGACCATGGTTTTCATAACCGACCTTGTCCTTGCCACGTCCACATTCCTTCTACCAAAATCTTCATCCTTCATTTTCGAACCAGAAAATAGTATTTTGACATTCTATATCCTTCAAATACTGTGATCACAAACTTAGATCAAAACTACAATAAACTAATTAGGAAGTAACACATGAAATTTTAGGAGTCCCGCTAAAAAAAGCTATTTTTGTTCTCCGACCTATAGTTGACCGGATTTTTTGTTCACACAAACTTTTCGTTTTACAAAAGTTTGTGTGGAGTATTTTCACCTTCCAAACCACCGTCTCTTGATACCTCTGTACCACTCAATTGAGACTCTTGGTCTTGAATGCTGTCCTTGGTTTCTGGTCCCGTTATAGTCCTTGAGGCAAATTGAATCGACCGCGACAGTGACATGACATCAGCCGTATCTTCTTTAAATCTCTCATGCGCCACAATCAAAACAATAAGAATAGGATATAGAGCCTACGTATCCAGTTGAGGGTAAGACGCTCAGACAGTGGAATGAAGAATTAGATAACGTACGGAAAGCAATGGCATTGCCTTAGCGTAGACCTGAAAAGATTGAGAATTGGTTCCATTTAATGTCGAGATCACAGTGAACCCAATCTAGCAAAAGCATCATATAAGTAATCCAGTAGTGGCTGGCCTTAGTAGAATTAATATTGAAGATATGAAAAGTACTTACCCAAAACATACAATAGAAAAGGCCTGATTCAACCAAAAACCACATAATTTTCTGAGCTCTCATTACTGAGCCTTTTGTAGATATTAGATTCTTCTTGAGCTCTTTCTGATGGTACCTGAATCTCACTTTCAATTAAAGGGAAGTATTGAATCCGCTATTGGATACAACTCACCATGCTTTGTACCCAATTATCGAGGTAGAAATTAAATTGGTAAACAGAAGCGGCAGTGTTTGTTCTAACATTTCCATTGCATCTCCAGTATTGCCCATGCTCCGAAGAAAGTCTTTAGTCGTGAATCCAACATTCACAAAAGTACCGACTAGAAGAGTAAAAACACCTCGTTTACTACACTGCTCCTGAATACAAGACTGAGACTCACCAAGCGATCCGATCATACACAGAACTAGCAAAAGTTTGATGACCAAATTACGAGGGTACAATATCCATGCTCTCCACACTACGATCCCATCGCAAGCAAGGAACTGCAGAGTGGCCAGATGTTAATAACAAATCGTAATTTGACGATAAAAAACTTACATTTAATCTATCCACATAAATACCAACTATTTTTATATTTGTGAGTAACGACATGATATCGGGAGGGTCAACTGAGTTGAGTGGAATTCCGAGTAAGATGAACGCCATGTTGAGAGACACCGATAAGGTTGACATAGAGAGCATGAATATTGTCAAGATCGACAATCCTATTTGAGCTTTCGTCATACGGGGATTTGTCGTTCTAAAAAAATTCCGCCAATGTTAATCTCATTTCTGCCAGAAACTCAGAAGAAGTGAGGTGGTACTTGGGAAACTCACGTTAAGAGATACATAGCAGTGAATGAAATCACTATGTTAACACCATAAAGCAGGTAAGTAGTTGCTATCTCGACAGCCCACTCCGTAACAGTTGAAATATCCGCGTCTGAGAGGGGACCAGTTCGTGTTGTTTGCGAGGACATCTGAGCCTAAGGTTGGGTGGAAGTGGGAGAGGATTTAGCCACAAAGAAACAGTTCTCCCGACAATGTTTTATCCTCGAACCCGTGGATCGGAGAGATCCGAAATCCATGTTAGGTCTATTTTGATTTTACATTTGAAAGGTGCTGAAGTCGTGCTTATATATCGGCTTCGGAACCGAAGATGTAGTAGTTTTTACAATGAATCAGATTTGATAGACAGGTCGTATCGAAGCAGACTTGGGTCTCCTGATTCTCATTGGCAGTCTTATCCGTAAGAGCTTAATTAAAATTTGAGTTGATTGGAGAGGTGGTAGATAATGATGATGATGATGATAAGTATCAACTTCTAGACCTTCCGAGCTCCAATCTATTACTACCCATGGCCAGCCGTGGTGGATCCAGCTGCGGGAATGAACAAAAGTTGATGTTGAACTCGGCATTATATATTGAAACGCGGAAAGCCGAAACTAGAAGTTTGAACTATGCGCCACCACTAGCGTCGTTGCGCTGATTAGATGCTCATGCTAAAAAGCCTTATCCACATTGAAGGTGCTCTTATATCTTTGGTTCAGCTTGGGACACAGCATAATGTCACAGGAAAGAACTAGCAGCGACAGCCCGTCGGCAATAAATTATTGACCTCGATATACAGATGGAGTTCCCTATGGACAGATGAAAGTGTATAGCGGCCATTAATGAAACACCATTGGGCATTTCTCAGAAAAGGAGTCTTATCACCCCGAGCCTATAGATCAAGGCAATCCATATGTACCAGTGTCTAGTCATCCGCCCATCGTGTTTGTCTTATTTCCTGTTCTGCCGTCTATATCACTATTCACTGTGGGCAAAGACACGTTTCTTTAGTCAGAGTTATAGTGACTAATTCCAGGAAATTTTCAGGAAATTTCTAAGATGCCAGCCCCAAAATTTCTCTAATCGTTTTTGCTCGCAATGTATAGTGCTAATTACAATTTTGTTGTTTCCCGACTAGAGCTGCAGATCACTGAGCGGATAAACTCGTTAGACATTGATGCACATACTTAGTACAAGACGTGAAATTTCATATTCGGATTGTAATCAATGTCGGGATATTCGACTTTTATGTGAGATCACTACAACTTCATTGCTAGAGTGGTAATGTGTCCTCTTCAAATATTGATCGTCGTGTATAGTGCTTCTTTACGAAATTTGATCTGGTCAGTATTGTAGACGCAATTCCATAACTTTGTGCAATTGCCATCGTAGCCCAATGGTAGGGCGTCGCTTTCCTAAGGCGAAGGTTGCGGGTTCGAGTCCCGTCGGTGGTACTTGGATTATTAACTCTCTCTTTGCGATTCTTTTGCAGTTCTTCTTACATAGCCTAAATGGTGGAACGAGCTGAACCAAGTAGAGATTTCAAATTCACTCGACTTTGCCATTCATTCTACGTAACGCATTGTCGGGGCGCAATCGACCTCAACGTGTTCAAAGTTCAAAAACTTCCAAATATGAGTATCGTGCGGTTTCCTTCACATGGTAGCCTACTTACCTATGTGACATTTCAACATGGTGGAGAATTCAGGTAGACCGCAATGAATGGTAAAGGCAACACGGTTTGCGTCGAAGGGGGCGGGCCGCCGCCAATAGTTTGATCCTTTTTCATCGGTGGTTTGAGGGAAAGTATGCATAGTACAGCAGTGGCGCAAAAACTTCCAAATATGAGTCTCGTGCGGTTTCCTTCACATGGTAGCCTACTTACCTATGTGACATTTCAACTTCAACATGGTGGAGAATTCAGGTAGACCGCAATGAATGGTCAAGGCAACACGGTTTGCGCCGAATGGTTTGATCCTTTTTCATCGGTGGTTTGAGGGGAAAGTATGCATAGTACAACAGTGGCGGGGCCGCCAGTAAACAAAGACCAACATGCAAGAGTCGGGCAGCTGCAGGTATAAAACAAAGGGAGTTCAACCACCTCCACTCAACATTCTAAATCGACATGCAGATCAAACTCGCTTTTATCGGTCTTTCTACGATGTCTCTGGCGCTGGCAGCAACTCTTCAAGAACGCCAGACTCAGTGCATTGATATCTTTGCAGCATGCTCGCTCACAGTCGTGAGCAAGGATCTTCGATGCTGTCCTGGTTTGAGTTGCACTCGCACTAATGGCACTATTTCCGGAGTGAGTAACTTTTCTCCAGGAGATCCATCGGAATCTGACAATAGCGACACAAGACTTGCAGGCCTACACCTCTGAGCTGCGGTGCAAAGGGTGATCAGTGTAGTACTACACTACCAGATTCATGTTGTTCTGGTCTCACTTGCACTGGTGAAGCGGGGGTAAGATATTTTTTGATGTTTATATTGAAGAGATACTTACCCTCGTTTTCGATGAATATAGATCTGCGACACCATTTAATGGGCTGGGGAATAGTGTGGCATATTCCTAGTATGAGTCCCACAAACACCCACAGTGACGGGAGTCTCCATTTGAACAACCCTCTCTCTCTCTGTTTTTAGTTACGCTTTGAATTGTAAATAAAAAATCGTAGAGACTACGTTGGTGTCCGTATAAAGAATACCGATGGTAAACTGAGATACATATCCTATCGGATCACGATAGTGATTGACGGCCCCTATTAGTATCAAACTACACGTGTTCATTCAAAAACTTTTGAAAACGAAGTTCCTACGGTCTTTCCCCTACTTGCTACATTTTAGCAAGAATGTCAAGGTAGGGGATCAACGTAAACCGTTAAGAACAAGAAAGGCAAAACGGTTTGCGTCGAATAGGAACCCGTCAATGGTCCTTTTTCATCGGAAACAAGCATATCACAATATCGGAGGATAACATAAAGCACGAGTAGCAGTTGTAGATATATAAAGCGAGAATCCGACCATCTCTCGATCCACCATACCAACATGCAAATCACGTCCGCTCTCATCTGTCTTTCCACGGTGTCTGTCGTACTGGCGGCAACTCTCCAGGAGCGCCAGACTGGATGCACCAGTATTTTCGTACCATGTCTCCCTATTCCTGGAGCAACACCGTGCTGCTTTGGGTTGACTTGTATTCAAGGCCCCAATGAGCCTATCGGAGTGAGTCATTTTGCCCGTTATGCCAGGAATCACATTTGAGAAAGAATGGCACTTTCAAAGGAGTGTGTGACTACACCAGGAGTTTGTGGTACGCAAGGTGCTCAATGCAGTAATCAATTACCGAATACATGCTGTTCTGGTCTCAATTGCACTGGTCCTGCCGGGGTAAGATGATATTTTTGATATTTTCAAAAATTGGAAAATAAATATACTCATCTTATCCTCTAATAGATCTGTGACTTTGTTTAAGAGATCGGTCTAAGTGTAGCGTACTCTTAGTATGGACACAATGACGCAAGCCCAATTTCAGACGAAAGTTGCGATTAATTTCAAGTGTTGAAGGATTTGTCGTTCTCACTGCGGTTATAGTTTAAATGGGCTCAATGAAATTACTGTCAAAAACCTCTATCTAACTACGTCAATATCTGTATGAAGTATATGAGCTTGCCCGAGCATCTAAAATTTGTTAGATGGTGTAGACAAACTCTTCTCAGTACCGACGACTATTTGACGACTTTCAAGAGTCCTGTTATGCCAGCGCCGAGCGCGGTGAGGAAAATCGGTTCTCCTTTGATAACCTTTCCCCGCGTTGATGTCCTGGGCTGTTCGTTTTGTTTCACATCCTCATCCTCGACCTGACAGGTTGGGCCTTTGAGTTCTCGTATTCTTATCTGATCCTAATACCCCTTCCTTTCCAAGAAAACTTCCGCTCTCAAAGTTCATGTATGGTCATTACCTAACGTTCCCGGTATTCAAGAAAAGATCTTTATCGGCGTCCTCTCTTTCCTTTCATTCTTGAATGTGCAATAGTAGAAATTATCAGTCCACGGATATTGTTATAGGTCGTGGTACAAGTGCTAGTCCCCATAAGAGGTATAACGGTTCTGGAAGAAATATAGGACGGGAGTAAAAAGAGTTTTATGCTGACTTTCCTGAATGGGGGAAGTGAAAAAATGCCATTTTCGTTGAGATAAATCAGAATGGAAGCTTAATAGTAAGTCCTTCAGACTCGGAGGATAAATCGAAAAATTTCTCGGCGTCTGGATATCACGCTTTCCTCTTTGATGGGACTGGGCTAACTTGCATTTGGACAAAGTGTCCTCGAGGCGGGACTAATATAGGCGAAGACAAGCTGCAGGAGGCTAAGTGTCTGGTGCTCATTGGAACGGACGACTCTGTATGAAAACGCTCAAAGAAGTTGCTAGTTGAGAGGCGGGAAGGACTGGATCTCGCTGTTGAGGAAGGTGGTGAAAGGAATGTCGAAATGAAGGAAGAAATGACAGACGAGAGGGATATGATCATATAAATCGAGATGATGTTTGGCGCATGATCATTATTTTGATATTTACGAGTCGCAGTTCCGACTGACAGAGTGTTTGTTGATAATATAAGTAGCTAGTCTGGCATTTATCGATGGAGAGTGGTCGAGTGGTCATCTCGACATCTTCGTTGTTAGCCTTTTGCACGAACACTCTCACGCTCACCTGCTATTAATAGGCGATTGAAACAGAATTCGCGATCGCAGAGCCCGACCAGGGAACAACGAGGCCCTTTAGGGACTCGTCCCATCCGAGTCGCAAGTAGTGGCGGGCTCGCAAGCAGTGACTGCGCATGCCGTACTTCCCAGTCAACTTAGGTCACATGGGGGAATTCAACCTCAGGTCGACATTATCTTTGAGGACCGAACCCGAGCTTGATGGCCCTGTAAAAACTGGGCAAACTGGTCTTATGCACTACGGCTCGGGAAGGTACTTGAACACCGTGACGAATCCTAGACTTCATGCACGTCGGTTCCTTGGTCATCATCGCCGTCACGGTACCGGTCACCGCTGCTCTATGATAATAGGACGCCACCAAAGTTCTGGTATATTAGTCCCTCCTTGTGTAACAAAATCCTAGTCCCCATGGGGCCTCCAGGATTTAGCGTGACCGGTGCGGACCGGTAGTAGGTACTCAGTACGCCGTAATAACAAATATGGAGGGTACATTACCGTTTTATGCTAACCCCAACGACATACTATCCCTGCCCGCGACTCCGGACACCCCTAATGTTCGGACACAAAAAATTTCTACTACATATACATGGCTCGATGACTCTGAATTTTTTTTCAGGGTATCTTATAATGTCAAAGATGCTTCCAATAAATAGTGAGATACACTGAGAGTCTAGAAAATATTACAGATTTTTTTTGCATTTACAAAATATGTCTATTCTGTAAAAATACAGGAATAGCTAAGGATTACAAAATACATGGAATAGGGAAAGTTGATAGATATATCAAGACACATCCAAAAATACTTGCAGCAAAAAGTTTTGAGGTGATTCCTCCAAAAATTCAAGTTAGAGTGGGTTGAGAAAGAGGGGATGATTTACGCGAGGCTTGTGATCAGGTGTTTTCCCAACACGCGCCGCGACGCGACTTCATTTTACTATTGTTCATGTTCAACTTCATTTTCATCGACTCGCATGGCTCAAGAACTCAACAAATCCAAGGTTTCTAAGGAGGAAAAAATAGAGAAGGCAATGGAGGAGGTCCACAAAGGGATGTCTATTCGTGGAGCAGCAGCAGAATTCAACATTCCAAGATCTACGCTTTCTGACCGTGCCCGAGGCAAACACAAGGCTCCCCACCAGGCTCATAATGGACAGCTTTTATTGACTGCTGCTCAGGAGGCTGCACTTGTCTCTTGGTGCCATTACCTTGATCTCACAGGACATCCTCTTACTCGTCGGACCATTGGACCTAAAGTTGCAAAACTCTCTGGAACTTTTCCTGGAAAGAACTGGCTCCCTCGGTTCCTCGAACGTCACCGTGACAAGTTATTCCTAGGCAGAACTTCGAAGCTCGATGATCAGCGTGGACGGAACTTCAACTTTCACACAGTACACGAATACTTCAAAAAACTCGACAACTTCATGCAGGAGAACGAGATTCCATGGGTGCATGTATGGAACATGGATGAAAAGGGTGTCCAGATGGGTGGTGGGCGAAAGAATCGAGGAGAGAAATACATCCTTTCAAGGCGTGGCCGACGTGAGAAGAAGAAGACTCATTACCGTGCATCATCATCAAATTTGGAGTTGGTGACCGTGATCGAAAGCATAAATGCGGAGGGCAGCATTATGAAACCTGGCTTTGTTTTCTCGGGAAAGAGGTTGCAGAAAAGATGGTTCACAGAGCGCATATCTGAAGAGGCAGGATGGTGAGTGATTAAAACCATTTTTGCTATTCTACTACTTACACATCAAAAGTATTGCCGTTTCCGACAATGGCTGGACTGACGATAGACTCAGTTTGGATTGGTTTAAGAAAACTTTCGTTCCTGAAGCTGAAGGTAAACGTATTGCAGGGAAGCCAATTCTCCTCATTTGGGATGGACATGGTTCTCACGAGACCATGGAAATCATTGACTATGCTCGAGAGCATAACATTCACTTCTTTTCCTTTCCCTCTCACACAACTCACAAACTCCAGCCTCTCGACGTAGGGGTTTTTGGGTTGATTGAAAGTAACTGGGGTCGTAGAGTTGATGAGCTCGCAGCTGAAGGTCGTTGTATCACAAAGAATAATTTCATCGAGACATATTTAGATGTTCGGAAGCAGTCGATGACCACGGAAAGCATAGTCGCGACATTCAAAAAGACAGGTCTAAACCCCATTAACCCGGATGTATTTGACGATAGAGATTATGGCCCAAGCTGGCACACATCGACACAATTGCATACTCCCGATGACTATCCAACCACTGATGACACCAACACATCACGATCACACTCTCCTGACCCCAATGATTCCCCCTCTCCCAGTTCCACCTGTCCCAATAGCCCAACAGTTGAGATTCGTGCACTACGATTCTCCCAGAAACAGAATGTTCTTCCCCAACCAAATGCAAGGCCAACCGAGCTTTGGAACGCAATCCACGATTTAAACAAATTAAAGAATGAAGCCGAAGCACATGCTGAAAATGCATCGGCACACGCAGTCATCATGGGGCAGGAGAATAAGAGGTTGAGAAATGAAATGGAGCAGCGAAAGACAAACCACAAAACCGACCGAGCTCAGTTTGCTGCAAATGCTCGTTGTTTGACTGCAGGTGAAGGGTATGAGCGGCGGTTGAGAGAGGAAGCAGACGGAAAGAAGAAGGAGGCTGAAAAGAAAAGAAAGCAGGAGGAAAGACAGGTCCAAAAAGAAGAGAGAGCGAGAGAAAAGGCAGAGAAAGCAGCAGCAGTAAAAGAACGAAAAGCGGCACGGGCTCAGAAGAAACAAGAAAAGGAGCTGCAGAAGAAAGCAAACATGTCTTCCTCCAGTCGTAGAGGAGGCCGGGGTCGTGGTAGAGGGAGAGGTAGGGGAAGAGGGGGTAGCCAACTAACCGGAAGGATGGAGCCTGAGATTATGAGCAGTTCCGATGAATCCCTGGGTCCCGAATCCGAAGATAATGATTTTAACTCACCAAGGGATGCATCGACACTACAACGCAGCCATTCGACAACCTTCAGCAATCAATCCAGCTCATCTAGTGAGGAAGAACAGCCTTTGAAGAAACGACTCCGTGCTTCAGCTAAATAGAAAAAGTTGTGGAAATAGGCTTTAAGAGGGTCGAGCACGAGTTCCAGCAGATGAGTATATTCCGGTTTGTCCTGCTACATGACGGCGGAAAGCAAGGACAATCGGATGCGGATGCATCCGTTACTACAGCTTAAATACTACAAAATAGGGGCTAGGTATTTACAATAAACAAATAAAGCGAGCTTCCGAGCTCGGCATCGAAATACGGATTCCAACACACCCCTGCGAGTGAAGGAAGCGAGGCAAGATCACATAAACCAACAAAATATAAACAGAAACTCATCAGAAATCATCCCAAACCAAAAATCACCCCCGGAAGATCAACTTCTTCTCTTTCAACTCTTGGCTACCAGTACCCACAGACCCAAAAATCCCATGACAACGGTGATTAAGCGAGGGTCGGCTAAGAAGCGGACAGGAATAGATGGCGAGGTGATGGACGACGGAGTGAGGGATAAAAAGGGGTATGAATTGTCGAAGAACCGACCACAGAGCGGAGTTGCCGAAACCTCGGCCAACAAGGGAGAGCGCCGAAAACTCGGCCAACAAGAGAGAATGCCGAAACCTCAGCCAACAGGATAGAATGCCGAAACCTCGGCCAACAAGATAGAGTGCCAAAACCTTGGCCAACGAAAGGGATTGCTGAAACCTCAGCCAACAAAATGGGGTGCCAAAACCTTGGCCAACAGAGTGGTACCGAAACCTCGGTCAACGAAAAGAATTGCCGAAACCTCGGCCGACAGAATGGTGATGCGAATGCGCCTCGTCAGGCGGCTTGGGACAGCAAGCGAGTGGCGTAGAATGAGTAAGGAATGAAGGGAACGGCCAGAACTCGAGCAACGACAATGAGCACCCCCGGACTTCGAATAGGGGTCGACTCATAGCTGGGTTGTTGGCTGCCTCAGCCAAGGCAGGATCCGATTGTGTGGAAATAGGCTTTAAGAGGGTCGAGCACGAGTTCCAGCAGATGAGTATATTCCGGTTTGTCCTGCTACATGACGGCGGAAAGCAAGGACAATCGGATGCGGATGCATCCGTTACTACAGCTTAAATACTACAAAATAGGGGCTAGGTATTTACAATAAACAAATAAAGCGAGCTTCCGAGCTCGGCATCGAAATACGGATTCCAACAAAAGTTTGTATCATTAGTACTTTATGTCATTAAAAGAACACTTGCCTATGCCCTTGCACTTGGAAAAAGAGGAAAATGTCGGACTGCGCTTGAAATGTGCGGTCAACAACGTTGTCCGAACACTAGGGAGCGTGGACCATATCACGTGGACAGAAAATTAGTGCCGAGAGTGGCAGGTACCTCGCCGTTCACTTGCGTCTTCTGGGACTTGGTGTTTTCGAGGTCTGCAATCCTCGAGAAAACACCAGATTTTTGCAGAAATCAGTAGTTCTCGTGTTATACACAAAATACCCTTAAGTGTCCGAACACTGGGTCAGGGATAGTATTGTTTGTCTTTATCGTAAATTAAAAACGAATCTGTAAATCTTAACTACTAATCGCTTCATTATCCAATGCCCTCTCGTCGTCCTTTCAGTCTAGGCAAGTTTCTTTCGATTGGGTTGGGAGCCACGGGATAGCTGTTACCTGTATTAAATACCAATTCCAGAACAGAAATCTCTTATTTATTTTGGTCTCTATGATTTGCTTTTTGGACCTGTAGAAATCCGTTAATTGAAATACCGATATGCACTGAAACGTGTAATATACCGATATGCACCGATACATGTAATATACCGATATACACACTAGTACATATTGGTACACGACTACACCTTATACATGCTAATACACATTGGAACACACCTAGTTCTTATGCCTTAGTAGACACATAATAGACATGTATATTTATGTCATACACATTTGTTACACCTATTTTTCTTTTTACTGACTGTTAAGTACATTTGCATGTAATTGATACATATTATTCTAGTTCTCAGGAATGACTACTATTGTTGTACCTGCCAGCAATTTTACTATTGCACAAATTGGTGGCGCTAGGTACCCACCTCGGGTCATTCTTAGGTACACATTGGTTATAACTTATGCGGTGGGTACGCACTTTAGTACACGCTAGGGGTACGCTAGATCCTCGTTGCCTATTCCTATGCCGGGAGGTTCAACAGCGATGAAACAATCAATACACTGATCAAAACATAATAAGACATATACCCCGTCAAGCTTTACGGAGAAGCATTCACTGAGACTGAATTCAGATCGGATATCAAACAGTACGACTGTACAAGACTATGTTTTAGCGGGAAGAAAAAACTCATAGCAAGGATCGAGATCAGACGTAATTCATCGCTGGTCCAAATATAAAGAGGTTTTCTCAAACATACCATTTCATATCTTCCCAAAAACCAGTATCAGCTCAACATTCGATATGCAGCCCAAGGATATCCTCCTTTTTCTCTCCACTGTGTCTCTGACAATGGCGACAACCCTCCTGGAGCGCCGATGCACTGGTATTTTTCAGCCTTGCGTCCCTGGGTCCGACAGCTGCTGCTTTGGATTGAGCTGCACGAACGGTAGCCCCCTTGGAGTGAGTGACAGCATCAATCCTGTTTGCTTGACATTGACTCAAACTATGTTTAGAACTGTTTGCCTACTCCAGGAGTCTGCGGTACCACTGGCGCTCAGTGTAGTACCGCCCTACCATTCGACATCTGTTGCCCAGGTCTTAATTGCACAGACACTATTGGGGTAAGATATTGTTTGCTTAAAAATTTTTGCCTCACTAGCACAAGTACTCACTTCATTTTTTTAATCTGTACAGACCTGTGAGTAAATTGCATAAGGGTTTCGTGAAATTTCGGTAGTTTCACATCGACAGACAAGGATGGAGTATTTTTGAAGATATGGTGGTAATATGGGTCTTGACTCTCCTTACTCAATGTTCATCTTATGTCGCACTATAACTGTAAGCTTTAAGTGGATGAAGGATATCGAGTAGTGTTTATATTCCCAAAATCAACTGAGTTTTAAGGGTTTTTGTCAATTCTGCTCAACGTATTGTCGGAGCGCAATCACCCTTTGAATTCAATATTTCAGCATAACGCAGTGGAGGATCCAGGTATACCGCGATGAAATAACACAACATTGCATCCAGAGTCGATCTTTTTTTTGGAAAAAACATGCTTACGACAGTGACAAGAACCAATATAACGCAAGAGTGGTAGGTGGCCCCTCCGCCTCAGTTACAAGAATAATTCAATCATCTCCACTATACCACATACCAGCAGGTAAATCAAGCCCGCTCTGATCCGTCTTTCTACGATGTCTCTGACATTGGTGGCGACCCTTCGCCAGACTCAGTGCCGTAAAATTCTTCGCAGCATGTTCACTTACTGTTCAGTATAAGCAAAGACTTTCGATGCTGTCCCGGTTTGAGTTGCATTCGCACTAATGGAATGAGTAACCTTGCCTGAGATATCATAATCAACAACAATGACATGATGCATCAGTCTTGTAGACGGTAGACCTAAACCTCTAATTTGTGGTACGAAGGGTGATCAGTGCAGTACTACTTTATCGAATTCATGCTGTTCTGTTCTCTCACATGTATCGGTGAAGTGGGCGTAATTTCTTGATGTCTTACCTCCTGTCTGGGTGAATATAGATCTGCGATGTCGTTTGATGAATTGAGGACCGGTGTGTTCCTAGTATGATGGGCCGAATGAAGACGGGAGCCTCCATTCAAATATATGCATTGAATTGAAATGATGGAAAACACTGTCAAGGGACTTATAGAACTACGTCGATGTCCATGTAAAGAATCCCGATAGTGTCTTCGTACGGGTTTTAGCTCCATACCATACTGGTACATGAACGAAAAGTTGTTTATAGATCACAATATAGTTTACTCTTCTTTAGGTCACTAGTCGAAACTGACGTGGAACAGTTCGTAATCATACATAGGTACACCGGACACCTCGCTCTACGAGAACTCGATGTCACAGCTTGAAACTCACCCCTCAACAATATCTCCTTTGTATAATCTCTCCACTCGACACGAATGTGACCCTAATCAACGACGGACAACAACCAGCATTCGGAGGCCGGAGTTTACGAAGGACTCGTCCTTACTAAACTTTGAACTCTCAGCAGGTATGGCTGTCTCGAAATCGCGTGCCATCCCCGTTTGGATCTGAATCACGGAAGATTAAGATTCTGCTCAGACGCATTCTCTATTTATGGCAGTCGAAAACCCGGCCTCGTACTATCTGTCACGCGCAGCGATGGGCCACCTCAACTTCGTAAGACACAAGAACGACGGGGATCGTGGATACAGATGTATGCGGAATAGTTGGAAGTAGATATGGACGAGCACTGCCGTCACTTCTACCCTGAGACAAAATTTATTCACACGATTCAAAATTGCAACATTGGTTCAGAGCACGACTGAAGCACTCGTACCGGTGACGTCTTCCCATAACGTCACCGCGTTATTGTTTCTTGACCCCTCGGCAGTAAGCTAGCACCTTTAGCGATTCCTGCTGTTACACCGATCAAGAATTGTCCACTGTCCGCCTGTCTCTTGACGATACTGATTGACTTCGAAACGAGGAAGATACTGACAAGTAGAATCTAAATAGCAATAGTGCTCAGACCAGAGTAAAAGATAGTAGAGCTCGAGTCAATCCAAATCTACTACTGGTTCCTCTCCTAGATCATATTATGTCCACTCACGCTATTAAATGACCATAGTCTCCTAACATTTACTGTATAAACTCCTGAAGGCCTTCGGACCCCAAATTTGCTAGCGATGACTGTTAAGTCATAATTGAAGTATTATCATTTGACTCTGCCAAGTTGACCGCGTCCAGACTTGAAGTAATTCGACAAAATTCAATTTCGAAGTCATTCAACTTTGATCCAAGCTTCAACGTCCGCGTCAACTCCTGTCTCGTGGGTGAAACGGTGCAGAAGACTTCTGTTCTTTGACTTTGAATTTACACGTACTGAACATCGTGACAAGTCCGTTCCTGAGATCACCGTAATTTTTCATTTAGTGCTCAAAGAGGCAAGAAACATGGAATCCCTGGAGGACGAATGTAGTATTGGGTGATAAAGTATGAATAATGGTGCAAAGTCACTCGTCAAGTTGACAGACGTATACGTATAGATTATTCTTTCTTCAGCTTATGAAAAATTCACGCCCTTCAAACTTGAGTTTAGGGCGATAACTAGTTCTTCGCTGACTGTTACACATTCTTCCACAATTTTGCCTTTAGGAATCCCCTCCTCCTCCTCGCCTGAGATAATAATGTTGTACCGATGATCAAAGCCGTTACTGCCAGGTGGCATCCAGGTCGTCTCCTATCTTCCCAATGGCAGATATCGTTGTGTTCTTCGCGTACAGATTGAATATCAAACCTTTCGAATTCTCGATGCCTTGTTGAACTGACCCCCCAGTCATCCTGGTTACTGATTTATACAGGATTTTGAAAATGTCCCCCCCCTATAAACCAGCTTTCGTCTCCGTGGTCTGACGTGCAAAATGCTGTCTTCGCGATAATTCTTTCTATCCGACGAGTCACTTCTGATGCTACAATAATAAATCCTTGGAACTCTTGGAGCCGTTCGTCTATAAAAACTCAAGTTACTTTCCAGAATCCTCAGCACCAGCACTCCCAATCTGCTCTCTGCTTTCATCGGTCACTCAAGGTCACTAGACAAGCTACAACCACAATGCGTTTTACCGTTCCCGCATTCATCACAGCAGCCATCCTTCTTGCTATTGGTAGCTCGAGCGTTTTTGCTGTACCTGCACCCATGCCCGGGCCCGTAGTCGTATCTATGGCTGCGGTGGAGAGCAACACTACGCTCACTGCTAGGACCGATGCCAACCTCTTTGACCCTCACCTTGTTGCGTCCAACTTTTACGGTGCTCCCATTCCTCCCTGGAAGAGGGGCTATCACCCAGGTTGGTATTACGGTGACCGTTTCGATGTAGCCAAGCACTTTGGCTTTGGTTTTCTGTTCCCTTACTTGAAGGATCATGTGAGCAAAACTTTCTCCGAGTCATATATGTACTTCGAAAAAAGATCCGTGCCATTGATGGTCCTAACGACATGATCTTCTACTTAGATTGTTTGTAACCTCTTCGACGTCATTCCTTCCATTTTCCACTGCCCACGATTCAAGTACCCGCCATTCCACCCTAGACCTCTCCCGCCTCACTTCCCTCACGGCATTTCTGCCCCTCCTCCCGAGGGCGATGGATGGGTCCAGACTTTCGGCGGCCTCGGCGTTGCTGTCGAAGCCGGCGACTACTTGACTTACGGTTTGGTTGACACTATTGACGGTAAGTTCTACTTCAAGTAAAGGCTACAAGGAAATGGACACCTACTCGTGATTTAGATTGCAAACTCATGTGTACCTATATCGAGGGATGTGTTTTCTTTAACAGTGAGTTTTCCTTTTTCACATTTCGATTCAAGAGAGAAATTAATCTGCTTCGCCTTACATCTAGCGTACCGCGATGTCTTTGGACAGGTCAGTAACTTTCTTTTTAATCATTTCAGAGCGAACTTTTCAAGTTGATTAACTTTTACCGTTCAATCAGAACGGCCCTCTTCTCACTTGTGCTCTCTTCTCCGGCATTCATGGTCCCGAATCCTGCGTCAACAAAGGTGGACTCGTTCAGCTCGACGGTCATTTCAACGCCATCGCCGACAGCGCCGGGTTCTACAGGTACTGAGAGCCGAATGGGAACAAGACCACTATTCGCAGTCGCTGGAAATGATCTGAACCGGTTGATTTTTTCCTTCAGTCCCTACTAGTGGGCTCGCTTTGTTCACAAGTCCGAACATTCGTTTAGCTATTTTTTTTCCTCTTGTTTTATTTATGTAAAGTGTTGAGTGAATTAAATTTGTTTGTCCAGGCCTGGACATTTTTTGTGATCTGTGGGTCATTTCTATGTTGTCTTTGCGTTTCGAGTAAGGGTCAGGCAGCGCAGAGTATGCTCATGTGAACATATATTGATGATAGGTAGGTATCAGCGTTGATATTGTGGATAGGAATCTATCGTCTGGCTGAAGGGAAAAATTTAAACAGTGGCAGGGGATAGTAAAGCACAAGTGGCAGCCGTGAATATATAAGGCAGGGAAATTCAAGCATCCTCTCACTCATTATACCAGCATGCAGCTTAAATCCGCTGTCATCTGTCTTTCCACAGTGCCTCTTGTTCTGGCGGCGACCTTTCGGGAACGTCAGACTCAGTGCATCGGTATATTTGTACCATGTCTCCCTAGACCCGGGCAAACTCCCTGTTGTTCTGGATTGAGTTACACCAACCCAGATGTCAGGGGTCTCGGAGTGAGTTACTTTCTTGATTCTTTCAGAAACATATCTAAAGATAATGTCACGTCAAAGGAGTGTTTACCTACACCTGGAGTTTGTGGTACGAGGGGTGATCAATGCAGTAACCAATTACCAAATGCATGTTATTCCGATCTCAATTGCACCGGTACTGCTGGGATGAGACGATATTCTGATTTGCCAAAAATTATGGAGACACTTATACTGTGAACACAGTGACTAGATCTGCGACCTCGTCTGGGAAGCCGGGCTTTTAATTTGTTTTGTGTGAATGTTTTTAGTCTGGAGGCATAAACCCTCGTTTCGCTCTGACTCAGTTATGATCTAGTTCGATTTTTGAATACTTCTCTTTTTCAGTTATGGTATGAATCAGAGTATTAAGTATGAACCTGCTGAGTAATACCTATTGGGATGAAGGTTGTAATATTAGCTTGTAACTTGAATTCAGGAATCAGGGCTATCATAAAGCAAAGCGTGGTGAGTATGAGGCCAACTACTTAAGGGAGCTCTATCTAAAGGCTCGACAATAATCTTAAACTAGACAAAAATCAACAAGTCTTTACTAAAAGACGAGCAGCGAACTATATCTAGGATGGATTCACGCTAAGCGCTAAAGTGACTTCCTTACTTTTTCAAGTTTCCATCCGTTTTTACTTCTCCAATAACTTCGAGGGTCGAAAAGTTTGACGACAGTCTATCTTTTTATTCAACAAAAATAGGACTGGGCCATCGCTTCGCGCCGTGGCAAGTACGGTCGTAAGTCCATTTTAAATGCGGTACCGAATTCTCTCGGAAATGCCGGATGATAGGTGCCATACATAAGCGGCAAGAATCCTACCTAAAGAAGGGCCCGCAGATATGATGTCGCAAAAATTCATGTGCTTTCGAGTACGCAAAGCATTATAGGCATACTGTGTTCTGGAGAGAGTGAAAGAAGAATTTGATTGAAAATAGTCAATCAAGTTCGACAGTAAATACCCAGTACCACTTATACTCTAGTATTGATATCAAATGAAAATTTGAAACCTGTCAAGTAACTACATACTAGTAACGAGCGACGAGAGTAAGTAGGAAAAAATGATTAATAGTAAGTTATCATAACTAAGGATCAAGGAGATCGTTACATCCCGATGTACTGTAAAGGGAAATCAAATCTCAAGTTAATATCATCTTTAAGGATTGAATGAAAGTCTGAAGGCCCTGTAAGTACTATGTAGTACCGGCATAAATTTGGTCGTGACTTATGGTCTACAAGAAGTACGTATGCATGAACCCCATGCTTCGTTCACGCCGGATCCTTGACCATATGCATTCGACGTCGTTACTGCTGTCTTATACAAGTTAGAGTATGACTAGAGCGCCACAAAAATTCTAGTCTATTAGTTACCTCCTTGTGCTGAAATGGTCCTTACAACAAAATCAATTGTGCCGGGAGATTCAACAACGATGAGACAATCAAAAATACTGGACACAGATAGAAGATGTATACCCTGTCAAGCTTTATAAATATAAGGATACAATAAAATTGAATACCTACAAGGCGATACTATGTGAGGAGTAAGAATCAAAACAATCATAGCAAGGGCCGGGATCAGACTGAATTCACCTCTGGTTCACATATAAAGCGGGTTGCCTCAAAACAGACCGTTTCATCTTTTCTCAGAACCTGCACAAGCTCAACACTCGAGATGCAGTTCAAGGCTATCCTCATCTTTCTCTCTACTATATCTCTGACGATGGCTGCAACCCTCCAAGAACGCCAATGCACTGGTATCTTTGCGGCTTGTTCACCAGGATCTAACGAATGCTGCTTCGGATTGAGCTGCACGAACGGCAGTCCTCTTGGAGTGAGTATTGGTGTCTAACCCTGTCTGTTCGACATCGGCTTAAATTATATTTAGAACTGCATGCCTACTCCAGGAGTCTGTGGCACCACTGGCGCTGAGTGTAGCTCTGTTTTACCGAACAATTCTTGTTGCTCAGGTCTCACTTGCACGGGTATTACTGGGGTAAGATTATTCGGATTTTGACTCACTGGCACAGTATTCACTTCTCTGCGTTTTAAATCTATCCAGACCTGTCAATAAAGTGCGCAGGAGTCTTGGCGGTGCTACATCAACAGATAAAAATGGAGTACCCTAGAAATACTATGGTAGCAATACAAGTCTCCACCCTTCTTGTTCAAGTTTTAACGTAGTATGTTACCCGGCCAATGCCAATGCTCTCATGTTTGACCTAAGCCACATTGCGGTCATAATATACATCGACGGATGCCCCAGGCGACAGTTAGAACTCAGATGTTGTCTTCCAAACTTCAGTGTTTTTGTGACTGCTCTTTTGACTTTGATTTTTATCTCTGTCTTCTTACTGGAATCATTCACCGCAATCACGACTCGGTGGGTCGGAATGTACAGACATCCCCGCTCCTTGAGTCTATTGCAGGAAAAGGGCAACCAAATACGGGGCCCTGTTTACTTTCGAGCCCTCTTCGCATCTCATACGAGTATGTGATGCCATAATGGAGAGAAGCAATTTAAGGGAAACCACACTCAAAATGCTGACAACAACAAACCCGTGTAAGTAGTTTGTGTGGAAGGCGGCGTTTTGCGGGAGTAAGAAGAACATCAAGTACTAACTTTGAGGAGAACGTAGGGAGTTTGAAAGGAAGTAGCATTGCTACGAAGTCGTAATCTGTTGCCAGAAGATAAGGATAAGATTAGAGTTTCGATAAGCCAAATGGGTAGGCTAAGCGATGGGAAATCGGGGAGACAAACTGCACGACTTGGACATGACAGACGTCGGAGTATCGAAGATGGACTTAGGAAAAATCATGAAGATAATTTTCATCAACGGAACCGTGAGCCTGAGTATATGAGATCTTTTTCACCAATGACTTGTCACTAGAAGGGCTAAACGGAGTGATGGCACGAGTGTTATAAAATCTCAATGAGCATTATGCCTTAACAATACTACAAAGGAAACCTATCTATCCACGGACAACTTCTTGAACCCCGGATGGCTGAGACTTATAAGTAGTCTTACCTAACTTCTCCAAAGCTTGAAGACGTGTTCCGTCAGCGACTAGATCTAGAGAAGTAGGCATTCGCTCCTTGGTCTGGATCCACCATTCCTAGCTAATCGATATTATTTCCCTTCGGGCTGTAAGGCAGAGTAAAAAAAAGTCATCATCATGATTGTTCACCTCTCTATTCAAACGCCTAGAACATAATTCGTTCTGTACTTCATCGACACTCCCGAGAACGGCACGATGATAACAATATTGAGAAGTATTGCAGGAATGAGCAGGATGGTAATCACACTATACTAAGCTGTAGTTAAAGAAGAAAATCGCCACATGTATCAAATCAATTGAAACTTCTCGGCGATACTCTACCAACCTTTACCATCGACATACAAAATAGACAGATGAGCTGAAGGACTCTTGCGCGCATTGCGAGATGTTGGGGTAAGGACTTACCCAGTAGACCAGCCTCAAGTCCCACTTGAGCCACGACGTAGTACTACGTAGTCAATAAGATACGTGCTACTGACCAGGATCATCGGGTCAAGTTGCCCATCGTGGGAATTATATGAGTCTCGCCGACTATAAACCACGCTGTGAGACTAGAGTTCGAATCTGCAGTAAGTTATACAGTTGCACCTGATAGCTGTCAAATCATTCACTGGCAAAATGACCATGCAGTACGTTGGAAGCCATATAGTATTCGACATATGTACATACATATACCGGTACTCGACGGTCTCCGAGACGATGTTTAACACTGCCCCCGGGCGCTCCTGATTTTCTTGACAAGCGTTGGAGTGAACGGCAAGGTTCACCTAATGATGTGTCAGATCACTTCGTGGGACTGGAAGCATAATAAGTACTTGAGTAGGACTAGAATCTTGTTGGTCTCTTCGCTCACCTTACGACTTTCCAATGAGCCAAAAAATCTCTCTATTACTGCTCAGCGCAGTCGCTCATGCTGCCGTTGTCCCTTTGTCCGGAGCCGTTCTCCGATATCGTGCTCATGCAAGTCGTTCGGTGTTGGCAAGTTATGGGTTAGGATTTTTGAGAGTTCTCCGGAGAACGTATGAATTTGAGGTCTGTGCGAGACTATCCGACGTGGGTCTTTGGCTATCATTTGTCTGATTTTCAGGTATGAGTTAGGGCTGGGAAGGTCTTTTCAAAGGCGTTAGTGCGTACTTTCATATCTCAATATGTATTCCTGCTTCTCACCTCTGGACTCTTCGCTAGTACCAACATTTCTAGGCGTGTTGATATTTCGCGGTTCCTTAATGCTCGTCAAAGTCCATCCTACATTCCCCCTCATGGTCATGGCAGCACCTCAAATTAATCTCATCGAAAGTCCTTTCTTCATTCTCATTTCTTCGATGATTGAAGTGCCCGCTCAAATTGTACTTGTACGGTGAGGACCTGCCACGTCAACTAATGACCGATACCCGAAGCCCAGACGCTTATTTGCTGCTTCAGAACGACGCTGACCAATTACAAAATACCATGGTATAATCCCATCTTAGCCTTACGCCTATTGTTTTCCCCGTCCGAAAGACAAAGTCCCTGGATCATTTACCTCACCCCAGGCCTAATGCTTTCCCTATTCCTTCAATATGCCATGCAATTTTTCGTAATACGTCTGTCATTCCTTTTAGGATCAACGATATGGAACAACTGGAGCCTATATGAAACTCAATTCAGTAGTCCATCTATGTTTGGGCTGTTCGTGATACTGGGGATGTTAGGAATCTCCCTGGCGTTTCTCGCATACACGGTGCTTCTAACGCCCCTAAAAGTGATTTGCACGCGTCTGGCTCAACAGAGGAACTGGATTACGCATGAAGGAGATCAGTTCTCTGAAGCAGACGAGGCTGAAGTGTATGGGTTATCGGTGTATAGTGTCGAAGAGACAGTCTGGCAAGTATCAATTTCAAAGTTGAAAGAATGACACTAAGCCTTGATCGGTTTCATGTAGTATCCACGATGCATCAGAGCCTTACTCGGGTTTCATCGATTGTTACCATCGGATAGTCGAACAAGAAGGATGGAGAGCTTTGTATCGTGGTTGGTGGTACTCAATCGCCTCTCAGGCTGTGCTCCTTCTGCTGTGGATGTCGTAGGCAAGAAAAAAAAACAGACAACAAAAATCACCTTCCGGAGCAGTCGGTATCAGCTGAAAATTAACAGATTTTTTAGGTGCTATTGCCGCTGTAATGTCCTTATAGGTACATCAGTCCTCGATTTGGTTTACCTTCGATGATTTTCAGATAAGTTTACTAGCAGACAGAATATATATTCACTTCGAATGACTTTGTCCTACATATCATAGTTATCGACATCCGTAGACATCCCGAGACCGTACTATTGAGAGGCTCCAGTAGAGTATGGTCAAAGCGCTAGATTAGAAACATTTGAGCACGGCTTCAACACGTATCAAATCAAATCATTTTTAACTTACGAGTGGTGATGAAGAAGGATTGACGAGGGTCGTTAGGTCTGTTTGGCTCCAGAGTAAGCTATTGGGCAGACGTGGGTTAGGAATATATTGAGCTGAGCTATGTTCTATTACAACTAACCGGAGCTGTTTGAGCCTCAATACTAGGGTCATTGGCCCACGCAGTCAAGGCGAATCCAAGTCCTGAGACATTTTCAATGAATCTGAGTTCAAAGAATTAGTCGTCAATACGGTCACAAACAGTATGTAAGGTCTTTGATTCATTAGATGAATCATTTACCGAAAGGCGCCAATAGGGTTATTGGGATCAGCTGGAGTTACGGTCCAGGTCATATCAGACTGAACGAGGGAAACTGGCTGAGATCTAATGCCAAGTACCCCCGTAGTGGACCCAGCGTAACTGAGAGTGGTGCCGCACTTAGCACTTGTGATCTGTAAGATACGACATCGAGACCACGTCAGAAGAAAGGTATCATGAATAAATCAAGTATGTTCCATACTTTGAACACATTTGGAGCCACTGAATTCAAGTTCCACTAACACAGCGATATAACTCATGAGTTCAACCGATAAATGAAAACTTCTTGCCTACCTGTTGATCTATAGTCTGCAATCTTCCAAATTGCTGAACAGGGTTGAAACTTTGACAGTTACCATTGACGAGATCTAATGCGAAGCTCTGGGTGTGATCAACAATAGATAGACTAGCAGCAGCAGCAGCGGTGGTGAGATTTGTGAAGTTGACCATAACTGGGTGCAAAGGCTCAAGGAAAGAGATGAATGTGCAACAAGCAACAAGCTGAAGCTGGAGAAATTTTTGAGAAATCGACTCGATTCTTATAGGGCTCCGTATGTATGCAAAGTCAGCGAGAAATGATCCTAGTATACTTGTGTATTCTTAAAAATCGTCCTAGACTGACCGACTCAGGAACTCGGCATGGCTCATAAAAAGATGATATGTTTTGACAGCTACGAGCATATATATCCAAAGCTCGTACCTATAAACTCAATATAAACTCAATATGAGTTCCCAACAATCAGAATTTTTGAGAGGTCTGAATCGACCTGAGCATGACTTGTTACAATTCTTTCTCGTGCCATTTGAAGGTATTTCAGTTGATATGTTACCCTTGTAAAAAAATCAGGATCTCGAACTAGCATTGAAAAGTCAGGGACGGGAGAAATACAAGCAATCACCTCAAATATTTTGTCGCTTTCTTGGGCTGTCCAACGGCTGCGAACAATGTAGCTTAAGAACGTTCTAGCACATGATTACCACGCACCAATTTCAAGCTTGAATTCGCACCGCGAGTTCTTGATTTTATCGTTATACTCGGATGTGGGTCAGTTAGGTACGCTGAATAACAATTTTGTCCCACCAGAACCATGTACCTATCACAACTCCAACGTCTACATACATGTCTTGTCAATTCGGACATTGACGCTGCGCAACACATGTTCACACAAGTATTCAACTAGCTGCCTGGACAGTTTTGAACGAAGCAGGAATGTATCCGCATTCGCTCATCACTGCCTTGATTTGTATCGCTAACAGCTGATCACTTTCAATGAGACGGAACGCCAAATTCACAGGTCTTCAAGGGATGGGGAATAGTTGTCGAAATAGAATTAAACTTGAAAAGGACTCATAACGTCGAGCGCACATTAGAAAAGTAAAAATAACAATACAATGCACCTCGGGCACGTACCCGCATCTATCATATTACACCAACACTCAAATGTTACCATACCCTCTGGTGTTCATGCAATCCTATGTGGATCACAAATCAAACAAACCAAAAGCGTGACCCAATAACCTTTATAAAATGCCTTCCATCCTTCTTCGTACTTCATACGGACAAAACAGTCAGATAGTGAAGTATACGGTGGCATTGAAGCATAGCGGAGACTGTTTAGATGATAGGATAAATATAGATGTTAGAGGGTAGATGAAGAAGTTAGTCAGTTAGTTGCATATTTCGAGAAAGAAAGTAAGAACAAGTCGAAGGGAAAAGGCTCACCAAACAACAGCCTCCTGATTATTGTAAGGCTCTAAACCCATTTCAGCAGCTCGTCCGGCTTCAGTCTCGCCCGTAATTCCTTCTCCATCAAGTTCGGCTTTGACTGCGTCGGTATCCGCATTCGCACCCATCCCATTTATATTCGAACCGACCACGGGAAGTCCCTTTGCAACCTCACCTTCATTGGTCGAACATCGCATCCTTCTCCCCTGCCCTCGCCCCTGCACCGTCAATCTGACAATCATGACTTCCAATCAACAAGCTCGCCATTGTCACCAGCACAAGATAAAGAAGTCCTGCAAACACTTCTTTGACTACACTTTCCACCTCCGGGTCAACCCCATCCTCGTCTTCCAACCCCTTTCCTACTAGCTTTACAACGAATTCGATGACCGGCATTAGCGAAACTCGCTTGGAGAATTCCTGAAGCAGGTCGGGGAGAATCACCAACAAAACCACCTTTACTACTCCGTGAATAGCGTAGGCTGATACCAGCCCAAACGAGTGTTGAGGTAGAGCTAAAAGTCTCCAGAACCTCGAAAAACTTTTCAGGTTCGGATACAACTCTTGTTCTTGCTCGTCGAGTAGGAGGTTGAGAGCCATTTTTGGAGAAAAGAAGGGTAGTTTGTAAGGCGTGCATATTGCGCGGTTGATGATTATGGATGAGGGTACCGAGACGAGTAGGAAGGTGATGATGGAAGCTGGGGAAGGGAAGGAGTAATAGAGCTTGTGGAAGATGGAGCCGTAGGGTTCGGGGAAGAGGTTGTCGATGAAATAGCTGAGAGCGTGAAGGGGGACTCTGACGAAATGGAGGACAATATTGAAGGCGAGGATGGAAAGTAGAAAGGTGGGGACTATCAATCCAAAAAAAAAACGAACAAGTAAGGCATTGAGGGCGCGATGGAAAGCAACTGAGTGACACACCAAGCCCCTTTAGATATCCTGACCACCCTTCTAACCTGCCGACTCGACCCAACATCCTAAAGACACCATTGACTTCCGGACCTATAGTCAAGGAAGCGTCGTAAGTAAGATTACCAGCCGAGCGAGTCGTAAATGTATGCACATACTCGTAACGCTTCTGCCTCTGTTTTTACTATCTTCTAGGTCCAGGTCATCGTGAACTCGGTTATGAGGTGTATAGTTGGCTTGATACCTCACCAAAGCTCCATTCAAAACGACGGTAAGGACGACACTTAGGGAGCCGAAAGGGATATAGAAGTTGTTGAAGGGAATCGTAGACATGGCATGGGATAAGGAGTACGCTGAGTCTGTATTTATGTCAGGAGTGGTAGCCATCTTTTCCATGGTCGACTCAGACTCAGACTCAAACGCGTCCTCGGGTAAGTTTAGACTTCCCATCTTTGTATAGCTAGCAGGATAATCAAGGGACTCCAAGCATAAGATGACATTCGGAAGCAGAATCTGACTACGCGAGTATACTACATGTACACTGGGCCCCATACATCTCAAACATCAATACCACGACGGTGGGCAGAGTGATCCGCATCTCGAGACTGGGCTGACTCACCAAGAAAGAATGAAATGATGACTCGTCCGCCCTCCTACTGTCTACATAACCAGAAGCGAATATCGATCTACCCCCAGCATCCTGCACAAGACGCAATGGTCATAAAATATATCTAAACTAGGAGGTCAAAGTCAGCATGAAGGCTCAATGTTTATGACAAGAACTAGGGAAGCAACAGCACAAAGAAAGGATTGATCAGTAGGAAGGCAGCGGAATAATCCACATGAGGTTTATGCGCTCTCGGACAACGAGTTTTTTTCAACTCTACATCCGCAACTGGTTTCATCACGAAGTCGTGTCGAAGAAAAAAGTATGGGGATGATACTCACGTAAGAACAGTCTTCATTGAGAATGGGCTGCATTGTAGCCCAGCAAACCGCAGAGGATTTCTAGGAAAAAGAACAGTGGAAGGACGAAGGAAAAAAAAGATACAGTCACAGTCACCATGTCACGGTTAAATAGTATACGAGCACGTGTATCCAGTGTTATCCGAATAACTTTATATCAAGTCTGGGCCGTTAAAAAGTTCTGAGTTGGAATCTGAAAACATTAGTCGGTGGAAAGTCGTGTACTCGGACTGACTCAAGTTTTATAGTACTCAAAGAGACGGTCCGTGCATCGACATCAGAGACAATATGAGTGGATACTGGCACGTGACCTATCATTTTCCCTCGTCTCGTCCACGACGACGTCGAGGAGCTCGATGGCTCCTAACAATCTTACCCTCAAACAACGGCTCGCTGCTCTTTCTGTCTCGCCATCTTCTCCAAGCTCACCCCAAACGCATGCTTTTCTGGATTCCGTCTCAAGTCCTAGACGTAAAACCCTTTTCACTCCGCCATGGGTCAAAAGAAGCAATGAGACGTTAGTTGGGAACGGCATGGACCAGAATGGACATGAGATCTTGCAGGAGGTAATGACGAGGATGATTTTTCAGGCTGGGGTCGACTTTGAGTGAGTATTACTCTGCTACTCTTGCGTATGTGCTATTCAATTGTCATTAAATTCGTTCTAGGACCCGTCCAATGTATGCATCTTATTTTTCACATTCTACATTCGAGCTGAAACAACGTCTAGGGTCGTTATGAATGCTTCAGCGATGCCAGACCCGAAGGAGGTGAATTACGACCTATTGTTATCGTGCGTCTGCCTCTTGAACCCCTTAAATGTCCTTCGCTGATGTCCGCTTTCAGCCGCATTCTTTCCTATCTCAACCTCTATGGTAAACAATCTCATGTCCAAATAGAATCAATCTCACTTCGTTTCCAGTGGAATCCGACTATACTGTCGTCTTTTTCGCCGCTGGGGGTAGACATACGCCGGGATGGAATTGGGTTTGGAAGGCATACCGAAGTCTTAGTCGCAAGTACCGCAAGAACCTGAAACGATTGGTACGTGATTTCTCAACCATGTTTTCTACTCTAAGGTGTCTGTTTTCATAGTACATCGTTCATTCGTCGTTCTTTTCCAAAAGTATGTCTCAGACTCAATTTTCAATATCTTCGCTCATGTTCCATGGATTACAGTGCTCTTTTCCCTCGCTGGTGCTATAATATCACCCAAATTCTTCCGCAAACTCGCCTACATCGATACCCTCTCCGAGCTTGCTTATCACGTTCCCTTGACTCAAATCGACATACCTCCCGCTGTTTACCAAGAGAACCTCAAACACGAGTCCCGCATCACTCTCCCCGATATGCACTCCTCCACTTCATCCTCTGCCGCCTTCGGCGTTCCGCTTGAAGATGTCATGGGTTATCAAGGCGAAAAAGGTCCCGTTCCCCGCGTCGTCAGAGACTGTATCCAATTTCTTCGAGATTCGGGCCTCAACGAAGAAGGCTTATTCCGCCGTTCACCGTCTTCTCAACTTCTACGCGCTGCTCAAGAAGCCTACGACCGAGGTCAAGTTGTTTCTCTTGAAATATGGCAAGCTGCTCCCGGCGGTGGTCCCCATCTGGCTGCCGTGCTTTTGAAGAAGTACTTGAGGGATCTTCCGAATGCAATATTCGGCGAGGAGTTGTACGCTTTAGTCAGGAGATGTCCAGCTCCGACGAGTGATCCTGGAGATGTTGAAGCGGTTAGATATGTGAGAGAGGTAATCTTACCAGAGTTGCCACCATGCGTGTATATTCTTTTATCTCATATACTACGTGAGTTCTCTAGCCGTCTCGTCTTTCTTCTCTTTTCTAATTTACAACGTCACCCCTATAGACCTCATGCACGAAGTCTCGTTACGTTCCGCCTCTAACCGTATGGATGCACATAATCTCGCCGTTGTACTCACCCCCAATCTCGTCAAGGGTAGTAACCCCGTGCGTGATGTGCAAATGTGTGTCATTCCAGCGTCAACCGGGCCAACTACTGCCATGAACCTATTCCCGAGGTCCGGATCTTCTTCGAATCCTTCATCCCCTTTATCATCTTCACCTCATACGCCGTCAACTCCTGCAGCCATATCCGAGAACCGCACAACACTCGGTATGGTCATCAAACTGTGTATACAAAGATACTACGAGGTTTTTGACGAGTTCCTGGATCGAGGAGAGATTGTCGGTGTTGGCTATGGAGATAGCGATCCTTATGGGGTCGGGTATAGGGGAAATCATATTGGGTTAGATGCAGGAGGACATGCGAGTGCAGAAGCTAGCGTTGAGGGGAGTAGGGAGGGGAGCGTCGAGAGGGGAGGTGGACCCCAAGAAGAGGGAAGGGCTAGTTTAAGCTTCCGGGCTGTAGTTGATGACGCGTCCGGGGCTGGGGACTCTCAAGACAAACCACCTCAAACGAGGAACGGATTTGCCAGTGCAAGTGGGGTGTTGGGAAATGGAATGGGCCGAATGAAGGACGGAAATGAGACGTCGTCCACAAAGCGAACAGGATCCTCCAACTCTCTTACTGTTCCTAGCCTCTTGGCCGACTTAAGACAGCATCACCGAAGGAAAAGCTCCGCTTTGAGTGGAGTCTCAGACATTAGCGAAGATATCGATGATGATATATTAGTCATGCCTATTGGACCCTCGGGATCGTTTGGGAAAAGTATAGGACACAATCATACGCAGAGTACGCCCGAGACACCAACTTCACCCAGTTTCTCCAATCCTGGCTCAGGGCCACCTAGTTCCTGGGTTGGAGCAGCGAATACGTCAACATTCCGACCTAAACACCGTACAACTCTCTCTGGCGGGTCTGCTACCTCTCGTTATTCTGGGTCCAGCTCTCGAGGGGCTGGGCGTTCTATTCACACCGTCGATTATCCCCCTGGATCCGGAGGCACTCTTTCGGGTCCACCTTCATCGTTTACCATCAAACCCAAGGCACGGTCCATGATCTCGGTAGATTCTGGATCTTTGACCGGTACCAATCGAGGGGCAGGAGGTTGGGTTGGAACAGTGACGAAGAAGGGTTCAATTTCTGTTGGGAGAGGTACAAACAGGCAAACTGGAAAGGGTATTGGAGCGGGTGTGGAAGCGATCGGAATTACTGCTGAAGGGTTCTTCACAGCTCCCTCGGGGATAGGGAGTGATAACCCTGATGCCCGTGTAGGGAAGAAAGCTGGAGACGAATCCTTACCTTCTTCACCGTCGGTGTAGAAAACATAGGTTTCGTAGTTTCTCGTTCTTAAAGTGCTTGTATTTACTCGTTTAAGGAACCAGGGGCACATTTTAAGAGTTTTGACTTTTTGCTTTAGATACCCATTTACGATACATACTTATATGCGACTATGAGACCTGCTTATCTCCAAAGCCAAGAGGTGATGAAAATACCAAGGCCGATGTAATATTGTCAGGTAGCGTTCCAGTATTCAGTTCTCGTTCAACCTACTGTTCAGGTTTTAGTGCAATGAGATACTCTATTACTCTAATTCATTGATCTCCCTGACAAGTATCAGGACAGACGTCGTGGTCGCAAAGAAGGTACTTTAACATCAACTGGAATAACCCTCGCTGATCACTACACGAAAGCCGACCTTTTACAATTAGTAGCCTGAAATTTCTTAAATCTGATGTTAGTTGAATCGAAACTCCCCGAACTTGAAGACCTTGTGAGGGTAGGATAAGATTAATCTTGTTTATATTTAGTGTAGTACCGTGTACGTCTATTTTCTTTAATCTCCAATATCGAAGGTTTTCCGCCTTTGAAGAGCACATTTAATCCGCGATAGAAAAATAAAGGGATTATGTTTCTGTTTCAACGCCAATATCGTAGTGTTGTTTGGGTTGGACTAGGAAGATCTGTTTCGAATTGTCGTGGACTGTGGCAGGGGTGGGCACGGCGACGCCAAGGTTGAAACGTTCGGTTATTGTGATGGGAGAATGAGTGCAAGGAAATGGAGCAATGAGAAACAATTTCGCAAGAAGTTGAAATGAATGCACGCATTTGTTGTAGAGCAGTGAGACCCTCCGCGACTTTCAGCCTATATTGAGCGCATCTTGGGCCAGTGCATCATAATGCAAGACAAAAGGTACTCACGTATACTCGTAATTAAATACTGCCATCGCCAACGATGGGGACGACATCCCCAAGTACACTTCGAATTAACAACCTCAATTGCGAGCTTATCTGCTCCGCATACCGTTCGATAATATAGAAAGGAATCTAAAGCTAGGAGCAAACACGGAACTTTTTTCGTCACTGTGTTTAATCTCATCATGGATGGCCAATGGTGAAATCTGCGAGACAATCCAGAAACATGATCACGTCTCTACGGTACCGGTTGGTTCTACTTGTTCGTTCACCCTTTCCCGCCCTGCAGCTTTTCGACATCACCGGTTTAATTGCCTTGCCTACTTACATGGTAGAAACCCAACTGTCAAACCCAACTGTCATTCATGATGATATTAAAGGTGTTCGTACTGAAGGTATCTGGCCGGGTCAGTCGAATATCAAAATGGGCCTGTATGAATTATGAAAGCAGTCACGATCTGGATCATCACCATTACTGACAACTCTTCTGAATCACCCACGAATCAAACCACCCACAAACCGTGTCTGCTTTCACTTTTACGATTTCGCCAGCCATTCATAAATGCCATATTTCCCTGGAGAGCTGTGTACAGAAGAAGACGCAGTGTTACCTTGATAGGCCCAAGGCTTAATATTTGCCCTGGTGAGCTTTCGAATGGCCCACCCTGGGTCCTCTTCGTTTCGTTTGTTGATGAGTTTTCTGACAATGTTATCCTCGAACCAGGCTTTATGGTCCAAGACAAATTTGACGTATTTCAGGTAGTTAGGCAACTTCTTGAGCGTTCCCCACTCGTCAATCTTTTGCACGGCATACTTGAGTGTACCATCTGGCTGTCAAAAGCAGTGAGTGATACCTGAACATGATCAGAAAAATTCAAACTTACTTGCAGTTGAGCACGAGCGGCATACAAGCTACATTCTTCAAGGGTTACGACCAGACCGTAGCAAGGAAACTGGATGTCAAGTAGCTCGTTGATGGTTGCCCCAGTGATGAGATCCGCTGCACACTGGTTTGCGGCTTCTCGGGAATTGATAGTTTTGAACTCTTGCGCCAGTAAAGGGATCTCTACTAGGCCGCTTTCGGATGGAGGTTTTGCATTCCAGCGCCAACGAAGAAGATTCAGTAATTCTCGATGGTCGAAGAGGAATTGCTCTGTTTGTTCGATTATGAACGAGTGGGTTTTGTATTGGTCAGCGATAAAGTAAACTCCCGGACCCTTGTCAATCCGACTCTTGGCAGAAACTGGTATAGTGCAATACTCCATGAAAGTGTGATCCCTGAAGGACTGTTAGCAGCATATAAGAACCAGGACAAAGCCCACCATACCCGAAAATGGTCGTGTACAACTGATCCACCGGTTTCCGGAGAGTCTTCTCCTGTATTGCTGCGTCTTGCCAAGTCCGCTCGATTAATTCCCAAGGGGTGGTCAAATTGACAATATCAAATGTCCAAATATAATCTTCTTCCCGGAGACGCGGTGAGTGGGTGCGAAGGAGCTCTTCGAGACCTTTTAAAAATCCGACGCGGCAAGTTAACGGGCTCAGGTCTTTAATTTGGGGTTGCACTGTTACCAAAGCGGCAGGCTTTAGGCGCTCACGAATAGCCTCCAAGTCAGGATGGATACGGCCGAGATCCCAAGTCTGGTACAAGTTTTCAGTTTCGCGTTGAAGGGCTTGTTCCTCCTTTTTATTCAGGGTGCGAAGGTAACCAGTGAGGCGCCGGGCAACATGTAGTTCCAAGCACTAAAAAAATGTCAGAGCCAGAACACTAGGACCGGAGTACGACGTACCTGAGCAACGTAGCGAAGAGAAAGATCGAAAGAACTAGGCTTCTCGGGCAGCTCCCCTAAAATCTCCTTTATTTGCTTGGCATTCTCAGACATTGGATTCCGGTCGGAAGGGAGATTGTCCAAATCGTACACGCACTGCGTGGCGGTAAGATATCTCTCGAAGTCGACATTATTACGAGCGAAGCTATGGAGTTCTTTAGCATGAAAACACTGGTAGAGTAAAGGGGTTTACCTGCTTAACGCTATTCCAGATTCACGTGAAGATGCCTGTGAAGCGGAGTCCCTTGGAAAGAGTGTGTCGCTCGACCGGCCAGAGTCACCAGACACATTAGAGTTGGCTACCGTTCGGTGAGCTGTCGGGTTGCGCACAACTGCGATGTGGATAGTCTTTTTTGGGGGATCATCAGGAAAGATTTCGATTATTTCTGTAGTCGGGTCGAGAGCTTCAGCAACTTCAATAACGTCCTCCACGTTTCTCGCAATATCGTCTTCCTCCAGGACAGAAACCTTGAAGAGTTCGAGATCAGCGGCGTCAATCCCTTTCAGAAGATTTGGTCCGTTCTGCTGGATCATTTGCTTGAGATGGCCAACGGTGAGCGAGCTTGAGATGTCTACTGAGAAAGGAGTCTTGCTTCCAACAACACAGTAGAAGAGAGTGACAAGGGACGGTGAAGGAGGCCTGGATCCAATTGCAAAGTTAATAGGTTACAAGAAAGAAACTCTGCAGTGAGATACCTGTTGATTTCCTGTGTGGAATAATCAACAGAGGGCATTGGCTGGTCTGTCATAGTGAGCGTTGAGTTAAGCGACCAAGTTGAGCACTTACGTCAGCTTCCAGGATTCCACGGTGTTCACGCTGCCTGCCGGGCAGTTGTAGGACCATTGAAACAACATGTTGAAGCCGTGCGCAGTGCGTTTTGTCTTTTAACTCTCTTTCTTCTCGACTGATCCTTCTACTAATACTATCATCTTCTAGATGCTACAAATTCGAAAATCCAGAGATATGGTTATGAACTCCCCGCAACGCGCTCGTAAACGACTGGGGTTTCCGCTGGCAAAGATGCATCATTGAGTAACGCGAAGGAGAACAACAAACTTGGCAATACACCATCAACTCCACGACTTCCAACTCCAACTCGAGCGCTAGAGATGCCTTTCGGCATGGGTCGGAGCCCACGGGGAGAGTCAAAGAAACGCGAGAAGCGCTGGGATGATCCAGCAAAAAGGGTGGAAGAGGCTGTACAACCTTGTCACCCTGAAGCATACGAGGCTTACTAGCCTTTACTCGAGCACCTCAAGCACAACGGATAGTACACCCAGCTGCCCAGATCTCTTCCACCATCCCCTCGACTTTCCTTGCTAGGTTGTCTACCAATGTTCCAAGGCCAAAAGCTTCCTCTGCATAATCCGTGCTGCCTCAGTCATACTCGCCGAGAAGTCCATGTCAGGTCAAGAGCGCTATCAGTAACAGCGTTTCTCACTTGGGCAACCCGATCGGTAGTAGTGCGTACCCGTTACCATCACTTGTTTTCTTCTTCTGATGTCCTCTTCTTCGTATTCACAGATAGCTACCCTCACACTTATATGTCGTCAGCCGAATTGACAGTCTCTACAAGGCAGCTCCCGGAGTCCGGAACCGGACATATCTTCAAGTGTTCATGAACCTCGCGCGAGATGCGACCAGTGTCGCTTGTCGGTCCTCAAAGATGCTGGGTGCATTCGATGCCATGACCAAAGAAGAACACATGTTGATAACGATCTGTTCTATAGCCCCTTATATACGCGAGGGTGTCGAGGTACCAATAATCACGTTTTTTCCGCTCCTTTTCCCTTTTACCACGACGAGGACGACAACGAGAACCGTTGACAAGATTTTGCAACGCATATCTTTTTACGTCTTCCTAAAAACTCATCATGGTTCGCTCTTTCCTCATGGTGTTGCTTGTTCAAGGTAAGTTGGAAAAGCTCGGCTTGTGCCCTCACTCTACTTTTTTTGTAAAAAAACTGAACACTATCTAAAAAGGTTTCTTCTTATGTACTCCAGCCGTTCTTGCCCTCCCCAACCCTGATTCTAGCTTCTCAAGCTCTTCCTCCTCACCTTCCCCGACACCTACACCAACCCCAACCCCAACCGGCGTCCACACCATAACCTTCTACATGCCAAGCCCTTTCTCCGAAACCATCTTTGGCATGCTCTACACTCAGACCAGTATCGGCACCATATCGCCCATAGCCACTGACCATTCTGCCGGAGCAGACTACACGATGTACGTCGAAGAACGCGTGGTCAACGTTCCTTCCGCGACAACGCTTCCACCGGATTTCGAGGGTACCCTCAGTGACAATAAGTCCTTATACTTCTACTGTAACAGGTGCGGGGTTTTCGCTACTAGTCTTTTACGTTCCTTTTTTAATCGTTATACTGTACATAGGCACTCTAATATCCAACGGTGACTCTTGGCACTTTGAAACCTCGGAAGACTCTCCCGTCTACTTTTACGAAGACTGTGAATTGACCGATTCCAACGCCGTCATTCAACTCTCCTCCTCCTCAGACGAAATCGGACTCTCATGTGACAGGGAAGAACTCGGTGACCGTGGTTGGAAGGGGAACCAATTTCTTGGAGACCTATTGGCGGTATATACGTTGACGGTGACACAGGATCCTCAATCGACCCTGCCCAGGTTCTCGGATGTGGTAAAGGAGAGCAGTACGACAAGTGAGAGTTCGATAGCGGAGGCAACTAGGGCAAGTAGTAATGGCAGTATCCGGAATTTTGGAGATCCTGGGGGTAATTATGTGAGAACGGCGATTTGGACTCTTTCGATCATCTTTTCTGGGTTCACGTTCTAGCTCTTTTCGGTATTCCTTTTGGATTCGTTGACAATCTTTATCGACATCGATAGTAAACTTAACATTCATTTACAATTGGGCGCGGTGCATCTGAAAATGACATGAGCTATTATTGATATGCTTCTACAAGCTGAAACAAACCCCTAGGAAGAAGGCAAAACCAACTTAGCTGCCAACCGACCGGCTTACAATGGAGCCGGTGTACGACTCACCGAGAAAAAAAACGTCAAGCCGACACGCACTGACTCCGCTGTCACGGTGTACTTGTAGCTTCGAAAATAGACTGTGAGAATGATCACTTCAAACCCGCTTTTCAGACGTTTGCCTTAGCATTGACCAGAACCATCATATAAGTTTCGAGCTGAATCTATCTGTACTGAGTACCTGCCATTGCCAACCTCCTTCAACCGGCTTGTGTCGACGTATTGAAGGACGAGCTTTCCATGCGCATCCGGTACTCGTTTTTCGTGCTTTCTACGTTGATAAAGACATTATACAACTCATGATTTTATTCTGTACAGAAATCAAACAGTCCATGTCACACTAACGACCCAGTAATCTACTTAAGTAGGGCTGAATAACGTCCCTTTTCTCGAAAGGTTGCTTGCCTTTTCCACAAGTCATACTACTCCGGCTCAGGGTATTCTGGCGTCTGAAAGGAAGAGTAGACTGTGGGTATCGAAGGATAAGGAGCGATGAAATCGAGGTCCATAAAGCCATCTTGCAACCATATATAATTCACTGCGTGAAAACATACATGTCATGATCCCAAACCGTATAAATTCATAGATACTCACGAGTGCAGCTTGCTGAGACCTCAGTACAATGAGATTCATCAAGTTCTATGTCGTTGGGACTAGCTGCTAGAACTAGATCATTGAACTTAGCATGAGTCATAGTAGGCTCGATTCAAAGTAGCCGACATACTTGAAGCTAGAATAAGCACTGTAACAAACTGCAGCTTGAGGAATGTTTGCATAGTAATTCGGTAGGGAATTGGCGGCGTAAGATTGTTAACGAAAAGGAGAGATCGTTTGGCACTTTTACTTGGTGGCAGTCTTTATGTACTAAGATGTATGAGTGACCATCTTAAAGATTTCCAAACGGCGGCGTCCCAATCCCGTTTGATTAACAGTTCTCAGTCCACTACCTCTACCACGTAATTGAACGAACTCATTGAGATTTTTTTTTAACGGCGGCGTCTCAATCCCGCTCGATCTTAGAACCACCTAACATGACACTCGAGAACTGATTCTTGAAGCGGGTCATGCCCGTAGGAGGTATATTGCTGCAGTCTTACTATTAATACTAAGTCTCATTAAGCAACCGACTGCGCTTTGTGATGAAAAGGGAAGGACAGAGAATTCAAAACATCTTTTGTACCCCGTCGTCGGTTTATCCTCCCCTCCTCCTTGGTAGAGCTTTATGTGTCGATAGGCGCCCGTTTGACGTCGCTCGTCGTATATTTCCGTGACTGGCATCTCGTGCTACATATATGATTGCGAGACAGGTCTTTTTTGTGGAAAGGGAACTACATCTTCATATTGTTGTGATCTGAGGACGCGATAGGATGGCCCCGCATCGGGAACACACTCGAGACACAGCCAGGCTCAATGCTACACACACGGGGCATAGTATGCCATAGGCACTCTCCCTCTCAGAATTGGATTGGAGTGATAATGTTTCAAGAAAATCAAAAGCTGCTGCGGACGAGGATTGTAAACTTAAAAGTGCGATTGAGATTCAGAACTGAAAAGGGCACGTGCCGTAGAGACTAAAAACATTTCAATATTCAATGTACGACAAGATCACCTTGAACCAAAGCGTTGATAGCATCAACCTCGAGTGTCCCTGGTTCCAAGTCCTCATCGACCCCGGAGTACCTCAGAATGGCAGAATTAATCCCTTCACAGAATCCAGTTGTAAGTACAATAGTCATCTGATCCGCATTCAGCTACATATTTATCGTCAATAAACAAGGTCACAAGAGTCCGTATGATGATTCTTACAATGAACGAATAACGTTGACCGGCGAAGATTTGGATTAGTTTGACTTCAAGTTGTTCATGGTTTACACGATCAACTTCAAGTTTAATGATCATCCTATCAAAGTACGGCGTTAGAATCGAGCGTGGCTCAAGTGAAGCACAGACGTACATAATGTGACGTTAAATGAGAGACACTGGCGATGGATACACGGCCTCAAGCAATGGACGCGATCTCCTACGTTTCTTGCGTTTCACTTGTTTGGGTAGACAATATCGCTGAAACGGGTACCACTGGTAGTCGTGATACTGAGTGAAGCAGCAGTTTGGAGTTTGGGAGGGAGAAGCAGAGCCTGATTTGTCGAGGTTGGGCTCGAACCGGAGCTATCGCTACTGTTACCATGATTCATGGCTAGAGCATTGGCAGTCACAGCGGAGGAGGAAGAGGAGTTTATTAACCGGACAGGTCGAAGAGCTGAACGCCGGAAGCCGCAGAAGAGTTATATGGAAGAGTAGGGGTAGGGCCTGCTTGAGAAACGGATGACGATGAGGAAGGGATAGCACATGAAGAGGGTGAAACCGTAGAGGTCGGTGCGTTAGGTGACCCGGTAGTCGAGGAGTTTGCTCGGTTTGTCACAGGTTAAGCTTGGATCCGGGTAGCGCCAGCTTTATCGGTCTGAGTTGATGACGAAGATGTAGTAGAGCTGAGGTTAGATTGAGAAGATGAGTAAAGAACAAGTTAAGGGACGACCCACGACACTTGTGCACCCAAAGCGGAAGAGGAACTTTCAGCAGCTACGTTGTATGAATCTATGCCGTCCGTGTCAAAATCGAATGAGAGAGCCAATGCCAAGACAAGAGATGGTGTCTGCGCAAACAATTGGCTGTAAGTACGCGAACTAGTGCTCAGTATGCGCACTTACCCTTGAAGCTTGAAGCTTGAGATCGAAAATTGAGAAATGGAGAATATGAGGTTATACACGAAAATACAGAGAAATATCAAAAGAGTATCAAGCTGGAGGCATGAAGAAAGTAAAAGGCAGAGATTTCGGAGAGGCTCGGCTAATCGCAGCAGACAAAAGGCCGTGGGAAAGCTTGGTTGTCCAGGCGGTCCTACTCAGTCACAAAATTCAATTTGCACTTACTTCTTATCCGTCGTAACTTGACTTGGTTCTCAACCACAAGGAATGTCAAATGCGTTCTTTTAGCCTTCTCTCAATGCAACCTGTCAACATGACAAACAAGGTTACGTAGTCGTTTCTTCCCTCATCTCACCTTTGGACTTTCCTCTTCTTGCAAGTACTAGTGCATATGAAGACGTAAACAACCAAACTCGTCAAGGCAGTTGGCCTCATCGCGAGCAATTGGTGAACCATTTTCTTCCTAGGACGGCAAGGGCCTAGATTCCTGGATTGTACAGCATAGTAATGCATCCGGAAATAGGTGCTTCTGTAGAGGAGTCTTGAAGAAAATGACGGTATACTTCGGAAGCTCTGGTCAAAGCGGTATGCGAAGATCCACAAATGGGTGAGATATATAGTTTGAACCACACTCACTCTAGGACACGCCGGGCCTCCAAATTGATTGCAGAATTGGTCAGTCTTAGACTATTAATCAACCCTGGCATCGCACAGCTTTCAAGCCCTGTGTTGGCATCTCAAGAAAATGCAAGTGAGGAGGAGGAGAAGCGCACGAAGACTTTGGGTAACTGGAAAAGTGGAAGTAAGCCTGATGATCCATTCTTCCATCATTGCTAATAGTTATCGCTCATATGCATATCGATCCTCAGGTCCAATGGACATCAGGAAAAACCCTGTAGTCAATATTATGCATTTATGGCATAAAAGTAATCTTTACTGATAATATTGAATAACTAGGTCAATACATTGTACAACCTTATCAACATATGAGGCCATAAATGCATAATTACTCTACAGACGTGTATTTGGAATACACGTCTGTAATTGCACTCTGACTACTTTTACTAGTTGTCACCCGCAGTTGTATGAAAACTCTTGTTTTTGCATATTGTTTCTCGCTTGCACAAACGTTCAAGGGCTGAACTTGTGCTGAAGGTCAAAGAGCGACAATGGAACCCTCGGCCAACGCGCGTTCGATGAATCGATATGCCCGGGGCTATTCGGCTGAACAGGTCAGGAACGCGTGGGTCAGAATAAGCATTCTTCAACATGGTCTTCTGTTGATGAATGAAGACCAGTTTGGGGTTGGGTCAAATGAAAGAGGGACTTGGATGTTCGAAGAAAGCGGGAAAAGAATCTCCCTTGATGGCTAGAACCGCGCCTCCATATGTACTTAGTTGTATTCACCTTGGCTTTCATTTTTGTTATATCTTAACTTGATGAAACAATGGCAATCGCAACAATGGGAGTGAATATGTAGTAACATAGACAGTGATAGGTACTTATGACGGTGCGTATGTGACTGCTGAGATGAACTGAAAATTGTGACATTATACAGTATGGATCCGGCAATCACAAGAATGGGTGCAACAGACAACAATTGCAGATGGCTAGGATAGGTCGGGGAGAAGGTTACTGAATATGTACGTCGATACAGAGCAAGTATGAATAGATACGTGGCGAAATTCTGACGCGAAACAAATCAAAATGTAGCAAGTAAACCTGTACACAGGTTTTTCAGCGGTGATAGTCATTTTAAAAGAAGGTCAGAACCGAAAAAAAAAAAGAGTGGAGGATGAGCATCGAACCCTAGCAGACACGTACCCAGAATGTTTTTTTTTTTTCATGTTATTCATGACGAGTGGCCATGAACTTCACTGCACACCGACCCTCACTGGTAGGACGAGGTGACATACCGGCATGTCCAAGAGATTCATCAACAACTGTCGAGATCGAGAACACAACCAGAGTTATGATCAAGCTCAGATTTGAGGGGGGCAAGGGAGTGGACTCACGAAAACAATTTCCCGAAGCCTATCCTGGTGTTCAAGACCCAGCATAATCACATCTCCGCCGACGTCCTGAACTTCGACTACTATTAAAGGGACATCCATCATCTGCAATGAGAGCCACTTGAGAAAACATTCAGCTGGTCCATACTAGACAAGATGACTCACCTCGAAATGCCTTCCTCTTGGAACCCGAACGGTCCGTCGATGATATCTGGTTCGTTCGGTTCGAACAGGAGGCATGTTTTTGTGGATCTTGTTTGCTGAGAAAATTTTTTGAGCTCAGAGATGTCGATAATCTTTGTTCAAGGCAATGGTAAGGTTCTTTTCAACTTTCCACGCTCATCGGTACCATTTCACAGTCCGGTTAATAAACGTTAACAACTCCTCCTCCTCCCAACCGATATCACCTCCGTATCAAGTTAGCAATTCTGAGCTATCATCCTGGATACTTTCGAGATGAGAAAGTGCAACCTACTTACCAAGCACTACTAGGAAGTACAATTTGACGAGTATTAAGATCGAAATACTGTGAAAGGTTGAGCAAATAAAGTCACTTACTCTGACCCTACTTTGCTACTACTCAGGCTCGTTCACAGGTAGAGAAACTCACCCCACGTGTTTCGGTTCTCTAGCTCCACCGTTCCGTGCTTTCTTCTCCATTATTGAAGACATAGACATACAAGTGTCATTCAGACCGTTCAGATGTACATCCGAATCGTGGATTGTAACTAATCAAGAACTTTTTGGCATACAGTAGAAAGTCGGAACGAGAGTAGAATCTGGAATTCAGAGGGAAACGAACAGTGGTCCCTCGGGTGCGTTTTCTGTCCTTATTGTTCCCTTCTTTGAAAACTCAAAGCGTTTAGACAGGATCTCCAAGATCAAGGCTGTGTACGAAGACTACCCGGGTTCCGTTCAACTTCAACTTCCCGCTGGGCCATTAAGTAGTATGACCATCGTTCTCCTTCCTTTTCGCTACATCCAAGGACGAAGCAGCTGACAACGACAAAAATGCACCTGACTACTCAACTAGAAGACAGAAGAACAACAGCCTATCTCGTCATACGACAAGACAATGAGGTTTCTGTTCACCAGTCGAACTTGGATGTTCGATATTGCGAAATCGCGGTTGGCACCCCTTGTATCTAGTCCTTCAGGGCTTATTGGCTAGATGCTTTCATGAGAGCACCTGCCAGTACATCACGCACGTCGCACGGACATGGACTTTCTGCCATATGGTCGGAACAATTCTTGCGCTTGCCTTCTGAACAATCATCTGCATCCCTCGCAGAACAATTTCCTCCGGCATTTTTCGGGTCAACTGTCGGACTCCCCTACACCTTTTCTCGGTGAAGATGGGAGGTGTCTTCACACCACGTAGAGCTTGCGAAGACAGTGGGACAGTAGACTTCCCTAGGCCGACTCAAACTAGCACTAGCCTGCTACACGACACGCCGCGTCATCAGGACCTCGCTTAGAATCGGACAGAATCGGACTCAGAGTTCTATAGAGTCATGTGCCGTGTACAGAGCCTCGGTGTTCGTGTACCATAATGATATAGAGCGGACATTGTTCCACTCATACGTTTGCGGCCCCGGGGTTAGGCCACATCAACGCTGGCCCGACATGAACGACTTTGGTCATGACATCACATGTCAGCGCCTGGGTTTATGATCCAGCCCTCCGGGCGAAGTTGTACATCCATAGGGGGCTGTTCTCGACGTATATAAACGACTGTCACCACATCCGACAAGTAGATGCCTTTTCCCTCACCCTACCACCCCCACCCCCACCATCATCACCATCAAAAAAACCAGTATTGACCAGTGTTACAATGAGCGACGAATACGGCCGTTCCCATGCGTTCAACAGGGATAGCTTGGTTGATGAGTGTACTTTTTTTTTCCATCAATCGTTCTCTTACGAAACTCGGGGCCGAATCAGATGACTTATTGACTGCTTTTTTTTCTTGTATCTCAACAAAAAGCAGTGTTGAATACGAACCCGAATCTTACCCTTGGTGAAAGAACGAAGAACTATCCTTCCGAAGGAGACAGTGCGTCCCTTTCCTTTACTATTACTTTCGCTTACCTTCTACCTCCCCCTCCCCTCTCTTCTTACTTCGATCGCAGCGACCTCCTCCGGCGGGTACTCCGCCACGTCTAACATCTGGACCGACAAATCTCAACGAGGCAACATTTCCTTATCTCTCGAACGAGACCCAAATTCAAACTTTGCTTCGAGGAACGGCGATCAGTCGTTGAGTGGAGCTGATTTGAGTGGCCAGTTGAGGGACGCGAAACAGGGTGTGGATAAGGGAACTATAAAGGAAGTTTCGAAGGAGAAGTAGGAGAGGGAGGATTTGGGTCCGGGAGCATAGGGATTTGAGTAAAGAATAACTGGGGAGGTTGTTGTCTACAGCTTTTTGGATTCTTCTGGACTTTTCTCAGGCCGGATGGGAAATTGAAGATACGTTGAGTAGTTGGGATTCCCTTGTTGTTGTTCGGTTGGATGATTGATTGATTGAAAGATGGATTTGTTATTGATGATGACTGTAGGGAGAGAGGGAGAGAGTAAAAAACAAAGGAGGGAAGTATATCGTGTAACGTCTTTTTGTTAATAAATCAATAATGATAATAGTGACCTCAAATCAAATTTATCACAAAATCCTTTTTTTTTTGCTGGGAACTATGACAATCGATAGAAGACACCACCTCGATCGCTCTTTTTTTTTGTCAAACGAAAACCTTTTCTTTTTCTATACTACTAACTACTTATACGCAACGATGATATATGCTTAGGGTACGGACTTGCTTTTTTCAACTGGTGAAGAGAACTAATTATAACGACGCGTATATACAGATATTTGTAAGTCAAGTTAAAGTGTCTGGACGCGCGCCAGTTCCGATGACTCACTAGAGAATCTAAAAAGTTGGCAACATCATTAGCATAGTAAACCGCATTAAGTATATCATTTTGTTGCTGCCGAGATTATGAACGGGCATACAAGTTTTTCCTCTCTAAATGAAGTAATAAAGAGGGTGGGGTGAAGCTCTCTGTGTTCACAAAGTATTGTTCCTTGATATTTCTAGATCCATAGAAAACTCCCCCTTCCGAGCAAGGTACGTATTATCGTGGAGGAGGCTCTAATTTTAGACAAGTCCTAGATACTGTGAACTAGGCTAGGAATGCTACCTCGTCCCAGGTTCATCCAACCATCTGTTCCGAGTCATTCCCGAATAAAAAAATAAGAGTGGCAGAGGGATATACAGGAGCCCCACTTTATACAAAAATTTCAGGAACCCGATCACGAAACGTACGAGTTCAATGCTTTGAATACTACCTGGGCAGCACCAATAGTTACGGAGGTAATCAACTTATGCCAATTAAACAAAAGACCAAGAGACATATAGCATTTATGAGATAGAAAGTGGCGGTGAGAGAAACAAATACAGAATTCGAAGTAGTCACTGAAGACGACTGACATCAATAATGTAGCTACGTAGAACGCGAGTCCAATGATGGGTTTGTAAATCGGCTGGAATAAGCTGAAGGTAACTTGTTACCTTGGAGGTAGGCAGGTCATGTAGGCGACTACGAAGAATAAAGATAAGAAAAGTGGCCCCCCACTTTTATGGAAGATTGACTGGGAATCTCGCGTCTGATAACCCCAGCATCGTAGGGCGTAGGGGAGGGAGGCGAGATAGACCTTCTTTCTGGAGTTGATTGATATCAAAAGCCAGTTTTATAATAGAGATCTCAAACTCACCGAGCTGAAAAAAACTTTTTTCGAAAGAAAGAAAAATTGAAAGAAATCTAGGTGAAGGGGGACGACGAGGAGTTTTCCCTCTCCCTCTCCTTCTACACATTTCTTCATCCCGCTCAAGCTCCCAACGAAGCCCCAGCGGGTGTCGTAGAGCTCCAACCGCTCTCCTTGGCCTTCTTTGCAAAGTCGGCATGAGATGAGCTCGTCGGTGAGTTCTTGCCGGAGTTTGTCGGGCTGCCACTGTCAGTAGCAGTGGACTTCTTAGACTTAGTAAGAGTGGCACTGGTGCCTAAATAGAAACACGGAGAAGAAGGAAGAACAAAAGAATGGCGATGTCAATATTAACGTTGGCGAGAGTGGTAGTGGTCTTTGGCACTGAGACGTACCGTCTTTTTTGGACGACGTTGTAGAGGACGACGTGGTCAAAGACTTGGGCAAGAGAGAAGTGGTGGACTCGCTCTTTCCAGACATTGGATTCAAGAGGTTATGGTATTTGGAATAAGTACTTAGAGTATAAAGAAATGAGAAGGAGTTGGGATATCCGAGTTGATAATGCTTTTTGGAGCTTGGGGGTGGGTTTCTGAACGACGGGAAACGTCTTCATATCCTAGGCTTTTATGGTATCCTGAAATGACCCATAACCCTAGGCCTATAGCGCAATTTGGTCAAATTTTTTTGGTCCTGAGACTCAATTAATTGATAAGATGACGCGGCCTATTGGATTCATTTCATGATGATTATGTTGGATTCCAAGGACCTACGCGTTTAACAGCGGGACCGTGGAGAGAAAATTAAACGGTTTATCGGAAAATTAAAATCCACCTCTCCATGTACCTGTCAGCCACACGATATCTTCACCCGTTTTCTTCGAATCGATTCCACCGCAGTAAAGGGGGTTACGCAGCAGGGCTTCTTGATCATACCTTGTATGAACCTCTTCTTCTCAAGATTTTCAAGTTCCGTATGGACTCGAGTTAGCGCAGAGATTCTAGGACCTAGTGATGTCTGATTCAGCAACTTCCTGCTTCGACTGCGCATTCTCCAAGCCTTTTTCATGACTCGCCATGATAAACCTCAAGTAAGACTTTTGAGACTAGAGAAACTGCGCTTGGCTGCGCAACACTAAAAGATGCGTTAAAGAGATATTACATCCAAAATGTCAGCGTAGCGCCCATGTCTCATGGCTTGTGGAAGATAAGTAAGTAGTTACTATTACTGCGAGAAGACTATACATTATTATCAAAGCACCATTCTTTACACTGAGATTGTTGATCGAAAACCACATTATCGTTTCTAGCATCTTTCAATGCAATGAAAAAGAAAATGGCACACCGTAGGCCTCATATGTAGAGATAACAAGTCGTAAATCATAGATGCATGAGTGCTTGTTCCAATACATACGCTCGTGGCCATTGACCCTCGATTCTTGTGACAACGAACCCTGGGTCAAGGGCATTCTTGAATTTGAATCAAATTTAATAGTTAGTACTTCCCAGCAACATCTATCAACTGTTCTTTCTTCAAGAGTTCATCAAAGACACTTGATGATCAACCGGCCACTAGTCACTACTACTTTGGCACTCAAGTTCCGTTCATGAAGTCGGAAGAGTGGCAAGTACGAGGCAAGGCTTGGAACAGGCCCTTCTGTTACTGGGTCAGGAAAGTCGATGCCTTCCGGTCCAAAGTGGTCCACCATATCGATATCATCCTAAACCGAGGTGGAGTGTGGGGTTATCACAAGCGGATCATCCACTGCTATCGGGCCAAACTGAAAGAAGTTAAAGCCTTCCAGTCTAAACACGGCCACATCGGGTGTCGGACTCTCGGTGTCGGACTCTCCCAGCCTCGTAGTCTCGTGCATCCAGACTGATGATACACCCGGGCTCGAGATGTAAATAGTAGTTTCGTGATTCACTGTGTCTAATTTACTGGATGACAATTACCACAGATGAAAGAACACATTAATGAGAACGAGGTTTCAATGACTGAAAAAAATGATCCTCCGTAGCTAATAGGAATTGACATCATCCCATTTTTATCTCTTACTCATTTGGAATTCTTGGGTAGCAAGGTCTGTATCACTGCAAGGATATCACTGCCACTAACTAATGCACTTGCTCGTTAGTGGAATAATTCATATGAACGTGTGTAGTGATATTGTAGTTGAAATACTTATAGTTCTTAGTATGACTAGGATAGTGAAACACAATGCACTCCTTCTTTTGATCCTGAACACAGTGGAAGTGATTCAGTGATCGCGGTTTGGTATAACTAACACCGTGACTGAAGTTGATACATACAAGTTCCAGTACCTGTTCAGCATGTGGAACTGTACAATAATCGCTTAGATAGCATTCGAAAGTATGTACACCAGGGTGAGCCTAAATAAGAGTTTATTATAAGTAATCTGAGTAATACAATAGCACCTCACCAATGTTCCATTTGCAATTGAATGAACGATTCGTTCTCTGAGAATTTAAATGAGACATTGTTCTAACCAATGCTTTAAAGCGGTGAAGAATTTCTGTACCATTATAGACGATTGCACTAAAGATTCTTCATGATCACAGTCTGATGGGGCGAGTACAAAACTTACAGATTAAGTGGCCAGGCATATCATTGCTTCAGTCAAGATATTGATTATCACAGTAAACTTGATGCTGGAGCGATCGTGGCGATTATTTTTGAAATAAAAATGCGCCTGAAATGTGAAGACTTTTTTATTCTCCACCATCAGCACTTGTTCGCGATTTCTTACCTGTGTGAGCCCCAGCATATACAGCATCAGACTGAACCATGTGCCTATAATCCGGGCCTAATTAAGTTTAAATCAAACTTTTATCGACGGCATGTAAAGTGAGCTCTTGCTTACCCAAGTATCAAGTTTAGGTCGATATCCATACGGTAGTAAATTAACACCCGCACTTGAGCTCTGACGTTATATACAAAATATTATCACATCTCAAATTTGTGTTGTCTAACATTCTAACGTTTATATCGCCTTTTTCTCGCTTCGTCAGTCTAGGAAGTGTGAAACCTGTTCATATACGCAACGGAGTAATTGCAGGATACACAGATCTATATGGCGCGAAAGGTAGAAGACAGTTTTCAACCCTGATCCTGAATCAGCTGCATCAGATATCCACTATTGACTTAAGAGCTTCAGAGGTAGCTTCTTGGACGAGTTGCCAAGGCTAATGCAGGAGACTTGCTATAGTAGGTCCTCTTCCACCCTTTCATTGACCTCATGATATCCCCCCCTCATATCCGGGTTCCACACCAAATATCCTGGATAGTTCAATACGCGAAACTTTTTTGGCCCCACTTTGTTTGACATCAAGAGATGAATCAGCAGAGCACTATGTAAAAGCAGAAGTGGAAGCCTGGATTGGATGTACTTAAGATATCTGAACCAAAGTGAACCTTGAAGAACTTACTTATAATGAAGTCAGTTTGCCACAGGCTGTCTTGGCTGACGACCAGTTGACAAGAAGCCGCAATACGAAGAAATTAGAGCTCTTCAGAATTTGAGATACGCACAAAACTAATAACCATAAGTACATATACTCGTACATAGTAACGCTATCAATCTGTAATATAACATACACTGCACAACAAGCGCAATGCTCATGCATCCACCATCAAATCCTACTTATATCATTTGGAGCTACACCATATACTCGTAACAGTAGGCCACGGGCCGAGCTGCTACAAGTGAAGGCTTTGCCGTACGGTTCACCTTCAACCCATTCGTAAACCCGGTCAACTCATCAGGCTGTAACACATTGTAACCCCTGAGTCTGCTCAACTTCAGCAGGAACTGTCCTAACATACGTGTTAAAGTTATACAACCCATATAGACATGTATTCTATATCGGTTTCAAACTAGTCATGACCTGTTTTCCTCCCTTGCTCAACGAGAACTGCTGCGATCCGATGCCTGAAGGAACCGAGAACGCCGATGCGCCTTGGGAGGCGTTGAAAGTGTATTGAATCGAACCTGAATTGTACCGGAAAGGTGAGAAACGAGATGATAAAGACGTTGTCAGACAAGGAATAACCATTGGGACGATCCTGGAAATATTTTCCATTCGCATTGGATGCGGGGCCCATCGTCGTATCGATAGACGCAGTTGAGAGTTTTGGAGGTGACGCGATACGAGGAGATCAGTTGATTTTGGGCGATAAAAGAGTCGACGGAGGAAGAACCGAATTTGTAGGCTGCAATGAACGGTTTGGCCTTTTCGAGCCAGCCGGTGTGACGTCCGGACAAAGGTTAAAAAGTAAGGTTCAGTAAGAAACGAAAACGACTGGGCTTGAGCTCAGGAAGTGAATTATGCATTAGCTCATTTCGAACTACCATTATCGGTATGAGGGGAGGACAAGGGACCAATATCACAAGTCACGGTCTCTACAAAGCGAGGTTGTATAGAAAGGATCTCGAGCCAGCGCTGATACTACAGAAGGTCACTTAGAAAGACCCAGTTTTTACTGCATAAGACCTCTGCAAAATGTGTCACTGAAGTAAAGATAAGTCAATCGCTTCATCGGTAAAGGAGACTCGGAAAACGTTTCTTACAGAACCAGGGAGAGACGGCTGCAAGATATAACGAATTAGGACAATTCGATACAACATCGTAGAGTCTTTTGGTACTTACGAGCAAGGTAATCCTTTCCTTTCAAACTCGACTTGTGGGATTGATCGCCATCGTTAACGATAACGGTAGTTTGCGGAGTAGGAGCTTCGTTATTCCCGTTGCTTGCTTCTCCAAATTTTTTGACTGCTACTTTCCTGATTTCTTCGGGAACTTGACCGATGACACCTATAGATAAAAAATAATGGTGAGACGCGACAATGAGCCAAGACGTACAACATATAGAAGGAAGACTTTATAAACTCACAGCAGTCGTATGACACGATAACTACCCCACCTTCGAACTCTTTGATGGCCTGAGCAAGAGCCATCAATGGAAGCCATATCCAAGCGATCAGTAGGTTCGTCTGCACATCGAAGATGATTCAGCCAACAGCTAGTAGAGGAACAGAGAAGATAGGATTAAAAAAAAAGAACCCGCATTCTGGGCTCAATGTACAGCTATTCCAGCAGCTCCCAGTCGTGTAACATCGACTTCGACGTGGTGTCTGCCATCTAGCTTGCATCCAATTGGGGGTGGGTGAAGCAACAAGGAGTGACGCCAGTTCACTTACCTCTGGCTGCGTCGATTTGTTGTTGATGGCGGCATACACCCGACAATGAAACTAACCGCGGTAGAGGGAGACTCAGATAGTAGGTCGCGAAAAAACGAATAAGAAAACTTACCAAGAATGTGCGAGTGCTCGATCGCCAATTACGCGAAAAAACGACACTAGGAAAAGAATATAAAGTATCACCAAAGATAGATACCGAAAACTCTTGATGGAACAAACTCACGGATTCCTCAACCCATCACTCAACTGCCTCATCGGGCTCATCTGATGACCACCACTCAAACCGAACCTTTCCAGCTGCGCTGTCCAAGTCTGCACATCCTACAGGCTTCTCGGTGAGCAAGGGTTGGAAGTAATCGATTGGGCTTTTGGAGTTGGTCGATGAACTTTCGAGGTTGCAGTGCTTGGAGATGGTACCCTCGCAGGGGCTGGAGGACACCAGTGATGAGTTTAAGTCGATTTGCCGGTACCGTTGGCACCGAGAATGGAGAGAGACGAGAGTGGTCCTTGCTAGAGTGAAGGGAAGATGTGGTTAGAATAGTAGAATAAGAAATTTATGATAGATATCGAAGAAAAGCCGAAAGGAAGGATACGTCCCACCCGCGCGAGCACGTACAACGCATCGAGGGCGGAGTCGTTTGCACACTACTCATCATGTAGCACGTCGAAGCAGATGGTAGTCTTCGTGAAAAAAAAAAAGACGAAAGGAAAGGATGACCGACACCAGAGACGTATGACGTAGCGCCATAGCGGTGAAGGGAAAGGCGTGAAGATGAGCAACCTCGCACATATGCTCGTCAGAGACGACAACGCGACTAGTACTCGACCAGGAGAAAGGAAAACTGCAATCCAGGAAATACCGAAATAAAATGATAATGAATAAAATCACCGGTATTAAACTCAATCCTTTACACAGGTCATCCTCCGAATCTCCAGAATAAGAAAACACGACCTCGTTGAAAGCGATGATAGCCGGGGAAGGGGGGGAGCTTGCAGATATCTTCAAATTTGACCCGTAACGGCCTCGGAACCTCTCGTCTTCTCGACGAGACCAGCGGCTTCCATCTTGACACTTGGACTTGGCTTGATGAACGAGGTTGGCGCAGGTACCGGCGGAAGTGATGAAACCTTCGAAGGAGGAGGATAAAGCTCAAGAACTGAAAGAAAAGAGAGACAGACCAAACGTACGCTTTCGTCTAGTTAACCTAGTTTTCCTCCTTCATGCAGACGTAGGTCGAGTAGTTACACAGACTCCCTCTTCATTGTCAAATCCATGATGTTTGTGCAGCCGTTGTCCATGAAATCTTGAGAGTGAGAAGTGATAACGAGAATGTGGTTGTAGTTGTAGGTCGTGGAAAGGCAAGCCTTCAACCAAACGACGGCGCCAAGATCCAAGTAGTTGGTAGGTCCGTCAAGGAGCAAGATGACGAACAGCTAGGTTCGTGCAGTTCGATTTTTGAACTCCGCCGGACTTGTCCTAGCCTTATGCTACCGCGATGCGTGTTGTGACACTGACAACCTTAGGGCTACTACTCAGTACTCAGTATATACTCAGTACTCAGTATATACTCAGTACTCAGTACCAGTTCTTGACCTTATACCGGTTTAATCTCGGTCTCACTTGCCCGTTCCACAACTCGAATTGCCACGCGTTGGCCCACTTTTCTTTTCGAAATCCCTTTTTTGGATTTCAGGTGTACAGCCTTCATCGACTTTATCATGTACAACAAGCTTACATTCATTCAAATATAGCGTTCTTTTACTCCTAACACTGCTCTATTTCTCAAAGCATGTAAGTATACCATGGTTACCATGGTTCTCCCTCGGTGTCTAACGTCTAATCTCTACCGGTATTGCCCTTGGGCTAATAGAAGAGAACGCGGTGAATCTGGTTGGAAAGTTTGGAAGAGAAAATCAATGTTCAATGCGGAGATCCATCGATTGATGTACACTTTACTTATGTGACCCACGATCTTAGAGTTGAGTTTTCTCAGCCTGAAGATGTGGTAAAGAAGGAGAACGTCAAATATTTGAATTTCGTGATGATGGAGGCGCCAAAAACGATGGGCTCATTATAAGTTTCCAGTTATCTCCTTCGAATTCGTACTTTCTCAAGAATTATTCATTGATTCGGACATCCTACTATAGCTTTTCGCTTTGACTTCTTCTTTGATTTCTGTTACCGCCCCAATGGGGCTCATTATGTAGAGCACCTCATACTTAATACATCCATTCATTTAAATTGTACCAACTCTTTTACTTCCAGCGCTAAGTGCTCTCAAAGTAGTTGTAAATGATGTAGTACGAAAACCATAGTAACTTCGGTGTATAATGCCCACATGGCAAACACTGGCCTCGGACTCTCATCGTACCTCGCGCCCATCAAACAACATACGGCTCGGCGAGCTGTCAGAGTCTCAACACCTCTGAACCCTAATGTTGAAAGAACGGTCAACGATGACCACCAAGACCTGGCTTGTCAAAAGACTCCGCATATCAAACTATTTCTGATCCTATTACCGCATGGCATCTCTTTCTGAGTGTCTTTTTGTGTAGCAGGTATGTTCTCTATCATCCAAAGGGATATTGACTCATTACTATTTTCACCGCTAAGGCCCCACTTAGCACTAGATACGCAGTGTCTTCGTTATAGATGCCTTCTTTGTCTAGGAGAAACGGGTGATCATGTGGATAATTGACTCGACTCAGAATTGAATTTTCTTGAGGTACAATGTTTCTTTTTTTGGCTCTACTGACTGCGGCAGTGTCCCTCTGAGATGCCTCACCGTTTTTTCGGGATCGTCGTTCAATCTATTTATCACCCATACACAGCTAGACTTTCTCGAACATACGGCCGTCTGTCTTATCTCTGACTCGGACACGAAAAACCCCTGACCCTACACAGAGCAGATACTTCTTTTGATTTGTATCACTACGTACTATGAGATACTATGTTGGTCACGTCAATCTATAATAACCGTAACTAAAAACCATGTGCTCAAATTTCGAACACTGCCTTTCAAATGATGTCGAAATACTTTTAGTTCTCGGCTATTTTTTTCTCGTCTTAATACTCTCATTCACTATCAACAGGATTCGACCTCTTCAAGCATAAAGGTCCCCTAGAAGATTCCTCGTAAAGATATATACAGCTTTTCAAACTAGGTCCCACTGGTTCTTAGTTAACAGCTGCGGCTGTGGATTCAGGAACTGAAGAGACTGGTTGGAAAAACGACTCTGACTCACTCACGCAACCGTCAAGATTGAACCGAAAACCACGGTTTTTTTGGTAGTCGCTCAAAAGTAGTACAAAAGGGCGCACATATATGTCAATTATCTCCTCAATCAATAGCCCAACTACCAACTTGTCAAGCTTCGCTACTCTTCTCTCCAACGGTTCTTTTGCTTTTTACACAATCTCGATAATGAACCAATCTTCTACTACCAACCCGAACAACAAAACTTCAGACTCGTCTTCGGACACGTCTAATTCTGCTCCTACTACCACCACAAATCAAACCTCGTCCTCTTCTCCCTACTATCCACATAACAAATCAACCTCTGGGGGTGGTTCTCATCCTTACAGCCCCCTCGCTTCCACAACCACATTCTCATCTAGCGCCCCTCTCCTAGTTAGCTCCCAAAGCGGCTCCAATGGTCCACCTCCAGCTCAAAAAGACTTCTCCGCCGCCTTGGGCACGCTCCAAAGCCGTTTCGGTGCAGGCGCAGGTTTTGCAGGAGGCACGAGTCCCATGCTTCCAAGGAAGAAAGAACCAAAGTCTTCCACCGGCAGCAGTTTATCTATGGCGGGAAGTCCTAGTTCGTCCAATACGGGTTCTTCCGCTACTCTTTCCGTACCTGGAATGTCGTCTTCGTCTCAGTCGACGACCCCGAGTATCTCCCCGAGCTCGTCTACGACGAAGGTTGGGTCGGGTGGGAAAAGTAAAAAGAGATCCTTTTTGGGATTGGGTCGAAAGGATAAAGAGTCAAAAGATGGTTCGGGTATGTTTATTTCAGTATGTCTTGTTATGCGACCAAAAACTGATTGATTCGTTTCGTTTCGTTCTCGTATTATAGGGAAATGAACGGTCCTCTATCATTGATTTTTTTTCTTTTTATTGTCTACTTATCATCTTTTTGACATAAGTACTGTGTGCAGCCAGTCTTTATCTATCATGTTTATATATACATATATTCGATTCGACTTTACACAGACTCTTGGTAAAACTGATCTATTTGCAGAGGTAACATTATAAAGTTCTCATCATCACTCAGACACGTCCCAAACCGGGAGATATTTTGACCAAGAAGATTTGTCTTTGTTCATAGTGTGACGACCTCAAAGCTCAAGCCTACTCGTTCAAGATGCCGGGACAAAAAAAAAGTAAGGCTTTTCACAGTAAATACGACAAATATTATGGTAGATAAATAAGGAACTATAAATAAGAGGTATTACTCCAGACTATCTAAGAGGCACTAGTATCAAATCACTGAAACATCGCTCCGAACCTGAGAACAGGATCGTTGGGACTCAACGTGATCCAGTGACAACCTTCCCCAGCGGTCCAGTTCGACTGAGCTGCAATTGAGCGGAACAAAGGACCCAACGTGTCCGAGTTGATCGGAACCTCAGAACGTTTCCATCCTTCAGCAATCGGAAGACGTTCCTCGCGGAAGAAAATTTGAACGAAACTGGGTAGAAGGGAAAGAAGGTGAATGATCTTAGCAGATAAAGAGAAATTTCAACTTTACTTTTTCGGCGCGACACCAGTGACCGGATCACCCATAGCACTGAGATAGAAAGAGGACTCGACGCTACGAATGAAGAACTCCTTGTCCGTGTTGGTCAAATTTGGATTCGTAGCTGCAGATTGAGCGAGACGGATATGCTGAACTTGTCCTGCAGATGTGGTGTTGTAGTAATCGACTCCCGGGTTGGCGTTGGCGAGCACGGAGAAGATGGTCTCGTTGAAATGAACATTGTCACCTGTGATGAAGTCGGCGCGAGAGACTGAAGCGTCGTGTTCAATGTTTCCGTGACTGTAGATGCGTTCAGCGTTCGGTTTGGATCGACTTCAGACAGACAGGAATTGGTTACTTACAGCTTGATATCATCGAGAGTAAAACTTAAAGGATCTCTCGAAGTTAATGTTGCCACCTTGGCTGCGATTGCTAGGATATCGGGTTCCATATGATATCCGTCTGAGAAAGGGCTTTTTTTTTGGTCGGGGCCCCGGGAGTTGGAATTAATTTTCCTTTGGGGCGGCTTTCTTGATTCTTGCTTCCCCATTATTGGAACCTTTCAGTTTTTTTCCTTCCTTGGGGGGTTACCCTTGTTTGGGGGGCTTGGTTTTTTTGAATATGTTAGGATTACTCGAGAAAAGAGTGAAAAAAAGAAGTGAAATTACGTGTTCAAACCGGGGCAAGGGCCGCGAAGGTCATTGGGACCAGGAGGAATATAAGGATGGTCATCAACGTTGCTTGAGTTACTGTAGTTAGGTTGAGCTGCTACACCAGCCACAAGAGCAGCGGCAGTGCAGAGAGAAACCAAGAGTGATTTGAAGCTCATCTTAGAAAGCCTTGTAAAGAGGAAATAGAACTGGGGTGTTGGTTGATCATGCTCAGCATTTTATACTGTCAAGATTGTTGAGGTAATTCCCTACCTTGTTAACCACCAAGACTGGCGAGTGGCGATGATTGCTTGGGTCCATTCCGACGGGCTCACACTCAGCCGTAAATGGTCAATTACGTCCTCCAGGCGGGAGATACCTTTTATGTACTACTCCGACGGACGTGAGCACTGACCGGCCACCAATGGTGGGAAAGATTTCTGAAAAAAAAACTTGGCTCTCGGTTCAGACTACGGGTAAAAACAAATTTACTTGGTCAAAATATCTATAGGAAATTCTGCAATCCAAGTCCGACTGAGGAAATTCGTTGCACGAATTTCGTTTCTGCTCGTAGTGCATGACACATTGTTTTGCCGAGTCAATGTTTTACCCGAGCGGTGGCCCGTCTCTTTCCATTTTATGAAGACTGGTTGGTCAAGTCAATATTTCCGATAAGGTGAATGAACGATTCGTTGTTAGAACTTATGTCCAATCATTTTTTGAACTTCAAGTTTGTCTTATCGGAGAGGAGAATCTTCCTTCTCTCCTCCGATATCTGTACTCAGTGGAGCAACGGTATTCAATCGGATATCGTGGTTGATTATCTTGGCCACGACCTATGTTTATGGGACCATTACACGCTTGCACCTCGGTGTTGTAACGCTTCTAGGGCAATTCGAGTTTCTCAGTACGTGATACGAGTAGGCAAGACTCGGTTCGACCCAGTATTGGTCCCGTAGGTAAGCTCATGGACAATTGGAGAATTAAGACTACATCCTATTCGCAGATCCCTTGAGCGAAAATTCGGAACCGCTCTCCGGAACTAGTCGAATCGAAGAGAAGCAGAGTTGTAAAGGACACATGGCTTATCCGCATAGCTCAGTCCAATTCTGTTGAGATTGACATGACGCAAACAAACTTGAAGCTCATTGATAAAAATGTCGAGAACTTCGGAGAAAGGAAGATGATAACTTTCAACCCGTATCACCGTTCGAAAGATTTCCTCCGACATTTCCACCTCGGCTGAAATGTATCAAAGTTCCCACTCCTCCTTCAGTAGCTTCTGCCGGCCGCCTGTCTTCTATAGCACTCGAACTTGTTACCGCTTCAATTTATGTCTTATCTACCCTGGTGTTTTTGTAGCGCTAGCTATAAAACCCATGAACAGTGACTACTTTTCATACTCTCAGTGTCAATCATTATGGCCTTTGCATCTGTACTTCCGGCTTTCTGTCCCTCCATACTCGTGGCATTCACTGCGGCATCTTTGCCGGTCTTCGCCTATGATTGGCTACCTGCTCCGTGGCCCCCAGGCAACTATATTACTGGCTGGCAAGGCCTGTCCGAGCTACCTGGTGCACAGATCATTAACGATTGGCCTGTTTCTGGCACGAATAATGTGATGGTTAGTACAAAGTATTATTGACTCTCTAGATTGGCTCTCATCTTTACACTCTTTAGTCCGTGTATCAAAGTGCAGGATTAGACCCGTCTGAAGTGACCCGCGCCATCATTACGGCTGGTGGTAAAATACGTGATCACTGGGACTGTATGGTATCCAAACATTATTCAGACTCTTCCCTGACTGCCTGTGTTTGATCTAGACTGGATGGATATCCAAAACGTCAAGGTAAGAACCATCGAATTAAATAACTCATACTAATATCATAGAAACTAATTGAACTCGACTCAGATGGACTTGGCTTCTCGCGATCCCAGCTTCAACCCGAACACTACCTCAATTTTGGTACCATGTTTCTTCGCTCAAGTCGATGTCGAAGCTGGTTCAGGAAATGCCAATACACTTTACTGGGATACAAATGGATGGTTCAATGGTCACTATGCCGTGGGTCCAAACGCTGATGACAATATCGGCTCTTTTGACGTCTTTGATTCAATTGTCGACTACTACTTCAATGAGACTTTGTATCCGAAAATGGAGGTGAGTCAAATTGATAGTCAACATCTTAAAATTTTAATCATTATTTAATCGTAAACATACAAAGAGCTTGATTTTTGTTGGCCACTCGGCTGCGGGTCAACTCGTCCATCGTCATTCTGTGATGCGCAAGGTCACCCGTCACGACGACAAGATTGGCTGGATCGTCGGTGAGTCAACTTTTTCGTTCGATAGACAATTTGCATGAACTAAAAGGTTGAGTTATTCCAGCAAACCCCGCGTCGTATATTTGGCTTGTGGAAGACCGTCCCGTTGCGGTCGCTAACTGTGATGGTATAGATGATTACAAATGGGGACTTTCTGGCAATATGCCTGGATATTCTACCGCTGATTTTGATGATATCGGACGGCAGGGTATCGTTTCAAGGTTTTTGGGACGATATGTCCATTATGCGTTGGGAACGGTAAGCGGCCTTCCAAATTTGACTGTTGGATTTTGTTCTGATCTCCGAGAGCACAGGCTGACACTGGCTCCGGTGATAATGCATGCCAATCCAGGGTAAGAAGACTACAACTCCATTCTGGCTGAATTTCTCAAAGCCTTTCGGAAACACAGACACAAGGATCTTCACATTTTGAACGCGGCCAAAATTACATTGCTATGCTGAAGGCCATGCATGACGGCGGCATGCCCACGACACAAACCCTTGATTTGATCGAAGGTATCTCACACAATGACATCGGGATGTTCAACAGTACTCAGCTCAGACAAAGGGTATGTATACAAGCAATTTTGTTTGACAGTTGTGCTAGAAAAAGTTTTCTAGATGTTCAAGCTTAATGCCAATGACACTAGTAGTTTGGACACTATTCCCAGCCGATGATGGCCTTCAACCTTAACAGTTATAGAGTGAACCCACATCCTACTGCCTGCAATATCTTCTACTCCTTTTGATTTTATATACATCTCTGAATTACATAGCTTCAGTTTTAGTAGATTTGAGCTCGCTATTAAGTTTTTCTTCGAGTCCATGTGTATCTCCAATTGGTATATCTTTATCTTATCTTGACCTTTTCTTGTACCTGCCACCCCTTTGTTGTTTGAGATTACTTGAGTCGGAGTGTCACTGTATAGGAAACACCAGCCACTTCCTGGCCATGAGAGTATGATCCGTTGTGTAAAAAATATGAGTGCAAACCGGGCAAGAACGCAGTGGGTGTTTGGAGAGGGAACTGTTTGTGGCTGCATACATATTACAGGCTTATAGCTAATGTAAGTTTGGGTCGGAAGTTTGGATCGGAAGTTTGGACTGGAAGATTGCCCCAAAATTCAGACGTGCATAAAAGTTTCCTCATACTCTGAGATTAGCTGTAAGACGTGACAGACTTTCTTTTAATAAATTGGAGTCATCTGTCATCTACTAAATCCTCTCCAATGTTCTCAAACTCAAGATTCAACTTTTTGAAGCAGACAGCTAGTCAGAATGACAAGCGAACAAAACTGAGGAGTAGAACAAGACCAACTTAGAGCAAACACCAGTAGGTAGGAAAGCTCGAAAATCTTTGAATTATGATTATGACACAGATTATATTATAGTAAGTAGAGTTTCAATAAATATTATAATTAATATCTCAGTATGATGGCATACTGAAGATGATCTTTAGATGAAAAAGTATAAATTAGGATTATTAGACCTGGTTAAAATTAATAATGATATTAGGGTTAGAAATATGTTCAAGATCCATGCTTGATAGAGTATTATATTTATCAATGAGAAGGATTTTGTAGTGTTCCTGGCAAATGGCTGCATTGATGGCCACAGTATTGAGGTACGGATCTGTACAACGGATTGGGATTTTGGTTTGGGCAACGGGGTACTCGGCGGGAAGGGCCTCCGGCTCTCCTCATCAATTCACAGGGTTCGGGAACTGGGTTTCCTGGTCTTCCACATAGGTAAACATGAATAACTGATTGGCACATTCTGTTCAAACGTAATGCGATAACTTCCAGGCTGGATAATCGGTGATTTCTAGAAGACGGAAAGAACTCTGACGTCAATATTTTACAACAGATACAAGAGCACTTACTCTGAGGGAGCTCGAAGGTGGCTAGATGTTAAACTTCAAGGGCGGATGGGGTATCGTCTTTTATATCAAACTTCACATTCTTAAAGGATAGAGAGCAATGGATGTGCGTGTGTCAATCGGCTAGTGAAATGGGTTGAAACAGCCCAGCTCAAGAAAATACCGAACAGCGATAGATTGAAAGTGACAGTGCCGACAGATATGCAGAAACGGAACATTGAAGATGTCTTCCAAACAAATGAGTAAGAAGTGAGCTGAGAGCTTTGTACATGATGTAGATCCGGTGATAGTATGGAATTATGTCCGTTACTGCCGAAAATACAATTCCCGCTGGGTTTACTCTTTGGATCAAGGTTCTTACTCTAGGAGTTGCAAAAAAAAATACTACGATTCAAGTTGTATTCGCGTCAACTTACATAAAATTTTGAACTTAAATGAACACAAGCAACGACTCTGTCCCGTATTTGATCAAGTGCCTACAGCACATGAATGTTATGGATGAATTTGATATGATTGATGCTTAGTAGTATGAATGCGACGAGGAGATAAATTCAACATGCTGGAGCAAATTCGTTCTGCACAGGTACCAATATTGTAAGTAATAGTCAAAGCACCAATTATCGGTAACATCAATACTTGCAAACGCCAGTTTTTAGAAATCCCGTTCTGATGAATGGAGCTCACTTAAGTAGTTGGAACTACCGAAAACCAGACTGAATACCAGGTCCCCAAGGCCTCACCATGTCACCCGGTTGTTTACTCACAGCATCATATTCTATAGAGGAATTGTCTCGGTGAAAACGAAAAGCAATGAAAAATTCTAGTATAGCTCGCACTCACCGATAAGTTGTTCCGTGATCACGGCAACATCTATTACGATAAATATTCCTCGAAATCCGTTCAGAGCGCCAAACCAAGTCCGGAGGTGCGTTGGTGTCAAAGCTTGGGTTCGTAGGTATAGTTCCTTGGTGATGACATGATTTGAACAGGGGTAAGTCAACTATTTGAGTGATCAATGCCTTCGGGATCAGATAAGGAACGTACAGGTTTTCATTCTACATTTAGAGTATTGCACTAACTAGGAACTGGTGGATATTTCCAGAGTTTCCCGCCTTAGTTATTCCTTTCAGTTCGCAATCTGGTGCCTTCGATCGTACAAGGCAAATGGGAATGCATAAGCATGTCAGTGCTTACACGTTATAAGCAGTACATGTATGACACCGTTAAGATCTTGGCTCAATCTCATCTCAAAATCAAGGGAGAAGGGGATGAATCAATAAACAGGCCTTTCAAAAGCAAACAGCATACTACATCGCCATCACTGCTGGCCATGAGACTAGTACTGATGAATATTTCCTCAGAAAAATGCGGAAAGAGGATTCCGCTGTCCCCGACATATTCTCCCAGGAAATTCAAGTATGTTGATTTGATCAGCAGTTTTGTACTGTCTTATTCAAAAGGGAAAAATATCATATCTTTTCCGAGAAGATTGTGTTTGGAATGCAGGAATCCTCGTTCTGTGCCCATCATCCCGAGGAAATGCTCATCAATCCCAGCAGCGCATATTACTGTTCAAAATCTACTAGTAGTAGTGTAGAGCGGGCGAATAATGGTATGGACAATGTATGGCAGTAATATTGTCCGGAAAATCACTTTTCTGCAGGCTGTAGTTCGAACAATTTAGAAAAAATTTGCACAGGTTTGATACCAAGAATTGATAGTTGATTTTTTGCACAGGTGAATTCAATCCTGGAATTTTTTTCTGACACAGGTGCAAAGGAAAACATTAAGGTGTACTTAAATCTTTTTTGCAGGTCATTCTTTGATTTCTGACTGCTTTTTTTGCAGGGACTTTTTGAGCAGTTCTTTTTGCACAGGTGTATGGAAAGTATAAAGGCCTCACTCACAAGTGACTTCCTGTGCCTGGCCAGGAGCCAGGACATTTGATTCTTTTCCAACTATTTAATATTGTCTTGTCATTTCATTGAATTGTAATAGTCTTCATGATTTTGGTGTCTCTTTAGCTCATGCAGACTCAGGAGCCAGTATATCTCTTCTCAAATACCTATTTACAAAAGCTTAATGTTAGAAGCCTCACCAATGAGGACACAATCCTTTCAGAAATTTTGAGAGGAGCTTGGTGTAAAAGTCTTTTGATATGAATATCATAGGGCAACCTAAAAAGGAGGAATAACAGAAAATACAGAAAGGAGGAATAAACTACAACAGTTCAAGGCCTTAAAATAGAGTTTTTCAACTTCTTTGAGGTGTTCTTTTGACAATATTTAATAGATTCTACACATGTTGGATGTCCACTGAAATGTACATGTTTTTTGAAGGGCATGCAAGTTGACAGCAGCAAAAGTGTATTTATGAGACTAAAGACAACTGGAAAGGATATTCCCAGATGTTAGCTGCATTTCAGTCAACTCATGCCAGTGGAAATGATAATCACTACCTAGTACAAATCTGGAGAGTTTTTGAGTTACTCATGTATGCAAATAAAACACGCTACATTGACTAGTTACCACAGCAGACGTCACAGTCAACACTTTGTGCAATCATTCCCTTACATGTACTTTGTACCTGCATTACAACCACTCCAGAAAATAATGGGAATGATACTTTTCAGCTCCACATGAGTGGTCCATAATGTGGATTCTTGTTGAAAATAGACCTACAGCCCCTTTTCTATAACAGTGCTACTGTAGTGTGAACTCATGTACACCCCTGACAAAGAGCCTGTGTCATTTTCAGTGAAAATCAGTGTTACATGTGTTGACCAGCAAAGAAAAAGTTTTGATCATTCCCATTATTTTCAGAATGGCTGTGATGTAGCCAATATTCTCGTGCTCATGCTATTGTACAGTTGTATATTTATTATATTCTCCATAAGAATCATAACCCGATTCAAATACTTTGCTTTCAGCCACCAAAAAACCAAGGTTGTACTTTACCTTACTGTGCTATCCTAACAGCTATTACTTACTCTTGATTCATCTGTGACTCACTCTGGGCTCATGGTATATGCATAGATGAGGTTGAAAAGAGGCCAATATTCAAAAGAATAATTACTCATATATATTAAATATGCACAATAATATCTCAAATTTAGAGCACAAACACACAAAGAACCCAATTGGCACCTGTAAAAAATTTGTTGGACTTCATGACCAGCAAAAAACAACATGTACACAAATATATATTATAAGGCTCCAATGTCACCTGTAAAATATTTCATCTAAGATTGTCACCTGTTGAATTTTTGGGAAGTATATGTGTGCAAAAAAAAATGAACTAGCTCATTCGAGCTGACCTGCAAAAAATTTCATGAAAAGATGTCAACCTGCAATTTTTCTGCTTAACCTGTTTAAAAAAAGCGGACAGACACCCAAACCTGTGCCAAAAATGAGTGAAATAACACAATAATGGGTAACCTTGTAAAAAAAAGGCTGTTTTTGATTTTCCGGACACTATTATTGCCATAACAATGATACGGATGGACAGCTCAAGTGACAACTCGGTTGAACGGACGGGAATAGATAGAAGAATGACACTCTTACCACTTACGTATCGAGGTCGGAACATATGCCTACTAGGGATAAAAGCACAAAACATTCAGTAAAAAGGCCAAAAAGAGATATATGAAGAATCGATTTGTCTGTAAAAAAAGGTAAAAAAAGAAGAGAGAAAGAGGATTAAGATTTGATAAGCTTAAAAAAAGAGCGGTGTGTGCCAGTATATCCTCAAGAACAGCTTCTGGAGACTTACCTTCTAGGGCGCTCATCAAACCTCAGAAGGCACAGCTGTTATGGAGGATTAGTAGAAAGTCAAACTAAGGACAGGGAGAAAAAGGATGCTGTTACTTAGAAAAGGAAAAAGAAAAAGAATATCATAAGAGAAGAGTGAAAAGGTTAGAAAAGGGGATACGGAAACGAGAACCATAAAAACCGAAACGACCCAAACCCATCAGTTGGGGAGGGGTCAAGTGGAGTTGACTGCTTCCGAGGCAGCTTCACCCAAAATACCGCTACCATCAATTACACTGCGCTAGTCAGAACTTTTATGTATCACCATCACAAAACACAGCTGATTATCAAGATGGAAGAAAGTTCTTCGGAGTAAAATGATTTGGGAGAAACCATCTTTCCGACAGAAACAGTACCGCACGAGCGGATTCAGGAACCTTGAGTCCAATTTCCATGTCCTTCAAAACCCTGAATGAGATGGGTTAGATTTAGAAAGAAGACTCGACTTCGATAATTCCGAAATGTGATTCTGACCTGAGAACAAGATTAAGGCTAGGTCAAGGACAAGTAAAACGTACATGCAACATAACTAAGACATTTACGCCAGTATCACAAAAGTTCGCTTCCATATCTAATATATGATCAAAAACTATAGCGTAAGTAAGCAAACATTTTATTCATACAGAAAGTCCCTCCTTCCATCAACAGACAGACCAGAAGTCAACATTATCAGTACTAAGTTGTTGCGATCCCAAAAGTTGCGGAAACATGAGTACTCGAAGACCTGCAGCCTTCAACGCCCGCAAAGATTCTAGGACGAGCGCACTTGTGTCCTTGTCACCCTTGATAAAAGGCCGAAGAGTGACTGAGGTCAGGCACTGGACTTCCGATCCAGGCAAGAACTCAATATCGGTAATCCACCGCGATTCGAGCATAGCAGTGAGAGAAGATAAGCAGGTGACAGTAACGGAACGGAATCGCATATCGAGCTCCTTAAGACGAGGGAGTAGCACGGAATCGAAAGGTTTCCTATGATTGACGGTCATGAGATTGAAGACTCCCGAGGCGAGCAAATCTTTGTCTGGTTCTTCGGATTCGTGAATTGTTAAGGCCGATAGAGAGGGAAGATGGCGAAAGAGATTGGCAAGTTGATCCTGCGGTATGATGAAATTGACCAAGCTCAACGATGTGAGATTGCATCCCGAACGAGTCAGGAAGGACCCCACTTCAGAGTTTACGTCTTCCAGGATATACGAATCGCGATCGCTGCCAACAAAGGTAGACAGTTTGAGGTGCGTCAAATTGGGCAAATTGAAATACCGGAGGATGCGAATGAAACTTGCTTCGTTATCGTCAAGATCAGCTGTAAGAAGCGTGAGGGCTTCAATGTTTCTGTGCACCATTGTCGAGGGAGTCTCTGGCTCTTCGTCTAAGTAATAGTACACTAAGGTAAGATTACGCGCTTCGGTTGCCTTTTTGAGACGATCAACCTGACTGCGCACCCTCCACCAGTCAAGACGGAGGTGGGTCAGCTGATTCCATGGTAAGTCAACTGGCAGTTCTGATACCGAATCGCACTCCGCTAAAGCTACACGACGAAGAGCCGGGGCAGACTGAAAAAGTTTCCAAACCTCGGTGCTACTGGGAAACCTGAACCCATGCCCACACAACACAACTGACTTGAGTCTAGGCAAGTTGCCACTGACAGGTGACAGCATTTCGGAATAAAATAAATTCCGACAAAAATTGAAGGAAACTGCTTCCCAACGAGAACAGTGCTGCACAAGGGACTTTAGGACCCCCACTGCCCCCTCAGCACTGTGAGTTAGAGTTAGGTCCAGGAAGAGGGGATGCTGCTTGGATAATTCTAGATGCAACTCCAACATTCGTTGGATAGCATAGGTCATCGGTTGGGATTGTAGACGGATCGACAAGGATGACCATAAAGATGGAGTTTCCTGGGCAATTTTACGCCATCCTGCACACACCTGTGATAAACGGACGACTGGGCAGTATATTTTACCCTTATGATCGATCCCACTCCGAGGGCTACAAAAACTGAAGACTCGACCCAGAATCTCTGGAGGCAGCCGTCGAATGGGCGCTAAGCAAGCACGGAGGTGATCTATTCGTTGATAGGCTCTCTGCTGTTTGATCCTGAGGGTGATAAGTCTGGCTTGAAGTCTATCGATCTCGTCTTGGCAGCATTTGGCTTCCACTTCGGCGTCGTGGAGGGATTGTAAGGCATGTTTGGTATCGCTTGTATACGTGTCTGTGTCACAGTGGGGTGAATGGGGAACATCGTTTCTTTGGGTAGACATTGATGGGGGAAATTTTTGGAAAGGAGTGGGCTTTATGGCGGAGGTGATGGTTCAGGTGAGACAGGGGTTTGAGTTTACATAATATTTGATTTTCAAAACATTTCCTCGAAGAATTACTCGCACAAAAAAGGTCTATTGTGCAGCGCTGACAAGCCTTCACACTAGTATGACCAGTAAACAACTGGTTGAAAATTTTTTTGGGTATCACTACATTAGATTCCATATACTAAGCTATTACAAGTACAATCTAGACCGATTTAAGACGCATCGATATCTACAAATACAACCAAAGTTCTGAGAGAGAAAGAAACTGGGAAATGTCTGAGTTGTTGACCCGTTTAGTCAACTTCTTCAACGTTAGGTCTATATCCCGAAGGAGCACCTCCTGGACCGTATAACTTTTGCATGATCGGACTATAACAAAAAAGGAAAAAAAGAAAGTCAGTAACAACGTCTCAACACTGAGACAAAGAAATACTCACTTCGCAATACTCTCCAACTCTTTCTGCTTCTCATGGTACTCCTCCTTCGAAGCTTCTTGTGAGCCGTCAAGCCAAGAGATAGTCTCGTTGATCGCAGCTTCGAGTTTAGACTTGTCAGCGGCAGCGATTTTGTCTGCAAGTGAATCAGTCGTAATAGTGTCACGCAAGCGATAAGCGTAAGATTCGAGTCCGTTCTTGGCGTTAATGCGAGCAGTAGCGGCTTCGTCCTCGGCTAGAATTGAAAAAAAAAAAAAGTTAGTCAGTACGAAGGATGGACAAAAAAGAAATGAAAGAATTACGCACCTTTGTACTTTTCAGCGTCATTAACCATCCTATCAATCTCCTCCTTCGTCAACCGCCCCTTGTCGTTAGTGATCGTGATGCGGTTCGACTTGCCCGTCGTCTTATCCTCAGCGGAGACATTCAAGATACCATTGACGTCCAAATCGAAAGTGACCTCGATATGTGGAGCACCACGACGAGCGGGTGGGAGACCAGACAAGTCGAAGTTGCCGAGCAGGTTGTTGTCCTTAGTTTGGGAACGTTCGCCCTCGAAAACTTGAACCTTGACGAAGGATTGGTTGTCGGCGTGGGTAGTGAAGAGCTCCGACCTCTTGGTCGGAATGGTGGTGTTGCGTTTGATGAGAGGTGTCATAACACCTCCGGCAGTTTCGATACCGAGGGAAAGAGGAGCAACGTCAAGAAGCAACAAGTCTGAAGTCTTTTCAGAAGTGTTACCAGACAGGACAGCAGCTTGCACAGCAGCACCGTAAGCGACAGCTTCGTCCGGGTTGATGCTCTTGTTAGGCTCTTTTCCATTGAAGAAATCGGAGACGAGTTTGACGATTCGAGGAATACGGGTGGATCCGCCAACGAGCACGATGTCGTTCACGTCGGCTTTGCTAATCTTGGAGTCGAGGAGGACTTTCTCGACAGGCGCGAGGGTGCTGCGGAAGAGGTCCTGGCAGAGCTCTTCAAAACGAGCGCGGGTGATGGAAGTGTAGAAGTCGATGCCCTCAAATAGAGAGTCAATCTCGATGGTGGTTTGAGCAGCAGATGAGAGTGTGCGCTTGGCACGTTCGCAAGCAGTACGGAGACGACGGAGAGTGCGAGCATTGGTAGAAATATCTGCAGAGTAGTAAGTACTACTATTAGTAACGATGCAACGGAAAAGGGAGATGTATAAAAACGCACCTTTCTTATTCTTCCGCTTAAATTCCTGGACAAAGTGGTTCACGAGACGATTGTCGAAGTCCTCCCCTCCCAGATGCGTATCACCGGCGGTAGCTTTCACTTCGAAAACACCACCCTCGATAGTAAGGAGAGAAACGTCGAAAGTTCCTCCTCCGAGATCAAAGATGAGGACGTTGCGTTCGCTAGCGACTTTCTTGTCGAGGCCATAAGCGATGGCCGCAGCGGTGGGCTCGTTGATGATACGGAGGACGTTGAGGCCAGAGATCGTTCCGGCGTCCTTGGTGGCTTGTCGTTGAGAGTCGTTGAAGTAGGCGGGAACGGTGACAACGGCATTGGTGACGGCAGTGCCGAGGTAGGATTCGGCAGTTTCTTTCATCTTGAGGAGGACCATGGAGGATATTTCTTCGGGCGACTAGAAAAGGTAGAGTTAGTATGAATCGTTGTGACAAAGTAATATAAGAACACGTACGAATTCTTTCCTTTCACCACGGTACTCTACCTCGATGTAGGGCTTTCCGGTTTTGTTGGTGACTTTGAAAGGGAAGTGTTTGATGTCCGACTGGACCTCGGCGTCGTCGAACTTTCGGCCAATGAGACGTTTGGCATCAAAGACACTAGAGAAAAGTAAGATAGTTAGCGTGAGGTTGTCATGCGAAGACCGTAAAAGAAAGACATACGTGTTGTGAGGGTTCAATGCGACCTGGTTTTTGGCGGCATCACCGATGAGACGTTCGGTGTCCGAGAAAGAGACGTAAGAGGGTGTCGTTCGGTTGCCTTGATCGTTAGCGATTATTTCGACTCGATCGTTCTGCCAAACGCCGACACAAGAGTAGGTCGTGCCCAGGTCAATACCGACAGCTTTCGAAGACATACTATCGCAGTCGTTGAGGAGTGGATTAGAGTGGATTGGGTATGGACAGAGAGACTGAAGAAACAACATCGCCAGGAATCATTTTTATGAGTTGTTGAAGCTACTGCACTCGAAAATTCGGTGGGTGTCTAGAAGTTTCTACCGTTTTCTTTCATCTTCCACTGAAAGGGAGAAGTTTCCGGCATTGTAAATCGAGGTTGTTGTAAGATACTTCAATAACTTTCTCCATTATTCCTTGACTTTTGAGGGCTTGGGAGAAGAAGCGAGCCTCGAAAGGATCTTTGGAGTTGAAGTTCGGGATGAAGAGACACTTTGAAGCGACGAGGACGGTTGTTTGACGCGAGTAACATCAGGAACACCGGTCCAGGCTAAAGCCGATGCCCTCCGGTCCAAACAGGAGTACTCTCAGTGACGGATTCGGGGCTCTGGAGACGATTTCTTAAATTCCTGCCTCGCAAACCGAAATGATGATCCAAAGAACCCATAAAGAGCTCATCGACATCAGCGGTATACTGTCTTTGAATTCACATGATTACACACACAGTACATTGGACGAAAAGAGCTGCATGCTCCCCGTATGGTCCCGTAATAGACTCTTCCTCCTCTCCCCATAACTCATGGCTGGTCAACGATACAATTTATGCTCCGTATGTTGGTGGTAGCGCGTAACACTAATCGTAAGTAGTTAAATACTAAACTTGATGGGGGGACTTGACAGAGAACGCTACCCTCAGTCGGGCTATGTCGAAACTACCCGAGGAACGGTACGTTCACTGATACCGCTGCATTAGTCAAAGCTTCAGGGAGGAGGGAGGTGGAACCGGCAACAAGGACCCAGTGGGGCCCATACGACCTTGGTCTTCCCTCCCGGATCTGTTGTTCGGGTTGAATTACCTCCGAGCTACGATGACGGTGACCATGAGTAGGTAACCTACCAACCACTAACGGAAGCAGACTTATAGCTTTATTCGTACTAGCTTTCAACTTGCATGGAGTATGTTCCCTGATCTATACTCTCTGGCGAGTGTTAGTCTAACTATACATATCTAAATGAATTTCTGGGTCATTGTACATGAATCCACCAACGAAACCACATCGTGAACCACATCCATCGTTAGATAAGTACTAGTACTCAATTTCTATGCATATATATGTAGTGAGTTCCACGATCTCCTCTTGATATAGTCCTTTCTTCTTCCACTGTTACATCTTCTGGCATAAGTATGCAGGGGTCAGGGTTGGTTTTGGAAATCGTCATGCTCAACGACCCTGGAGAGGACTCGTGCTCTTGTCAGCCCTTCTCCTAAGTGGTTCCACCCGGACAGTAATAATAAACAGAGACAATGAATTCGAAGGATCCCTTCAGTCTGAGTAATATATGCTGTTCAAGAAGTGATCATACTGACCGTTATTTAAAGGCCCCTGCACACATATCAACTTTCGACGTTCGTTTTTGCCCTTTCTATTGGTCGTGAAACAGTTGTTATGTTACTGTAACTTATGTATAACCTTCTGTAGAGTTTTCATTTATTCAATCATCTTCAAGTACGATCATTTCCCTATCTCCATGTGTCCTAGTTAAATAAGGTAAGTACTTAAATGCACGTCAAATGGTTAATTATCTCCTCTTCCCCCCCACTACATGAGTTTATTTGTACATCAGGTCGGGTAAGTGCTACCTTATTTTTAATCCCTGCTAGTTTCAATTCAAATTCAAGAGCACCGATTCTAACATCCTGGGGCAACACCTTTCTTTTTGCCTATGAATTTTATGAGGTATAGTACATCATTCATGCTCTTGGTTCGAAACTCTCACAAATGAACCAGACCGCTAAATATTTCAGTCGGTATCGAAGAGACTCCAGACTGCTCAAATCATGGGTAGCTGCAGTCTTCTTTGTCGATGTTGCTTGCATGGCTGCAATGTATGCTTGGGTATATTTCAATACGGCAAAATATTTTGCGAGTAAGTTGCATATTTTCCCTAATGTTCTTCAGGGAAATTTGATTAAATTTGACTCTATCGGTTGTATTGCTCCTGCTCAGCCACAACAATGTAAGTATTAATTCGAACATTTGAATGTGATGAATAAACGATAAATGCATATCATTCACTGGCAACAGAAGCGTTCCTTTCGCAATCAGTACAGCTTTCTCTCCCTGTCCAAAATTCTCTTTCTGTAGTCTCACTCATCATCCACACAAGGGTCGGCTCGGGCATTTTCAGTAGCTGTGATATTCATGGGTATCAATGACATTCTTGTGCAACTCTTTTTGTTTCGTCGTTGCTGGATTCTGTAAGAGTCAAGTTACTTTTAATGGGGAAAAAGGTTGATTTTCAAGTTTTGTTTTGGTTTAGGCGCAGAAGATGCGGTTTCATTTTCGTGCCTGCTTTTTTGTTCATTATTGGGGTAAGTCTAACATCAGAACTTCTCTATGACGTCTGACGAAGGACCGAATTAGATGATTACTGGTCTCTTATGTGGCATGATATACGCCATCAGACCCCTTGAGGCCCAAAAATCATCTATAGTACCGATTCTTAGCATGTAAGAATTCAATTAGTTTCTTGCAAACAGGACTTTATATGCTTTGTCCAGTGTATCACTGGTGTCAAGCGGTATAACAGATGTATTTCTCGCCATTACATTGGTCATGCTACTGAAACCGATGGTCAAAGATAGTTTTAGAGAAGATACTAAACAGTGAGCTACAATATTTGTTACTGGAATGTGCCTCTTGTTCATCAATTACTACAGGAAAGTCAAACAAGTCCTGCACAGAGCTATCAGTACTGGGACATTGACAGCAGTTCTTAAAATAGTTATGCTCACATTGGCAGTATCTCCCTCAGATAGTCAAAGCAACGGTAAGTTCTGTTCCATACTGCATGCCAAGTTTCCGGTTATGCGAGCTATCACTAAATTCATTCTTGTTTTTGATACTATAGTGACTTTGAGTTTACCATTTTTCTTGTGCCGCATTCAGTCTATTTCAATGGTAGGTATTTCGAATTCCTGTCTCCTCATAAGTATATAACCATCCACACAAAACCGAATGGGTCCTTTCTACTAGCTGTTCAATCTCAATGATCGCCGCAGAGATTGTTCTGACCAGAGTGACAATACTACCACATCTTTGGATTCATCCCAAGAACCGGAGCCAGAGTTTCATTTAACAACTATCAATACCAGGTTAGGAGATCTTGACCCAGAACGAGAAACACGTACGTTTGATTTGATTTGAATTACTTCTGATGGCGAGTACAACCTAATTGCGTACATTCTAGCCTTCTCCTGGGATTCTACTCCTGATGATCATGATATTACTTCTATACCTCGCCTTAGAACATTCTCAGAGAATCTGACAGACACATGAGAATGAAAATATCAGTCGGTTGTCTTAAACTGACTGGCTATGTATCTTTACGAGGCAAGAGAAAGGAAACCCTGTTGGGTGCCCGAAAGAAAGTATAGGAACAAACATCGCGTAGAAGTTAGTGAAAACATCAAGAAGAAAAGTGGGAACACAGACCAGTCGAACAGAATTTAAAAACGGCGTCACTCGAAAGGTCAAGGTCACGGTGACACGTGAGCTGACAGCGCCTTAACCGGTACTAATAGCCTAAGCCATCGTTTCACTGTCCTCCTGTCCTCCTCTTCCTGGGCCAACGACATGGATATCAGAGACGACAAAGCGCGTGCCAGATTGTTCAACTCGCTCTCATGCAAAGCTCTCTCTCCTTCCCGAATGGTACCCAATACGTGGTATTTCGACTTACGCTACATCTCAATTGATCCACCTTCACATACGCTCTTTTTCTACCAACCCGATAGCCATATGATGCACACCCAACGTCTTCCAATTAACAGTCCACCATACCAAGCGGGCATAGGTTTCTTTCCCGAAAATGGCGAGCAGGCCGCTTCCGAGGTTGTCAAGGCCATCATGCATGGATTTCTAAACAGTTTCGAGGCCAGACGTTTTGAGCAATACCCTCCTGCACCTTTCGCGCCTTTCAAGTTGACAACAGAAGATCCTTCGCTCGCACGAGAAGTTGGGAAAGAGTTCAAGGCAATCGGGGCCGTGCATCAATGCCTCTGGAACATCGAAGTAGCCGGTGATAGCACACCCAAAGTTGCCCATGAACAATTCAAGATGCTTTATGCTGATATCAAGACAAGAATTGGATTCAAAGACCTCGTTTTCGCCGCTTTTCAGACTCCTCATTCTATCGTTTTCTTGAACCCTTCCGAGTATGAAGAGATCACTGTTCATGACGACGAGGAGGATCGTATCTGTGAGTACGCGAATCAACTCTCGAACGCCAAGTTGGTCGAGGAGAAGTTTGACATTAATAAGAGGGTGAAGGAGATAGAGGATCTAGCTCGTCTTGTCGAGAACAAGCCACTCGATTTGGTTAAGAGAGAAGCCGACGGAGGGAACGGAATGTCTGCGATTGACTATGCTTTGAGGTGCGTTATCGATTAGACTCTTGGACATCTAAGTAACGATTCTAACATCTTACAGAGTTCGGAATGGCATTGGATGCACTCCCGATCGGGCTAAAATACGTGAATACCTTGTCAAAGCTATCAAAAGTCCTCACTCAAATAACGTCACCAAGTCCATCGCACATTCTCTTCTTATCAACTGGTACACCGACGCATTGAAATCCGACTATGGGCTTCCCGTTCGCTACGTATTCTCTGCCGCTTACCATGCAGACCAAGCTGTTGCACTCGCTCAAGGCAAACCCTCACCTGTCGTCTTGTTATTCGGTCAAAATTTGATGAGACCCCATGCGGAACAATTCGTTCAATTGTATGCGCAGTTCAAGAACGTATGGAACGCCGTTGATAAGCGGGACGAAGAAATTCAGACAAAGAGGACTCATGCTCAACAAAAGCGAATGGAGAAGCCTAATCGATATCGTTGTGCAAATGTAGGGTGTTTGATCCAAACCGATACGGGTAAGATGCTTCAACGGTGTAAGTCAAGGCTTTTCCGTTTTCATTGCTTGTTAGTGATGCGACTAATTTCTCCGTTACCATCATTTTTCAAGGCTCTGGTAAATGCGACCCGGACAAGAAACCGAGCTATTGTGGTAGAGAGTACGTCATTTTTTCAATCCTTTGTTAATGCCCTGGTCTCATTTAATTTGGTTGTATGCGCAGATGTCGTACGTTGAAAGTTCTTTTCTGTTGAAAAACTCAGTTAATGAATCGCGCATTCATTGATACACGATAAACCAGAAAAAGCAGTGAGACCATCGAAGACCCTTTCGCTTATGATTTCTATGAACTCATATATTCTCGACAGGACTGGAAAAACCACAAACCGTTTTGCAAGCCTAATCAACCGTGCTCAGTCATTGCTCCCGAGCCAGACTATGGTATGAGGAGAACTCACTCCGGAGCTATCTCTATACCCATTCGACAATCTGACGGACAAACGATGTTATTATCGTCTTCCACGTGGAGTGCGGAGGACCTCAAGGACTTCAAGAAAGAGCTCGAGAAGGAAAATTGAGCTTGAGGAGGTAACGTTAGCACTAAAAAGCTGTATATGTATCTTCAATGTTCCCTAGGTTTCGAGCTCTCTATCATATTCATGGGTCTTTTTTTGGTCAATCCTTTCTTTGAGAAGCTCGGCCCATTCATAAAGGGTTCTTATCAGAATTTATTATTCCGGGTGCTGGGTTGTGAGTGGGGACGGTGTGCAAGAGAGATGTCCTTTCAGACGCATTTATTTCACTCTAACGGTCTCGAGGAAGGTTCTTGGGACATCCATTAAATACTTGACGACGATCATCTTGATGAATTGGGAACTGAAAGAGAAGAAATATACTAACGTGTTCTTTCCCGAGCACTATTGACTGTCGAAGGGAAGAGGACGACGCGTTAGGTCATGCAACCACGCTCTGTAACACAGTCAGAACGCGGCGCCCTGCTAGCTTATCCGTGGCAGAAGATATGTTCTCGTTCCTCACACTTATCGCGGATCAAACTATCCCTACGCACTGATTCAGGAGTGGTCATGAAAAGGTTCTGTTCATTTGTTCCTCGTTAGACCGAAATCACTCCGACTCATGTTGACCATTCAAAGTTTGAAACCCTTGATACCGACTGATATCAAAGCAGATGACCAGTTCTCGTTGTATGAAGCTAATAACACCCATCTAAAGTATATAAGATGCATCTGTCGATGTCCAAAGGTACCTTTGCTCTGGTTCATTCAGGAAGTATACTGTCTCACATGAGGCATTCGTGTGTTCGACAGCTTTTGATAATGTCAGAGTGGTGTCATACACCGGAGTACGATGAACAGAATGTTTGAGGAGCTATTGATAGTCCAGGATTCATCGATAAACGTCACTTTTGACTCTTTGCTACCCTCACGGCCGCACTACTTACACGTGTGGTATATCTGTCTTCAATCATCCCAACGACTATGGCTACCAACTCTTTGGCAGAGCTACCTTCGCAAATTCAAGAAATTCTTGCCTTCTGTCCACAGTGTGTATGCTCTGGCTCGTTTTGGCGATAATTCTGAGTCTCTCGCTCTTCAAGATTTAGGATCCTTGTAGTAGGAAAGGTTCGAGTCATTCTCATACTTCTCCGGGTATATGGACTTACTGACAATCACCTTGTGGTATTTCTAGAGTGGCGTCGGAAAGTCATCTCTTGTCAGCAGTGTATTCAACGTTCCTAAGGAGGTGCGTTCAAGTTGTCCATAAATACCTATACATAATTTATCTCACAGAATACAGGCGACCGACGTGCAGCATCAACAAGTAGGGACAGCAAATATCGAAAACGAATTCACTTCCGCTTCCAATGTCCTTTTCATTCTTCACGATAGTCAAGGCTTTGAGCCTGGGTCGGATGGGAGCCTGTCTACCGCAACGCGTTTTATCAGCGATAGATGTGGTATCTCGAAGGAACTGAAGGATCGATTACACGCAATTTGGTAAAGTACGATTTTATAACGCTTTCTTAATGACTGATGATAGTTTCTTTGTATAGGCTTTGCTTGGAGACTCCACGCTCTGGATCAAGACTTCTTCAAAGCGGCGATGAGGAGATATTGAAGATCGCAACAGAGACGAAAGGGGGTAAGCGTCATATACGTTATTTCTTCCTTGTTGAGACTAATCTTAACGGAAGTGGAGGTCGCTGTCATCATCGTTTTCACCAAATTTGACTATCTCGTCAACGAATACTTTGGAAAGCTTCAAAGTTCCAATGAACCTTCCGAGAATATTGAAGAACGTGCAACACGGATGGCTGAAAATGATCTTCAGCAAAAAATCGATAAATTGGCTCGCGAGTACCCAAAAGTTCGCTTCGTGCCAGTATTCGCTGATGAAGCCGAAGAATCCGGGTCTGAGGATAATGTGAACCCTCATTCGGACGACGTGAAACTTAGTAAATGCTTCCTCCCTCCTCTATGACTATCACTGACCGCACACTTCGAAAAAGACCAGGGCTCTCTTAAGAGATTGACAGATGCAACCTTGGACGTAATAGGCGACTTGCGGATACTATGGGTTATGGCACAACAGATCAATGCCAAGCAGAAGGTCGAGTCATCTATTGAGTTAGTTCTATCTCTTCCACTTCGATGACCATTTCACTGATTCCCCTGGAAAACAGGAGCGGCTTCAAGTGTGAGAATTGACCTTTTGAGTGTTTTGTGCGAAACCGATCTCTGAGTCAGGGTATTGGGGAAAACTGGCAATAAATACTATATCTTTTAACATCCCTTTACTGAGGTGCCTGATTCGCATTCGCGATGATATCCTTTCTGTGTGGAACCTGAATGATCCAGAAGAAGTAAGTGTTCTTGTTAGGAGCTATACTGCCTCAGTCTCATCTATCGGTTTCGTTTTCCAGTCACTCAAAAGCGTCGACTTTGATACGAGAATGTTCAACCTCATAAAGCCACTTCTACTGCAAAAATCTGAGCAGTCGCTGTGAGTTAATTAATAATTTTTCGTCAGGGTGATGACTGAATCTTCAATTACCTTTTTGAATAGTCGTGATACAGCGGAGAGGTCCAATGAGTTGGCTGACCTTGCAAGCAGGATTTCCCCGGGTCTAGAAAAGGCCCTGGCTTGTGCTGGTCTTCTTGGCATGGTCGCCAACATTCTTATTGATAGAATTGGAGCAACGTGCGTGGTCACTTTCTACAATCGAATCTCTACTGATATATGAATATCCTAGTCCTATAACAGCGCTATGTCTCGGAGCATATGTCGTTCATGTTACGCTGATTCTACATCATCTCTTTCTTACTACGCTGAACCGAAGTCCACCACGACCTGTCTCGAGGGAGCTCGTTATAAACACCTTTGAAATGTATCAAGAAGGTTGCGCCGGCGTTCATGACTGCATTCGAGAAATAGCCGACACCGTAACCTTTCGTCCTAAGGAGTTTGCAAAGGAGATTGAAGCTCTCATAGAGACGAAGTTGAAGATGGAAGCTTGAAAGGGAAACGGACCTCGTAATTTAGGATCGGCTTGAGTTTCGTCTTAATAATGGATGAAATTTATTCCCAGGTCTGCTGAGAAGTAGCTGATGGGCATGGAAATGAATGTCGTACTTCCTCCTCCGCTCAGGAAAGTTGCCAAATAGCCCTATGACGCGAGAAATAGACAGAGGAGCCGAGGCAACGACAAGAACTTCGAACTCGGAAGCATGGGTAAGGCACTTTGCAATTGGCAGAAGTGACCTGTCGTTCAAAACAGCTGGAATGGAATGTTCCCTTTTCCCAGATAAGGTCACATTTTAAGATCCGGTGGAAGCGCCTTCCATGTTGACTTCAATACAAACCTCATGCTGTATGGATCCTTTCGCTGTCTTATCTGCCACCATTAGCATTAATACCTCGTAAGAAGACGTCTTGGTAGGATCAATGACGGGACTCAACTGAAGTGGTCATGAGGTCATACTAACCAAGCATTGCCGCTATCAACTCAAAGCGATCAACTGATATATCGTCCCGACAACTCGAACGCATTCCATTTCCCCCTCTCTGATCCACCTAGTAGCGACATGGCCAGTAACGATGTCCCGGAAGCCCTCAAGCTTCGAGAAAAGTACGAGCATTTTCGTGTCCTAGTCATCGGCCGAGCGAATGCCGGGAAAACCACGCTTTTGAAGCGAGTCTGTAACACGGATGAAGACCCGTGCATCTACGATGAAGAGAGGAAAAATTTGGTATGTAACCTGTAAACTGAACCTGCAAGTTAGTCCACTTACTTTAGGTGGGATATATTCTTAACAGCTGCAGCCAACGGATGGTGTAAATTCCAGGATCTGTAGATCATCTGTGTACCCATTGACCCTTTATTTCAGCGTGGTGTTCACAATGTTAATCGTCCATTTGCCTTCAAGAGTAATCCTCAATTCATCTTCCATGATTCTCCTGGATTTGAAGCGGGGGGTGAAGAAGAATTGACACGTGTCAGGGAGTTTATTGAAAAACGCGGAAAAGCTACTGAGGTTAAAGACCAGCTTCATGCAATTTGGTATGTTTTGGCTATTTAAATGGCATTATTGTTTACACTTCCCACAATAGGTTTTGTTTTAAACTCGACAAAGCGAGACCACTGCATAAGTTAGAAAAAGAATTCTTCACGGGGAAACATTCTGAAAATGGTTTGTGGTTCTCGTGATTTATGTGTGACACAAAGCCACATGATGAATTAGTTCCAGTCATTGCAATTTTTACACAATTCGATGACCTTGTTACTCAGGTGATGAAACGGAAGCTTAAACCGGAGAAGAACCGTCAACATGCACATGCTTATTTGACGGAGCATTTTGAGGAACCACTACGGAAATGTTTGGCTCCACCCAAAGCATACCTACATTTAGAAGGCATGTATCCTTGTATTGCTTTTGGACGGACAAGGGGTTTACCTCAAACAGGAATACATAAAAATGAAGGTGATCATCAAGAACAAGTAAAAAAACTGATGCAGAAAACAGCAGATTCTCTTGATAACCTTGCCCTCAAGCTGCTCTTTGTTTCTATCCAGAAAAACAACATGGAGCTTTGCATCCAGTATGCTGTTATGTGGTAGGTTTTCCCCATATATCATTCCGGCACAATCTGAGGGTGATTTAATCAGTACAAATTTGGAGAAATTCCAACTGAGTGAAGATGGTTTTTATGTTCTGCAATGGTTTCGACATGCCTATGTGAGTCCAGTCACAAAACATAATATGGCTTTGATGCTCAACAGGGGAAGTATGAGGTGGGTACAGCATGAGGAAATGACAATGTAGGGATGTAAAATGTCAGGATTCCCCAAATGTGTTCTTAGGGTATTAATTATATAGGACAGCGCTTAAAAGACATATATTGACAGGACTATGTCAGTAACTGGTTACTGTCCTTATTATTCTATTGGTTCCGGTACTAATAGAATAAGTAGGATGTGAGTCACTAAGTCTAGGTGAGAATGAGAAACTAACAGGGTGATGAAGTATGTATGTGATCCAACCTTAACTGGTGAAGTAACTGGGGTTAAATAATTGCATAGGGAAAGACAGTAAGTGTCCTGGCTGAGTACCATAAAACAGATGCGTAAGGGATTCACATACATGTTAACAGGAGGTAAAAAAAATAAACCCTCAGTTTGAATAGAAGATTATTGAAAATGACATCTGGGCATTACAGGTGAATGTAAGTATGTTTTCTCTGTATGCACAAAGTAGTATCAGCAAGCAGGGCCCCTGAAACTGTGTCCAGGATGTGAGTGTCTCCCTGATGTGGTGGGAGTGGCCACCTGCTAACCAGGCTCCCTGAAAATGTATCCAGGGTGTGAGTGTGTCTCTCTGGATGTGCTGGGAGTGGCCATCTACTGACCAGGCCCCCTGACAATGTGTCCAGGAAGTGAGTGTCTCTCTGGGTGTGCTGGGAGTGGCCATCTGCTGACAAGGCCCCCTGAAAATGTGTCCAGGCAGTGAGTGTGTCTCTCTGGGTGTGCTGGGAGTGGCCATCTACTGACCAGGCCTTAGGGTTAGGGTTAGGGTTAGGGTTAGGGTTAGGGTTAGGGTTAGGGTTAGGGTTAGGGTTAGGGTTAGGGTTAGGGTTAGGGTTAGGGTTAGG
>ML179112.1:57798-238849 GCA_004369135.1 Dendrothele bispora CBS 962.96 | reverse complement strand
ATTTGTCTGAAACGCATGTATAACATGGTCTCAAGATTACGAATTTTTTGGTAGGGGATGATGAGATTTCACTAAGTCCGTTGTGACAAAAGCGTTAAAACGCAGGGGAAACTTGCTATGAAGCACTGGCAGCTATGAGCGCAAAAACACACACACAACCACACAACACAAACAACACAAACAACACAAGGGCTAGTTATGTCGAGCAAGTTAAACCATCGTATGTTAGCTCGGGGGGTTCGGAGATAGGATCCTTTATCAAGCAACTTTAGAATACGTTGACAAAGTAGAGCATATCGAAATAAACTCTAGGTCCTTCGAAACTGATTGACTCTTCGACTAATCACAAAGTCTGATTTTAAATAAAATCCGACTCTCATCAAAACGTCTTCTCAAACACACAACACTTGGAGTACCAAACGTGTTTTATTGGTTTGTCTAACTCTACAACGTCGGGATGTAGGATAAACGGAAAGTTGTAACACTATGCACACAGGGCACTAGCACTACGAGGTATGCGGAAATTATAGTCTCTGTAGACTCAGAGTCCTCAACTGCAAAGTGCTGTCACTAAGCCGTCCGCCAAGAAACTCTAATTTTGAAAAGCCCAGCCACCAGCAACGCTCTGCCAGTTCGGAAACTGTACTTTTCAGACCCTTACTAGTCAAGTCCCTGTGGACAGGAGCTAGGCAAAAGTATAAGCTGGCGGATTTTAAGTGCAACCAAAACACTGAGACCAACGCAAGAAAAACCGATTTAAGGCTAGAGTCTGACTTTGCAATACCAAGGACATTTATACTGCTATCCTCACTGGACCACAGTGCCCTTGAGCTCCGTCATAAGACTAAATTCGGACGTCGCAATACCAGAGACATTTAAACTGCTATCCTCACTGGACCACAGTGTCTCCGAGCTCTGTCACACTTAAATCATACTTCCTGGCGAGTAATCTGATTTTCTGGTACATACATACAGGTCTTTTATACTACGAGGAGAGAGACTGTCACAAGAAAAATACAGAAACAGTAGAAACTACCGAGATCGAGAGATATACATTTTTCTTTTACTCTATATGGCAATTTCAGAGACAAAACAGAAATAAAACTAAAGTCTGTTTTAAAACATATGTGTGTTCCAGTCCATTTTTGTATATAAAATATTAGGTCAAGTCGAGTCAACCTCTTTGGATCGGATTTTGCTACGTGTCAGTGTGGCACCGGCCCTTGCTATCCGCTACTTCTGTATGACTCCTCTATGATAAAGCATTATTTATCCGTGTATCCGGTGACATTCCATCGGATCACTTCAAAATCAGCTCTTGTGATTGGCTCTCCAATGCACACACACATGTGGCATCTACGTGTCCACTACGTGTCTATCTTTCCTGCTACGTGTCCTGTCATTATTGACACGGAAACAGATTTTACTGCTCCTGGTTCCTGTCGGATTTTCCTGACTCCACTGAAATCAGAATATCCTGTGAATCTCTTTACTACCAATTAGACTAGACGTCGGTCCGGTCAGATGGCAATAGCTCTACTGTCAATCCGTTATGTCCAATTTAACATTAAGCCCGATTTAAGCCTACAAGCTTTTCTTGCTAGGCCTGACCTTGGACCTTGTAGCCGACAAGCCTGACGTTCATGTTTCCTCCTTCCCATGGATATAACTAGAGTAATCCTATCGCTAATAAGATCCGATTATATCTTATTAGACAACGTGCAGCATACAGATGAACAGATGCATACTTAGACAACATAGGACATAATAACTTGATAGACTTGTCAACACTACCGTAGTTATAGCTCCATGGTTGCTTCAGTACGACTTGGGTAAAGTCGGATTTTACTGGCACCTCAATAGGACCTTCATTACTTAGCAAATTCACTAAGCTCCAGTACATATAGCTCTAGCTTTTGGTTAACAGCTTGGGAATAGCTTTAACCCTCAGTTTCCCTCAGTATCTAGGCTCACAACTATGTTATTCACATAATTAATATCGGATTTTGAGCCTAGAACCGCAAAAATGGCTCATCAGCGTGACCCAGCCAAAAGGACGACCGTTGGGTAGGGATGAGGGAAAAACTCCCCCAGAGTTATTCCCCTGGTAATTTACAGGGGAGGTAGGTCCTAACGAGTTTTTCACCCTAAATCACCGGTGAATAAGCACGTGATACAGAAACGTGACCACAAAAAATTTCGCCCAAGAAATCGTACGATATTACATGCCTTTTCTACTAGAAGAACACTACGTCGTCCAACGAATAATTCGAATCATCGCCTTCTCCAAACTCAACCGCTGCTGGTCCCACACTATCCGTAACTAGTACTGTTCCCTGCCTTTGACCGCTCAAGTTGTCAGAGAGCAGAGAGCATATCTCTAATGCGTCCGGGTTAATGAACTTGGCAGCATAAAGCAGTGATTGTGGGTTATCAGGCACCTGCTCTGCCTCTTCGTCAAGCCAGGAATCATCAACGTCTTCAGTTTCCATGTCACGAGAAACTTCCTCCGATGATTTCTTGTCTTTGCGGTAAAAGGTATTTTTGACATCACAGAACTTTTTCCGTTTCTCTGGTTTCACTTTCTTACCGGACTCGCGAGCCTATATTGTTCACAAGTAAGCGTCAATCAACTTTTTTCATATCCTTGACAAATTTTAACACTCACCTCCTTGGTGCGATAGTACCGATGGATCTGCGTCTTGGCGCCTCTCATTTCTACAGACAGGCGGTTCCGAACGGCAGGTGTCATCCAGGTAAAAATTGACCCGGTCCGTTCCTCCTCCATTGAATTGACTCGAATACTGTAGAGCTTGATCGCGAGTTGCTGAATCGGTTGTCGTCTTAGCGCTGTGGCAAAACAGAAAATGTACACTCACTGGTAAGATTTGTATCTTCTCGCTGATACAGGACTTCCACCATTCCGTCAATGTCGTAGTTGAACTTTCCTTGTCAAAAGGCAAATTAAAAGGGTATCGGCCTTGGGCGTAAGTGAGAAGTTCGTTCTTCAGACTCTCTTTGAACAGTGTTGCGCAGCCTTTCCACTTTGTAAAAATGCTCAGGCCACCGCTCTCAACTTCGTTACTCCCTAGCTCTACGAGGAAAGCAAAAATACCGTAAAATAGACGAGGGTGCCGAATAGATGACTTTTCCAATTGCTGGAGAATTATGGGGTTCGTTGGCTTCCGAGGATCGATGTCAGCATCTCTAAAGAGGTCCGACTTCAAATAGCCTATTGACAAGTCCAAAGAAGTAAGTCTCCAATGAGTGCACATCAGAACAAGACAAATGTACCAGGGTTAAGAAATGCAGCTGCGAGGTAAGCAGGGTTGTATAGACGGCCATCTGGCTCAAAAAGTTGCTTATGGCGGTGATTAAGGATCGAGAGGATACTTTCTTGAACATCCAAAGGAAATTTGTTCTTCGTCACTTTGATTGTTCTTTCAATATCAAAAGCGACAGCGTGCCAGAAGACCCATACATCCGCAAGACTGGCATCATTTGCCTCAAGACAAGTGAGGGCTTTCGCAATGGGTGAGCAAACTTGAATCAGCTGCTTCAGTCCAAACTCGAAATTGAATGATTCCATCGTCCGTTCAGATTCGACCGGGTAGTACTCAGATTGTTCCTAGTGAGAAGTTGGATTTAGTCAGATATGGGTAATGTAATGATATGTACATGAAAGACGTACAAATTGAAATTTTCCATTGTTCACCACTTGCCGGATAGCAGGAAGTGACCGTTGCAGCGACATAGCAGACAGTACCACTGTGACAAATCTTGTTTTGCCAATCGACTCCAATCCTGCACCGGTCTCCTGGTCTTTTTGGGCTTGCTGCAATTCCGCCTGGCCCACATGCGATTGCGAAAAGTTCTTGATAGTACCGCGGACAATTGAGATGACCTGTACATAGATAATTAGTCAAAGTATCTGAGTTAACGAACAGGTAGTACTCACCTCTTGGAAATGTTTGAGTTTGACGATATCCTTGTTCGTATTATCGAGGTGATGACAACAATCTGCAACGGAAAGGATAGTCGGGACCCTCTCTTGAATGAGGCGCCTTGCTAGAAGAGTATTACCGGTGTTGTCGCTGCAAGACGCTGCAAACCTATGTGGGCCAATGTCGTCGATCCACTACATTATGCAATAATTGATTAGCCAATCAAAATTAAACACATCTTACCCATTCTACTCACCTTCATGGCGAGGTTTTTTATCCATTCACCAGTGTGAGACTCATCGGTCGCATGTCGAGTCTCCATCAAATACACGTCTCTGTCCGGAGTTGAGATATGAACGGTGTAATGAGCCTCGCCTTTTTTTGTTCCACCGTCAAAAGATACCGTCAAGTAATATTCCTTCTTCAGCAGCTTTAGCTGTTTCTCCAGGACCTCCTCCGCCTCACCAGGAATCATGTCTTCCTCAAGTCGTTGCCGTGTTGGTAGCTCGTATGTTGGATCGGCAGTTCTCAAGACATTTTTCCAACAAACAGAGTCGGCAAGGAAAGTAGGAAGGGTCGAAAATAGTATAGTGATATCCAGGTCCAGCTGGTCGTGTCGCCTTTTTGCTTTTGCCTTCGCCCCTTTTCCCGCATACGCTTCCATGATCTTTATTTTCTTCATTACCGGCTCTTCAGCTGACCCTTTTTCAGCCTCCCCATTCTCCTCAACCACCTCTGCCAGCTTATTCGACGGCGCCTTTGATTTTACATGCACCTTCGCCTTCGCCTGTAAATCCAGAGGAAGGAGTTTGCACGTCCGTGCATGTCTTGCAACACGCGATAGAAGACGCTTAGACCAGTACGCTGAGCAATTCTCGGCGATACACTTGTGGAGGACTTTAGTTGGGTTAGATGCTTTATAGCATGGCCAAGTCAAATCATTGAGTAAGGGTTTTGCCGGTGCTCCTGTTCCCTTCGCTGGTTCTCGAGTCCTCATTTTGATAAGCTCGCCAGGTTTTGCCAGCTGCTCATCATCATTGTCCTCAGACAACTCATCAAGACTCTGGGCTTGGGAATCGACGTCTGACAACTTTCGCTTTTGCGGAACTTTGGATTGTGCAGGGGTAGACAAGCTGGTAGTTCCTGTTGGTTTCGGGGTTGACGTTTGGAAAAATGGATGTATCGTCTCATGCGCTTTTGTTGGTTTGTTGTCCTTGACGTTCATTAATGAATTTTGTCTGCCAGATCCTTTGGGTTTCGGTACAGTAATGGCTTCATGGCTGCTGTGAATCTATTTTTCTCAACAATGTTTGTTAGCATCGAGAACCGACTCAATTATAATGTATAACTCACATGCACCAGACAATTGGTAATGTTTTCGAACCATCTCTTTCGCACTGTGACAGTATTGATACCGTTTTCGCTAATTCGGAACTGCTCAGGCATGACAAAGTGCGCTGCCGCCTCTAATGCATATAATGCACAGGAAGAATCATCGCTCTGAGTCCCACAAGGTAGATCTCCAATGCTGAATGATTTCTCTTCGAACGTTTGAGCTAGAAACCATTCCAGTGCATCCTTAAGCTCCCGAGGGCAGGGATTCCTAAGTGAGTCACCATACAGGATCTGAGCTTGTTCGATATCGATTCCGACAGCAACCCAATGATTGCCTTCGAGAGTTCCCCATGGTAGCTTGGATGCCGATTGACCTGCAGCAACGAACACTGGAAATGCAAGTTTTGACTTCGGAACTGACCCACCTGGATTCGGACTGTACCCCGCAGCTAGTTACTTAGGTGGTTAGAGATGTTAGGGTTAGGGTTAGAGTTAGGGTTAGGGTGTTAAAGTTAGGGTTTTAGGGCTGGGAAGGGTATTAAAAGCAATATTTGTCAAGTTGTTTACATTTGTTGACAATCAGAATCTAAATGGCTCATATTAGCTCCAATGACAAATTTGCCCCTCAAACACTGATTAAACAGGTAATTCCAGTTAAAGAATGCACTCTCATCCTAAATAAAGTAATATAGCATGTTATAATCCCATTTATATATTTATTTATTTCCAAAATTCCCTGTCCCCTTGGTAATTGCAAACAACGATGCGGAAAAAACCCCTGTACATTTGGAAATGTATTACAGCATGGGCTGCCCATGGATGCCTGTGGATAACCCATGGATGCCCACGGATTCCCATGGAGAGCTGTGGATGCCCACGGATTCCCACGGAGAGCTGTGGATGCCCACGGAGAGCTGGATGCCCACTGACCCACGGAGAGCTGTGGATGCCCCACGGACTCCCACGGAGAGCTGTGGATGCCCACGGATTCCCACGGAGAGCTGTGGATGCCCACGGATTCCCATGGAGAGCTGTGGATGCCCATGGGATTCCCACAGAGAGCTGTGGATACTCATCTGATACTCATGAATAGTTGGTCAAACACGCAGCTATGGCAATGGCAATTCCCTGTATAATAACTGTTCTAAAATACATGCTGAGTACGCTACACTACATGACGATAATTTTTACAAAAAGAATTGACCAAAATTACACTGCCTCATCTATATGCTTCTGCCTGAATGAAAGTAGAGTCAGACACAAGAACAAAGTAGTAATGAATAATATACGTACTAACTCATATTGAAATCATTGACATTACACCTGTTCAAATGCACATTTTGAGTAACATCAAATTATACAGCAATCAAAACATACCATAAAAGGCACCAGAGCTACCCACAAATAACTCTGTATAACAGGCAGCACTTTGAAGATGAGGTGTTGCACTCCAGATCACAGAGAACGGCACATTGGATCTAGAGGAAAAACTATGCGTGATGTCAGCTCCACAACTATCGTTGAAAAAGAAGACAGACAGACATGTGGCATACCTGTATAGATGATGTGTTGAGCCATTATCATTTGATGACCAGCTACGCTGAGTCAAACAAGACAAATGTTAGACAGGTCCCAGGGCGTGAATGTTGTTAAGACAGAGATGGTGTTGCACTTACCGCTTGTATTTCTTGGTGAATGACTCCTAGAAGCTACATAAGCCTATAAGGAAACAGGGAAGAGGCTGTAATTGACAAACATACCCATGGATAGTTGTAATACTGGTTGAAAGAAGGCGACAATAGAAGTGTTGAAATTTGAACCAAAGGTCACGAGGTTTTTAAATCTCCGCCTGAATAAAATCACGTGTCAAAGAAGCTTGAGAAAGTGACGTCATTTTGCAAAGTGAAAACGGCAGCACCTGCTGATTTCACTTTGCAAAATGACGTCATAACTTGAGTCAAAGCTTGAGAGGACGAAATGAGTATGAGCTTGCTCAAACAAGGCATTCACAAACCCAAGGGGACAAGATGAGTGGCAGCTTTGTGTTCTGTCAGCTCTGGCCTAGTAAAGACAGGGGCTGAAGAGCAGGTGTGTGTGCGTGTTTCAATTTCCTTAGATCTCTGTGTTTACCTGACTTTTTGTTAATATTCAGAGATCCATTATCACTTGTACCATGAAACAATGTTGAAGTAACTGAGGCCAAAGAAATATGTTTAAAGGCTTGTACTTGCATTTCTACTGATGATGATAACACTCATTTTAGAATTCTCATACTGTGCATGTGTCGTTATATTTGAAACTTGGATTCAACTCAAACTCTAGATATCCATCTGTCAATCAAAAAATGTAGAGATATTGTGATACATCTCGTGAAAAGAACAAGGGTTCAATGAAAAACATGTGTACTATATCTAGACCTGTATTGCGGTTGTGGGTGTAGGACAATGGGTATAGCACTAGGTGTGTGTGCACATATAAGCATGGGTGAGTGGTCATGGGTGTAGAGATAATGGATATAACAGTAGATGTGTATCCATGAATGTGTATAAGAAAGATTTGCTTTTAGTACGTGTTTCATCTTGGCTCTAAAAATCTGAGCCAGGATAACTCACCATTCAGTGTGTACATTTAGTAAACGTCTAGAGGATCCTCATGGATCGGATCGGATCTGTCTGACCAGAGGATCCTCAAGACGCGCCACCGATTATCGGATGCTCAGGGTCTTGGTACCAAATCTGTGACCTTACTTTATAAGTGGTTCACAACTTGACACTCACCAAATCATTTCATTTCATGACCTTTGAGACGTATTCCAAGGGTGTGCAGACGATGGTTAGAATATCTACAAAGATGATCTTGGAAAACAATTGTAAGTCTATGACATTGGAGCCGATTACTTAACTCGATATGATGTGACCCGAGGTTCACTAATCCGACGACAGATCTGACGGACTAGTGGTCCTCTCGTTGTGAAAGAAATGCAGTGACCAGAGGGTCACTGGTCCGGTGACAAACCTGACGGACTAGTGGTCCTCTCGTGGGACAGAAATGGTGTGACCAGAAGGTCACTGGTCCAGTGACAAAACTGACGGACTAGTGGTCCTCTCATGTGTGAAAGAAATGGTGTGACCAGAGGGTCACTGGTCCGGCGACAAACCCAACGGATTAGTGGTCCTCTCGTAGGACAGAAATGGTGTGACCAGAGGGTCACTGGTCCGGCGACAGACCCAATGGACTAGTGGTCCTCTGGTGGCTACATGATGTAGTTAGAAAAAACCTTGAGTAAAGTTAAACATTGTTTGTGACATTAATACCTATAATCTTCAAAGGAAGGGTAAATAAACTACGTTAAGGCCACTCACAATTGGCCTCTATCTTCATGTCAGCGTTGTCCCTGACCAGTACTAGCACAATCAGAGGATGTCTGGTCATTGAATCATCATCCGTCGGACCAGTCAACGACTGCAACAGGCGTGACCTGAGGGTGTCTGGTTGTCGGATCAACCGACGGACCAGTCAACAACTGGGACTGGTGTGGCCAGAGGACACCTGGTCGTCAGACAAGACGCCGGACCAGTAACCTCTGAAACCAGCGTGACCAGAGAATGTCTGGTCATTGAATCATCCATCGGATCAGTCAAGGAGGATGTCTAGTCGCCGGACCGACCAACGGACTACTCAACAATTACAACTAGGACTGGCGCGGCCTTTTCTTTCTTTTCTTTCCTTCCTACTAGTTTTATTCAGTTTTGCGCCGAACTTAACCCCTTGTGCAGCATTTTATTCCTTTTTGTAGGTAATGATAATAGCTAACCTAAATATGTCACACCCAGGAGTGCCGATCAATACTTTTCACCTGCTCCTGCCTGCAGCTAGCGCTAATGAAAACCTCAATTTTGCATCATAATGTTACTTTTCCGGTATTGAGTTGGAGAGAAAGCTGGTGCTTTAGTACGAGTTTAGGTAGAAAGAAACAATGTATACTGAAAAGATTGGTTATTTTCACTAGAAGCACCAGTTATTTGTTCTTTCTGATACCTTATGTTCTTAGATTAACTGTAAATCTGCGGAATGGCAGACTTTGAGCGCAAAAAAAAAAACTCAAAAAAGTGACGTCATTTTGCAAAGTGAAAACAGCAGCACCTATCGTTTTCACTTTGCAAAATGACATCATCACTTGAGCACCCATGACCAATCACGTGATTTTCATGTGACATAATATTCCACCTCTGTGTGACGATTGTGTGTGACGATGGCCATCGTCACACCTTTGCGTGACAATCACAATCGTCACACTTATCATTTTTTAATAAAATTTCGAGTTTTTTTCTGTTTTTCTGTTTATATGACGGTCAATAAATTTTTTTGTGAGCTCGGCAGCTCATGGACAGTTTATTTCAGCTGTCTGCTCAATATAGAACACCAAACAAGCAAAAACAACGGTGACATATTGAGATATCAATGGAAATTCCGATTTTTTTTGTGTTTTCTGTTCATATGTTGGTCAATAAATTTTTTTGTGAGCTCAGGAGCTCATGGATAGCTTATTTCAACTGTCTGCTCAATATGCGACACCAAACAAGCAAAACCAATGGTGAAATATTGAGATTTCAATGAAAATTTCGATTTTGGTCTTTTTTTTTCTCTTTTTTTTTCGTATGTTGGTCAATAAATTTTTTTGTGAGTTCAGGACCTTATGAACAATCCATTTCCATCTATCTGACTAATTTGGAACACCAAATAAGCAAAACTGACTGTGAAACATTGAGATTTACACTCAAAAGTCGCATTTTTTTTATTTACTACAATGTTTTCTAATATTTCATACATGACTCATAAAATAATACTTGCCTGTAGACATGGAGCAGTTTTCTATTATCTTGTAGCATTTCTTTAATTCAAGATTTGTGTATGCACACTACGAGGGACCAAGGTTTATCAACTGGAATCGTGGATCTGAATTGCCATCCTCTAGTTCAGATGAGAATGAGGGAGCATCCTAGCACTGAGTCATCACAAACAGACAGGTGGAGAGAGTGTGCTGCCACCAGCACCACATCATGTGAATGAAGCTATCCATAGCTATCCATGGCTCTCCGTGGCTCTCCATGGGAATCCGTGGGAGTCTGTAGGAGTCCACCGGCATCTGCTGCAGGTTCCAGCAAGATCCACTGGGGAATCCACTGAGGAATCTACTGAGGAATATACTGAGGAATCCACAGGGGAGTACATGTAAACCATAGATTCCATGGATTCCATGGCTCCCATGGAAGCCTACAGATCCCACAGAGGATACCCATGGATCCCACTGATATCCATGGATTCCACTGAGGAATATGTACGGATCCCATTCGGTAACCATGGATAGGGGTGCTTTTCCTGATGACACTTGGTCCGATTTTGACCCGGAGTCTTCAGACGACTTCTCGGCTTTCTCTTTAGACTTGGCCCACTCGGGAAGCTTGGGATTCCGTGAATTGTACTCGCGTCTGAGCTCGTCATAGATGACTTGCATCGGCATGGCAGATCCATTCCGAGCCAGTCTATATGAAGTCATCTGAGAGCGAATGAAGTCCCGGTAGGTCTTCGGAATCTTCGAGATTATGTGCGAGCGAACTTCATCCCTGCTAACATGTCCTCCCATATCCAGGATAGATTTAATTATGGCTTTGTCCTTCATAAGCCACTCGTCCAAATTCTCCTTCTCGCCACACGTTGTGAGCATCCACCTCGCCTTCAGATCCACCGTGTCGTTCTCGACCTTAACTTGGAACCTCCTTACAAGATTCAACCATATATCTCTGCAGCACGTCGCGTCGTCCATGACTTCCCTCCGAACATCGCTCGGAAGCTTCTGGACTAAGAAAACCCGACATTGGTTTTCTAGGAGCTTGTATGCTCGGAAGGCATGCAACTCGTTGTCATAGGCTGCATTGGCGCCTCTTCTGGTTCCTAGCTCTGGCTCTTTGGGTGGCTCGAACTTGGCTTCGACGAGATGCCCAATCTCTGCGGCGTAAGCCGCATATAGCCAGTTATCTTTGAAGTCGGCCCAATTAGCGCCGTCAGAATCAAGTTTCGGAACTTCACGGAAGTAGTCGCCCTTCTGGGAGATAGAATATGTCGATAGAGGTTGGAAGGGATGAACGAACAAATCGCCTAGGATACCCGACCTGCTCTCGACAACTTCGTCAAGGTTCACGGCAGCATCCAAAATTTCGGGTTTGGCAGTGTATTCAGCTTCTCCCGACATGGGTGAAGCTACGTCTGACCAAGGATTCACTTCGTCAAAAAGCGGGTAAGGTGAAGACATAATAGAATGATAGTGGCGCGGGGAAATGGGAAAATGAATTTATCGCTTGTGAAGAGGATTTATCGCAAAACGCTATTAGGCGAGTTTATGAAAACGAGTGTACTTGATCGTAGGTTAGAGGAGCTCGGGGCCCATAACCTGTAGAAGTAGATATTCAAAGGATGTGTCTGTAGAACAGACAAATAGACTCAGTGCTTGTGCGAAAGCGACTAATGACATTACTATACCTGTAGAACAGACAAATAGACTAGTCTACAGTAAGTACCAACTAAGTGAATAAAGTAATAACAAATAACTCACCTCAGTGCTTGTGCGAAAGCGACTGAGGTTTGTACATGTGTGTAACTATGTATTTATACCTACGCGTCTAGGGGTTTCGCGTGAGACGCGTGATTACTACTATAACGGGAATAAAAGTATCTATGCTAGGTAGCGCGAGTAACTAACTAATTGTCCATCTTGTATCGTAGCGAGCCCATGAAATCCAACAGAGCTCCTATATATTTTGAGCACCTATTTAAAATAAAATTCATAAACATGCACCTGCATTTTTCTTGCGATTCTGATAGCAACCACCACAAGTTGTACGGCTATCAGGAATTGTAGTTGAGACAGCACCACAATCCTCACACTGAGGCCAATTCTGGGTGATAAAATACATCAAGTTTACATTGTTTGATGTCATAAATTTAAAGACTTACACTTTTAGATTTATGATCAGTGTCATCAGTAGCCCCTTGAAGAAGGTGGCATCTACCACAAATTCCAATATAATTTTTTGCTGGAAAAGAAGCACGACATGATAAATGAGGTTGGTCTTCAGAGAAACAGATCTTTGGATTGATAGTGGGAGATTCAGAGGACTGGGACATTTTTGAATGACACAAAACTGTCAAGAGATACAGACCTTTTAAGAACTACATAAGTAGCTAGCAGCAAGTAGAGAATATGTTGTAGCTTCTACTGCTTTCTCTAGGCATAAGATGGACTTCAAAATCACTTCTGATCATTTAACATTACCATGTAGCCTGTGTTCTCTAATTTTACTTTGTAGTATTTACTTTGTATTAAGGGATAAGTGTTGAGTAGTATGTATGTCAAAATCGAGTTGGAGTGCTTACTAGAATATTTCATGAAGTTTCAAAGATAAAAACATCTAACCGTTGAAAATGTCATGAGTGCTGACAACAAATCCAGTTCCACAAGGTCCATTTTCACTCCTGAAAGCTGGGTCATTTATTGACGCATGACACGCAACACACAAAGTCATGACACGCAAGTCCAAAAATTTGCGTGACTTTGCGTGTCACTTGCATTTCTATGACACGCAAATGACACGCAAAGTGACGTGAGGTCCAAAACCTTGCGTGTTGCGTGTCAAAATTTGCGTGTCAATTGCGTATCTGACAGTTTTTGCCTGTCTTTGCGTTCTCTTAGCGGGAGCTTATATCAAGAGTTTTGAACATGATAAATGGTGTAGATTGATTAAGTGTTGGGAAACATTGATCTCAATGTGTAGTATTCAACTGAATAAACCAAAAATAATAACAAGTTCAACAAAAAAAGTTAGGTTTTGTAAATTAACTACCATAGAAAGAAAGAGAAAAAATAATTCCCCTTTATCTCAAAACTATCAAACTGGATGTTTAAATGTTTAAAAGCCAAAATGTCTCATCGTTACACAGTGAAAATTGGTACCGGTACTTAGTGGGACTAACCATTCATTAGAATCGATTACACTTTACACTCTTAAAGAGTATATAATTACTATTAGACACTGGCAGCATAAGAACAGTCATTGTGCAACTAACATTTTTTACTGTTGTACTTAAATTATATTCTAAAAAACCTGACACGCAACACGCAAAATTTGACATGCAAGTCACGCATAACACGCAAGGTCAACACGCAAATTTCCAGGTGCCGCATGCACAACTAACACAAAAGCAGCTTAAAATCAATCATTTGTACGAAAAGAGAAATAAAGGTCGTGCATATGTGAGAAAAAAATGACAATTCTGGGATACCAATATCCTCGCTCAGTTCATCAAAAACACTAGGTTCTCCCCCATTTCCTTGTTTTGAATGATTTGATGAACTTGTCTTTAAGCCTCCTATGCCAATCCAACTCCATTGGGTCTTCTATCAACTCATCTTCTGAGTCAGCTTCCAATGAAATATTCTTAAGCTCCATAGTAACAACAATATGATACCAAACAAGTCCTGATGTCTTCTTTTCCACAGTGAAATTGCAAGAATAATAATGTGAGAGTGGAGCTGTCACAATCTGCTTGTTTCTGCACCCATACCTTGAGCCTGAAGGGAGATAAGATTCCCATATGTCAGAGATTGGAATCTTTCTATCTGATACAGTGACATCTATCCAGAGTATGTCACCTTCAGATTCAGTATGCAGGCCCAGTGCTACAAAGACATATTCAGAGAGCCACCTGTGGGAACATGCAAGAGCACAATGAATATCATGTTGTTCACCAAGGTCTGAGAGTGTCCCATATACCCTTCCCCCTTCCTCACTGCAAAGAAGATTGGATGGGACAGCTGAGTGATCGTATTTGAAGTAGGAGGAAGTGTGTGTAGTGTCAAGCACGAAATTCATACTTGTTGAGCTCAAAGCATGTGGTGAGCTTTTGAATTTGTCTATCTGACGGTAGAGCTCGAATTGGGCACTGGGTGAAGGGATGTAATTTAATTCAACAATATGTGTCCTCGAAGAGTCTCCAGTCATGTGTATGAAACAGGACACCAGAGCTTTGCGGTCTTCAACACGTGATAGAGCACTGTCTTGAAGACTGTAGACGTCATTGGTGTAACAATCATTGATAAAGAACGCCGCATACAGCACAGGAACGATGTCATCGGCTGAAAAGCAGAGATAGACGTTAAATTCATGTCCTTTTTTGGTCCGAACTCTGAAATACCGCTCTGAATGATGATGAAACAACAAGGACTGTACAATGCGAGGGTTCTCGTCGTGCCTGTTGTCAACCTCACCAAGAAGAGTGACTTGTGGATTGTCAAGTTTGAATTCGATGGGGATCTCATAATTGTTGCTTTTGTCCTGCTGCCGAGAGATGGCACTCTCCTTCACTACGACTTCCTGCAACTCTCCTGATGGGTCGTCAATGTGGGGTAGTGGGAAATGTGAACAAAATCGAATATAGCGGTGTCCCTTCTGTTGAAGATAAATTCCAATGTAGTCATTGGCTTTTCGACAATGCAGCGAAGCAAGAAATACGTCTTTGCCTAAATCTGGTAGACGTTGCAGAGTGACATGGATACACAGACCATTATTCCCAAACGAAAACGCTGATTTGTTTCCCAGATCATCTGATTTAGACACGTCAACATTTCCAGACGAGGCAAACTCCAAGGGGGAGCTTGCAAATAGTCCCCTCTCCCGGTCATAATCTTGGGATGCCACCCAGGCAAAGATACTACGGTCTTCCGAGTACTTGATAATCTCCTGTTGTAATCGCATAAATGCTTTTGGTCCCCCTTCCCCGTAGATTGGCGGCATATTCACCCCAAAAAGCCCCATGAGGCAGTATGCCATGTCTTCAGGTCTTGTTGTTTTCCTAGATGCAGCCCATGACATTTTTTGTGCAATACTGTAGCCATCTATCTCTCCTTCCTCGAAAACATCAACTGGAATAGAAGTGACTTCAGAGATGACATGTCGCATGCTGAATCGAGTACCAATCATGTTCCAATTCCTGTCCAAAAAGACCATGTAGCGAGGTGCAATCAACTCCTGAAGTGTCCAACCTCTTGTGAACCAGCAGCTCTTCTTCAAATTCCTCAAGCACCTCAAATTTTCGATTCTCGTAACATCGCTCAAATAGGTAATGCAGACTCGGCCGTCCCCGTAGTATTGGTACATCGAGTTAAGTGCTTCGGAAAGCTCGGCGCTACTGGACTTGTCAATGCAGCAGGTATCAACCCAGATCCAATCATACTTGTATTGTCGGACATAATTGCAGGCATTTTGGATCTTGGACCAGCCTGCTTTTTTCTGGGCGGTCTCGAGATTTTGGATGTCTTGGAACGTGACCTCTTCCTTCTCCCATGTGTGCGAGAGAATAGCAAAAATAGGGATATCCGAGTCAGTGAGGAATTCTTTGACTTCAAAGGTCTCGGTGTTCAAAAGACGCATGGTATAAGATAGGATATACTCGAAAACTAGATCAAATAAAACCCAATGAACCAGCTGTTCTCAAAGTTGTCAAGGGATGGGGATGAGCAACATACCTAATGGTAGGGACACAAACTATCAGAATGTTCTACACGTGTGTGTGCTCTGTTAACTGATGGCGAGAGAATAGGGTTGTGAATGTAAATTCTTGAAGGTATCGATGCTTAGGAGCTGAATGGGAAATAGGGTGTATACCCGAAAACTGGACCAAAGAAAATTCAATTAATCAGCCATTCTCAGAGTGGTAAAATGGACGGGGTGGGGAGCGAGTAAGTACATACCTAATGTTAAGAATGCAAACTGTCAGGATCGCCTGCACGTATTACGCACTCAGTCGACTTATTGCGAGAGAATAAGCGAAGTTGGGGATATTGGTGAGAAATTTTAGAGGCCTCGGCGTTTAGAGGACGACGAGTAAATCGGCTATATACTCGAAACTGGACCAAAGGAAAAATCCAATTGACTAGCCGTTCTCAGAGATGTGAAGAGGGAGGGGAGGAATGGAGGAGACGAGTATATGGTGGTAGGATCAGAAGCCTGTAAGGCTGTACATCAGGAAAAAATATTCGGCTATTTAATACTACTTTTCGCTCCATTACTTCAATAGAAAAATTAAGCGAAACGTTCCTATTTCATCTCTATAATGCTATGTAGCGCTCTATAGCGTCATGGAGCATCGAATTTTAGCTCGTAAGTAACGTCCCTGGGTTGTTCCTGATGTACACGTGTGTGAGTCAACTTATTGCACAGGTCAGTCACGGTGGAGACTCTATCAGATATCACACATATAGACCACCATTGTTTTTGAGACAAGTCTAGTTTATAGATTCCGCCTCCTGTCTTACTTTTAGCCAATTGCATATTGACAGCTTGAATGATTCTCAAATCTTGCTTCCACCATGGGAAGATACATTATTAAACCAGCAGATATTATGAAGTGAGATCACCAAGTCAGATATGATCTCTCCAAAACAGTGCAATATGAATTTGATTCATGTCGGCACCAAAATACTCATTGTCTAGCCAAGGAAGACCGTACAACAGCAACGCAAAACAGATAGCGCCCGTAGAACCTTCTCCTCACAGATCCGATGTACTGCGTGTGATTGATTTCCTGTTTTCGTTCTATTAGAATGATCATATGAGCAAGTTTTGCTGTGTCTTTTCTCATCGACACTTTAAATAATGTAATTACGTATACGTCTTTGAAGTATTTATAACATAGAAAAAACGACTTTTAATCAATTGTACTCACTTCTCCCCGACAGTGTACACAGGTCCTTGTGGATGGCATTCAGGAATCGACGACTGTAAAAAATATCACCTTCTAGTCAGTTCTGGAATAAGCATAGCAGAAGGTCAGGGTAGACCAGTGCGATACTTACGAAAATACTGAGCGCCCACAGCCCTAGCACCTATGAATAACCTTGACCCCCAAACTCGAGTCCGTCACGCTCATCACGTCCGAGTCAGAACTCATCTTGGTAGTTCTGACAAGGTGATACACCATGATAAGGTTCTTCCTAATGTATGCCTCCTTGTCGGCGTCAGTTCCATCCCCGAGTAATAGCCCCAATCAGGGAAAGCTTCGAAAATGGAAGGTGAAGGTGAAGTCCAGGCCGTAGGGCTAAGAAAGAAAGGCGTCAACTTCTCGGAAAGATTGTTGTATAGCTTTATAATTCGATTCATTAGTGGACCGTATCTTCGATGTTAGAAATAGGTAAAGCTCCTGCCTTTGGACTCTTCTAGACCGTGGAATATCAGCAGATGAACACGATCTTGAGAAGTAAAAGAAAGAGAAGGCCACCCACCCAACTTGGGGACAACAACAGCAGTATAATGAGGTTTAGCAGGTCGTTTGATGTCATTAGGAATAGAAGAGTCACAACATTCGATGTTAGAAGCTGCTATCGAACTAGACGGGGAAAGCTTTGTGAACAGAGGCCCGATATGGGCAGACTCCAGAACTAGGGTATTGGACTTCACCATGAGTAATCTTCATGAACCCAATTACAAGAGTCGAACTCGCAGAGAATAATTCCAAGTCCTTGCGCTCGTCATAGTTTGGGAGTCGATCTGAAGGGATCAGACTGATGAATGGTGTCACGAAACGACGTGTTATAGTTGAGGCTACAGGTGGAATAGGAGGTGCTTGTCTAGAACAAGCTCAAGAATCAGAGGAATGAAATGAAAGTCGAAGGAGGAGGGCCGGAAACAGTAAGAAAGGAAGGCTGCCAAGAATTCGAAAATCGCACGACACTCACCGCCGTAGCTGAAACCAAAGCTCAATTCAACACCAACTTGGCCTAATTCTTTGTTGGGTCCAGTTCCGGAAAGCAGGAGGATCGCACGTGTGTCAATCGATCCAGCCGACAAAAGAAAACATCTGACGTTGCGGCCAGAGTCGTGAGAGGGTCTGGTAGACAGCATGGATAGGAAGGAACAGAATTGATTCTGATCGGTAAGGTTCTCAGAGGAAGAAAGCGAGGAAGCGGCAACCTACCATCAGCGCTCTGAACAACCTCCACAGCCGTAAAGGTCAGCGGACACGTTTTTCCTTGAGCTTCGTGACTCGAATGTCTATAAGAACATCCAAGTTTGGACCGGTTGCTTGAGACGGAGAGGAACGCGTGCTTTCGCCACCAGTGTCTTGTTTGAAACCTATCAATATCGACTTGAAGACATGACGTTGTGGATATGAATGTCTCTCGGAGCTAGTCGGGATAGAGACTCACCGAAATTTCAGATAGACTTACTCGCGCATAACGCCCGTCAAACGTCCGTACACTTGGAGTTGGATCTTTCCCGACCCGTGCCCAGAGCCTTCCGTTCTTTCGACCCGTTGAAAAGGAAATAGATATCGGTGGTAGAGTAGGGAAAGTTGGCCAGAAGGATTTCCTTGTCATTTGACAAGATAGAGCTGTCTGCGGGAGGAAGCGCTAGTGAAGGGTTAGATGGAAGAGCTGTGAGTGACGTCACTCCTCCCATTGCGTGAGAAGTGGGGCTGACGACGGACAAATAGACGCTGCAGTCACCCGTGACAGAATGTCACCGCTTACAAGCGGGTGAGGAGAGGCGACGGCTTGGAATACAAACAAGCAAAGCGATCGCTACGAAGTGGGGCTGACGACGGACAAATAGACGCTGCAGTCACCCGTGACAGAATGTCACCGCTTACAAGCGGGTGAGGAGAGGCGACGGCTTGGAATACAAACAAGCAAAGCGATCGCTACACGGCCAGACATACGGATGGCCTTTGTTTGATCGGTAACAAGCCAAACAACGGATAAAAATATTTTTCGTGCTAGATTGGAAATGTTTTAGACCTTGCTTCAAAGTGCCGTAGATAGGAGATATTTAGACCTTTTCTCCCTAACTCAGTCTGACTCCAGTGCAGATCAAACTGTCACAAATGTTACAGGTGTGACAGAGGTAACCTATTTTTATGTCTTGACAGGACGAAGACGTGCATTTGGCGAAAAGAAGTGGGGCTGACGACGGACAAATAGACGCTGCAGTCACCCGTGACAGAATGTCACCGCTTACAAGCGGGTGAGGAGAGGCGACGGCTTGGAATACAAACAAGCAAAGCGATCGCTACGATCGCGAGCTGACAAGGACCCAGGCCGGATACCCGGAGGCCCAACGGACACGAACGGACACGGAATCAAAAAAAAAAGAAAAGAAAATCGGACGGAAAAAGAAAAGAGGACGAAAAGTGAGAGGGGAAAAGGAGGTGGTGGGAGAGAATCGAGTCGGATGGGTGCCTTGTCCCGAGGGTCCGAATCACGGAAGCGGATCCAAAAGGTGGGATCAAAAGCGATGCAAGGAAAGATGAACCGGCGCAAAGGACAAAAATGCGCGTTTTTGACTCCGCGCGAGCGCTTTTCGACTCAAACAGTGCGCGATAATGCAATGTATGAGTTCCGGAATGGAACTCAAGAGAGACAGTATAGGTTCAAGTTCAATCAGGGGGAACAAAACTCGAGAGAGAGTGCTGGGAGACTCGGAAGTAGAAATGGGAGATGTAATGTAATGTAATCAAAGATAGAAAGAATGAATGAAAGACTTACTCAGTAAATATCTCGAATATGGGCTCTTGATTGGGGCTAGCATTAGTTCCAGTGAAAAGTAGAGGAGGCATGGTTGGTGTCGCTCTAGGTCGAAGTTGTATGGTGAACCGGAACGAGTGTGTATTAACGAGTGTATATTAAACGAGTGTATTACTGTATAGTAACTGAACCGGAACGATGGTACCGGTCCAGCCTCATGCCCTCAGGGTTCCATGCAACGTCTTTCAGTCCCACTACAACGTCTTTTGACCGTCGTTTTTATCAGCTTAATCCAAACGAGAAGTATTTCCGGTCGAAAGAAAAGACGATGCATATATAATGCAAAGACCTTTCAATCTTTTCAATAGCCTTCAGAGCGTGTCTGCATAGTGATATTCAACATTGACAACAATACTATTTACGTGCACGTATCATGTGTCAACCTGGTCTCATGACCTTTATTCCTTCATCTTCAACCACGTTGACACGCTGCTCACCACTCCTCTCCTTGCGGCCTCTCAAGCTCCCTTTGTCCCTTCGTCTACAACTGTGTTGATAACTGTTCAGCACTCCTCCCCTTCTTGCGGCGCCTCAAGCTCACTCTCTTTTCTGAGTCTCAAGCGCGCACACAACGATGTCTTTCAATGCTACCGTTGCTCAGCCTGGCACGTATGATACCCTTTATTCCGGCGTCGACTCCTCTTCATTGAACTGGGCCGAACAAAAATGGGTTGCCTGGTATGTTTACTGGGGGAACCCAGTCATTGCTACAGGTCTTTTGGGTTTCCTTATGCACAAGGTATGTGGTTGTTCTGTCCTGTTTCCGTTTGTGATACTAATTTTATTTCCGTCTGTCTCCATCATGTTTTAATAGATTGTCTACTTTGGCCGGTCATTACCTTGGGTCATCATCGACGCGATTCCTTACTTCAGAAAGTGCCTTCAAAGGTTCCTACTCCTGAGGAACAATGGGAATGCACTAAGCAGGTCTTGTTTGCTCATTTCACGGTCAAGCTTCCTACTGTACGTTTTTATTTCCTTTTCAATTTACTTCCAAATCTTACTGACGCATTTTTTTCATACAGATCTGGTTGTTCCACCCTCTAGCTCTCGTCTCATCGTCAATCTTCATATCCGGTTTCCAGTGGTTCCTAGTGTGACATTGACTTAGCGTCTGTCACTGTGAGCTAGCTCAGTGCTGCTCACAACGTTTGACCATGGCCGTCAACGTCGGTCAGGTGTCATGGCAGCGCACCTTTCGGTTTGGCTGCTGCGACCCCGCTGAAGTCATGATCCTCGGATTTGGCACTCTTGGTGGTTCACTCATCTTGTGCCTCTTCACCGAAGTTCACTTCATCACGTTCTTCCTTTGGACTTGATGACGTTCACGTTGGGGACGCTTCCACACCGTAGATGTCATCACTCCCCCCAGGTCCGTTGTGGTGGCGAGTACTGCATCTTCAGGACTCTTTCTTTCTCGTGTCGGTTACCAACATCATCTCGTCACCGAACATGTTGTCCTCATGTTCTCACACGGCTTCTTATGGCCTCTCAAACTGCGCTCCATTGTTGGCGCTGAACGCGTCGCTTGTTCTGACACTATTCCGAGGCACGTGGACACTTCATGTACGTGCTGTTTTGCTATTTGTTGGCTTACGAGCCGAATAAATCCTTGTTCTCGCCTGACAACTACCTCAACAGCTTGTGAACCCCAATGCCTTCTCTCCCCCTCCTCCCACGATCCACCAAATTAGCTTCGCGCTGTTTGGCTGACCAAGCTAGCTCCGCGCTGTTTGGCTAACTAAGCTAGCTCCGCGCTGCTTGGTTTTCAGGTGTGATTTGCAATGACACCTATTCAAACAAGTCTTCGACGCGATTTACAAGTTCAATACGATTTGCGGTGACACCTATTCAAACAAGTCTTCGATGTGATTTACGAGCTCAATGCAATTCGCGGCGACACCTATTCAAACAAGTCTTCAACATGATTTGTGGCGACACCTATTCAAGCGAGTCTTCAATGGATACCCCCCAAGGGTAAGTTCATGTTTACATCTAGTGCGACCGCTGCTAAGTTTTTGGCTCCTGTTTCTTCTGACATTGCTTCACGTGCATGTTGTTTTTTAGGGGCCCTTACCTCTCTTCAAACTTGACTACTATGGGCATTCCAGACCTTTGGACGGTATGTATGCCTATACAGGATCATTGCTTGGATATCACTGAATTTATTTTTCTCCAGATTGTATCTCCATCTCGCCAGCTGGCATCGCTGCAAGATCTATCCTATCGGCACCTTCAGGAAACAGGACGATACCTTATACTCGGGGTCGATATTAGGTGAGCTGTGTTCTTTTCTATCAACCTTTTGGGTTCTAACCACTCGCATCCAGTATCTGGTTTGCGGCAGCGCAAACTGGCCTCAAAAGCAAGAACATCAAGTCCCATGCTCAGCTTGGTCAAAATCCGGAGCTTCGCAACATCTTCCAGAGGATTTCTCGACTATCAACTCTCCCTATCGCTCTCGTTGTCATATTTGATGGGCCCGCTCGTCCTGGCTGCAAACGCAACTCCACAGTCCGGAAAACTCCACACTGGATGACAAGTCGTTCAAAAGAGATTTTACAAGGATTCGGACATAGCTACTATATGGTATGTTTCAGCGTGCTTATCCGAAACGATTCTCACATTTATTGCTATAGGCCCCGGGTGAGGCAGAAGCTGAGCTGGCTCACCTGAGTAAGATCAATTGCATTGATGCTGTCTTTACCGACGACAGCGACACCCTTGTCTTTGGAGCGACCTGGGTAATTCGAAAGTTAGTCCAAGATTTCTTTATATGTCAGACTTATGCTAACACTCTCAACTAGTCCTCATGATAAAACCGATCCCGACAAGGTCTACTCATACAAGGCCATGGACTTTGGTATTTAGTCTACTACGCCTATTATGCAAGACGGGCTTCTCCTATTCGCCTTACTACGAGGTGGTGACTATGGAAAGGTAGCTCCTCATCGTAAAACTAGGTTTATTTCTTATCTTTCCACAGGGGTTGAACAACTGTGGTAAGGTCATTGCTTATGGCCTTACCAAAACATCTCTCGGCAGTCGCCTGCGAATGGCAGCCGAAGACTATACAGCTCACCAGCTGCGACAGCACCTCGACGGCAAGTGGCGAGATGACCTCATGCACCAACTTGAGCACGACCCCCATGCATTCATTGGTCGCAAAAATCCCAGGCTTGCGTTGAGCGTTCCATCCCACTTTCCAGACACCCAGACTATACTTCGATACACCTCTCCACTCATCTCGTCATCTCGTCCTCTAGTGGCGACACCTGACATCAACGTTCAACGCCTGAGCTCTTTATGCGAACAACTCTTTGGTTGGGACAGCGAGACCGTGATTAACCGGTTCCGCAAACATGTTTTCCCTGGCATTTGCATTCATGAACTTTTGAAGGTACAGGCTTTCACTGATCTGTATTTTCATACTGCTGATGCTTTTCATTTAGGGCACTACGGCCCATATCGCCGGCCTGCACTCTGTCAAGCGCACAAAGACCGGAATTGTTATTTCGGCCAAGTTCAATATCCCCAGGCTTCTTAATGACGAAATAACGTTATGCCTGTTGTGGCTTCCTGCTACCATTTTCAAGGTAGCATCACCTCTTGTGGTTGCGCTCCTTCGTCAATACAAGACGCAACGCCAGACGGACAGCGTAGTTCATAAAATTACACTGGTATGTTATATTTATATATACTCTGGGAACGTGATACCTATAACACTCTTTTACTTTAGCTCCATGAGATCCTGGGTCAAATCGGTTCAGTCGAAAACACCCCGCCGTCTCAAGTACCATCTCTTCCTCCGTCTGCGAGTGTGATTGACCTCACTGAAGAGAGTGATGACGATGCTGCACCTACCAATAGCCCCCATGCGGTCATCGATCTAACGGCCTTCTAGAAATAGGACCTTAGGTATTTGCTCTAATGACTTGGACAAATCCTGATTAATTGACCTTGCTGCTACTAGCTACAAACGTGATTACAAATGTGATTTCTATGCAGCGTGAGTCTTTTTTCCTTTTAGTCTATGTCTTGTATACTCATAGCTATCTATAGCGCTGTGAACACCGCCTAGTATCTCGACCCCCTACCAAGTCTCAGTAACGTATGCGCCCTTTACCTTTGTAGATACTCCTATTTATGTATTTGTCTCGATTGGTGTCCGAGTCTATTCAAGACAGGGTTTCTGAATGTTTTTATATACGCATTGAATTCATGTCTTCAGTTGCCTCACTATGTCTTCCCCTCTCTATCAGTCTGCTCAGTACGCAGGTCTTCAACAAATTTTCAACCAATGCTCCCACAACAATGACCCCCTCTTTACTCAAGAGGTGGAGGATGACCTTGAAGGGATGCTTGATGCCGCAAGATTCGAGGCAGCGTTTAGTACGGAATCCAAAAGGCAACAATCAAGTGATGTGGTGATGGCAGACGCGAGCTCTGCAGAGATTCCGGAACTTGTCACTCTGCAAGATGACTCCGATGAAGATGATTTCGATGAAGGTGACGAGATGGGTAAAGCACACAACATTGACACTCTCGGCCTTCGACAGGTCTTAAAGGAGGCTTCAAAGGGTGTTACCGATGAGACAGAGGCTGAGTATAGACGGTGATCTGTTATTTATTTTTTTACCTGTTTCTCACTCGCTGATAAATGGGTTTTCTCTAGTTTAAGAAACCAGGTAGAAGCCTTTCTTATTTCCCGTGGTCTGGTCAAACCCGGCGAATTCTTCACCAGCGATCGACTTCACAAGGACTCACCACAGTTCATCATTGCCTTTATACTCCACACGTATGTATTTATTGATTACTTCCTGACATAGTAGTATCATGCTGATAGTTAAACCCGAGCTGTGATTCAATTGAATTGAACGGCGAGAAAAAGTCCCGGGACAAAGTACGAAGCACCTATAACCATGCACAGAAGATCCGTGCTGCAATGACTTTTACCTTCAACCGTCTCGGGCATGGCTTAGTAGCCTGGCATGAAAGTGAGGTTACCGGGGAAATGAAAGGGAATCCTTCAGTATCGCAAGCGCTGACATCATACATGGTCAGCCTGCGTCGAAGAAAGGTGAGCGAACGCATGGAAATTTGAACCCATTTTATTAACACTAAAAATACAAAAAGGTTCAGGAAGGAGAGACTCCTACAAGCTCTCGGGCCGTGACTGCTGTAAGTCAGATGCTTCATGGTATAATGCATAATTATCTGAATAGCACCTACCAGGAAATCATCGGTCAAATGTTTGATTTCAATCATCAACCCGAAAACTGGGAGCTCGGATCATACAAACCTACATCTCGCAAAGATGCTCGTAAACAGTGGGGAGGCCCAAACTTTAGAAGACTGCTCCAGGTCGCATATACAGCTGCTTTTCTATGTTTGCTTCGGTTTGATGAAGTTCTCAAAATCCAAGTCCATGAAATTGAGCCGGTGCCTGGGAACGACCATATCCTCAAGATTACCCTTCCGTTCCGGAAAACTGATCAGTTTGGAGGCAGGTCTCTACAACTGATTCAGTTACAATTGCTCACTCTGTACCCATAGAAATCAAGCCCTTTTACGTCCACGCTCTTCCAGAAGAAATGAAACATCTCTGTTTCGTTCGGGCATATAGCGATTGGATTAAAAACACTCGTATATGTGATGGCTACATTTTCCGAGGGATTGATAAGAACGATAGAGTAAAAATTGATGTTAACAAAGCAATGGTATTCTAAACTCTAATATTTTTTCTTTCGTCTACTCAAGCCTTTATTAGACACAAGATATGTTCCTTCGAGGTTTTCGTCACAATCTTCTTGATATTGGTGTGGACCCTACAACTTACGGTACCCATTCATTCCGCCGTGGTGGATGCCAATGGCTTTCCGTTGACATGCGCTGGCCTTTGAGGAAGATATGCGAGTGGGGAGGGTGGTCAACAGATTTCAATCACTTGACTATTGTCAAGTATCTTATTTCGTGGAATGATGATCCAAGAACACGTCGTGAGGATTTTTTCAACCTTGACCGTAAACCCCTTTTACAGTGTCGGATGTGCGGTCGTACTTGTGAATGTTCATAATTCTATTAAAAACGAATACAGTTCATTATATGCAGTATGTAAATATAAAACTATGCTATTTGGTTTGCCTTGAAACGACTTCGCTTCGCAATGGCAGATGGCCGTGTAAGAGGCTTACCCCTCACATGATATTCCGAAGCGAAGTCCACTCCCAAGGTCTCCTTGACAGCAGCAGCCTCACTAACATCCTTCGCCTTTCTTTGTTCCCGCAGTTTGTCAACAATTGCAGTCCACGTCATTGGTTTCTTTCCCCTCTTGTCATAGAACTCCTCCCAAAATTTCTCCGGTGTAGTTTCATTATAGTACTCTGCAACAAACTAGAAAGGAACATCAGCATAATGACTTACGCCGTTAAGTTGAAAACACATACCTTCCAATTTGACCATGTTGCTTTTATACCTTTCCAAGTCTTCGTGCCCGTGTAAGTATAAAGCTGGTCCCAAAGGCGAAGCGGAACTCCAACTCCGTTAACCTGGACATGACATGGTTCTTGTGAGAATTCGGGATGTGATTCGTCCCAGAGCCTTCCGAGTCTTGGAATGTTGTCATGGAAGCTGAGATATGGTGGATCAGGAAGGTCTTCTTTGTTGTAATGAATTACGACACCAGTCTTGAGTGTAAGATGTCGGGATTTTCTTTCTGTGGACGGAGATGGTGAAGATGATGTCGTAGATGTAATAGGAGTGATGGGAATGATGGGAACAGTAGATAGTTGATGAGGAGGCGGAAACGAAGGAGTCTGGCCCGGGTCTGACGATATCCAACTGCCAGTGCTGGTCATTGGGTCAATAGGCAAAGCAGGTGCAGTAGTAGTGCCGAGGACCGGTCCAGTCACCATGCTGATCTTCGCAATGCTGTTGAGTTGAATTTGAATGGCATCTAGCTTCGCATTAATTTTATCGTCTTCAATACCAGCCTGAAAAGCCGTGTTACAATAAGGAATCGATTTAAAAAATATGAGCTGACTTACCGGCCCAGAACCCGCAACATTTTTGGTCATGTTTCGAGGTGTCTGGTAGTCGGGAAACATAGCACAGACACGTTCTGCCTATATACATTTATCAGACACATAAGCGTCAAGAGGATAACAAAGAACCGCACCCAAGGTAAATGATCCTCCTTCTGTTTCTCCGTCCGCATGTCTTTCGAGCGTTCGATAAGTCTTGGTGCCCCTGCTGTATCTGGCCGCAGTTCTGCAATCCGTTCCTCAAGCAAAGATTTCTTTTTTGACCCAGAACCTTCGTCCTTAACCTTACGGACACCCTTGTGTTTTCGCTGGACAATCGGACCATTCCTTTAAAAGAAGGCATTAGTCACAGCCATAGATAGAGTTAAGCACACCTACTTGTTCCATTCACTAGGCTGCTCACTGTAATCTTTGAGCCTAGTCCGCAGTATAGACATGTTCCCTGAAATCTTAAGTCCAAGGTCTCCGCATAGTGCCTTGAGTTCGGATTTATTAAGAGAATAACTATCATAAAGATAACTTCAATTATCAGGGACAGAATAGAGGTATTGGACTTACATAGGACTCTCAAATGTACCATTGCCACTTTTATCAGGAAATGTGAATGGCTGGTCTCGAGGATCTTGCGCTTGTGCTTGAATGAAGGCAGGGTCCAAATCGGCCATTGTGTACCTGAGTCGGGTGGAGTGATATCCTAGGGTGACGCTGACCACCACAGCGAAGACGAAGCCAGTGATGAACGCAACGTTGGGGCCAGCTGTGAGCTCACTAAAAAAGGCTGAAACAGCGGCGACAAGAGGTGTTGCCAATGCTCGGAGCGCATAGCCGACGGCGAGGGCGATCACTCTGAGGGGCCTACATAGAAAATGCGATCAGGTGAAAGGTGAAAAAAATATATAAATTTTGAAAGAAATTGTGTGGCAATGAGGATATCGGTCCATAAAAAGGGGAGGGAGAGTGTGAAACGTGAAGAGAGACCGAAGCTATTTACATATGTATGGCTATAACAGAGCGGTACAAACAAAAAGACAGAAGACGATCCACAAATAACATAATCGACCGGTCGCTTAGTCGTGCTGCAACCGAGCGTGACGGGAGCGTCTATTTCCGGGAAGAAGTGATTTTGACTCGGGTATCTACTCCTCTCGCGCTCTCATGTCTATTGTCTCCTTCTCGGTCTTCTGAGTGAGCGACTATATGTGCACCACAACAGAGTTAAGATTTGTAACTCGTTGGTCGTGGGGATAACAAAAAAGGAGAAATCAAGGAAGTTGACCCTACTTAGTTGCAGATTTCGTGCTTCTGTTAAGTATCTGTTGCGCATGTTGACCACTGCTAATCTTCGCCTATCGTTCAAGGTTATAAGAGACCAAATACGATGAAAGGAACGCGAATTTATCTAAGTTATTTGCTGAATCTCTTCAATCGCATGTTATTGTTGAACGCAGGCAGCACATTGTAGATTTTGGTAATCAAGACCTTGGCCTCACTAGTCACCGAGTGATTGATTGATTAATTTTTTGCTTGCCTTCAAGCGAGCAAAGTACGCCAACATGTTTCATTGTTTTAGGTCTATCTTATTTTCAAGTTTCCTGAAATATACTTTCTTCCTTTCCTACTGATTCCTACATCCTCGGCGGCTGCACATACATGCAGCCCACGATGCAGATATATCGCCATGAACCCTCCAGGTATGGTTTCCAAATACACGATTACTCAACTTTGTTCATTACCATTATCGTAAGTCTCATCTGAAACCTTGAAGTTTGTCATCGCTAACCTCGGTTTTCAGTTTATGACAACGAGTTGCTCGTCCAAGGCAGGAATGAACGGCATGGGAGGAGGAGGAGGAGGAGGAATCTATTAACGTGGCTGGTCTTGCAGTGACAAGCTGGCATTGGGGAGCTTAAACCCATGTTTGTGGCATTTAGAAATGTGAGAGCAAGTGTCTCTCAATTTCTATGAGATCTCATGTCATTTGATGTCGTTTAGAGGCATCTATTTCCCCCAATGAATAACGTTAAAGGACTTATCGAAACGGAAGAGTCGTATGATATGTTGCGCAACATACTAGAAAATAGCAATGGTCACTTGAGAATTGTTATGCGTCTAAGATTGTGACGAGTTTTCTTAATCATCATGGTTCATTCAACCGCTTTTCGTTGATACACGCCTAGACACTGACCAAGACATGGTGCATGTTATTCGATTATTAAATAGACCATTTTGTTATTATTTGGTCGAAACAGCTTACCATCACCACAGCTATACATGGTGTAATTCAAAACAAGATGTAATTGAGTGTTTCGATGTTGAAATACACCCATGTACCACATTCTTGACATTCAGCTATGTTCTATGTGTCTGACTCTGTTTCACCATTAGTATCCTTCGGGCCCAGAAGTTTTATGCAATATAACACGACAAGCAGCTAGATTCCAGGTTGTCAACAAATACGACATCAATAACATTATCAAAATTAAAGACAATTTAGTGCAGTTATTTGATTTTCGGATTTCTGTCGAGCTTCAGTTTAGATATTCGTGCTCTGCCACGATGTACCGTGGCTCTTCTGAGCTGCTGTTCATGAATTTTGATCTCTCTGTTTAACTTATCCATGCCCCAATGCAAACATTGGTCAACCATTTTGAAGTTATTTGAAGTTATGCTGATAATTTTTTTTCACTCTGTTCAGGCTTGAAAATGACTTAAGTCTTCAATTACCAACTAAGTGGGGATCATAAGCACCGGAAGCAATAAAAGACAATATACCTTCAAATAAAAGCCACAGGAACAGTGCGGACAAAAGTTGCTGTCCTAACTTGTAGAAATCTACAATGCAGAGGACAACCTTGCCGTAAAGAATCCTATTGGCTAGACAATGGTTCCCTTTTGGTACCATTCTTGAGCACTGGTTCTGAGTATTCAGTTTGTATTGAGTTCAGCCGGCCAGTTTCATAAAATGAATGAACTGAATATTTCAAGAGCCTACAGACAATATTATATGCCATTGACCAACCCTAGGTAAGCTATAACATATGCATCCAAATATTCTGGTTTTTAGTATACCAATGTCAACCGAATTGATGTTCCTGTGGGTCAACGGGTGGGTTGATTTCATAGAAATCCCGCTTGGTCAATGGTGACAGTTGTTTACTTGACTCAACTCCGAGTCCGGCTAGCCACAGAACCGAGCCATTCAAGTTAGAGTCAAGCCAAGCCACACTCTGATTTACAGCCATTTATTTCTTCTCTGGCTACACACAGAGATTGAGTTTCTCTGACATAGATACACTAAAAATAAATCAAGTACAAGAGAAGGGCAGATACAAGAGCATTGGCAGTGAATTCATGTACACTGCATGTAAAAACCTGTATTGCTTGATAATTGCAGTAACTTTACAAAGTTTTACTGGAATTAAGTTGGGGGTGAGTTGCACTGAGAATAGGTAGATAGCCTGTAATAGATACTGTGAAGCGTTCGTAGCCTGGATAGACTCCCGTAGGTCCTGATACGTGTCAACGTATAGTACCTCGAACGTCAGCGGAATGAGGAAGAAGTGACGTCGTGACGCTGACGCGAGCGATCGAATACCTCGACGGGGAAGCAGTTAAATGGATGCTTAGCCCGTACGAGGATATGAGAAAGGAGGAAGGACGCGCTGTCCTTCTATCGGTAGATGCAAACAGTCATGGATCGGGTTCAAGATTAATTGTATTTGTCTCTATTGTGCTAGACATTCAGTATCTACCAGGTCACAAGGGCAGTATATAATAGTAAGGATATATAGCCGTCACAGTGCCCCCCACTGCTCTTGGGACTTGTGTAGATATAGGTAACAGAAAATATCTAGAGTCCCAGGAAAGTCTTGACTGATCATTGCAATAAAATGGGAAGGGTGGGTGGGTACTTTTCAAGGTCAGGATATAGCGTGACAGTCAACCTATAGGGATTGCTGTAGTAACACAAATCCAGACCAATCTATGCATAGGCATAGATGATGCTGCATCAGGGGGTATGAAGCAAGGATTGATGCAGTGTACACTTGCATTCAATGGAGGATAGGCTTTGACATCTGTCTCGGCCTAATCCAAGTCCTAAGCCTGAGGTATATATCACAGAAGAGGATAGACATCGATAGTCATCTCAGTCTAGTTCCTGATATATACCATATACCCCCCTATGCCCCCCAATTAAAGATTCGGTAGCTCTGACTATGAAGAAAGAATACCGGATATTTAATTCCTCGGTGGAAAAAAAAAAAAAAAAAAGAAGAAACAATAAAAGGCAAAGAGCTTCAGCAGTGGCCCCCCAAGATCAATCTGTAACTTTGAACATGATATAGAAGTGCGGAGGACGCACGTTCCCACAAGTTGGAACATTATCTTTTTAGGGACTTGGAGGGAGTTGAAAGCCGAAGCGGGAAATTGAATCAAGATCATAAATGTAAGAGACCGCATTGAAATCTGAAGGTAGGACTCTGGGAACCAGGAGAGAACAGGATGTTACTTGCATAGAGGTTGATAGAAGAGCGAAATTCTTGTTTCACTGGAAAGGCTTCCAGTAACAAGACCAGTTCTTCCCATGAGACCTGACTTGAAGTGAGCAGAGAGACAGTTGCATTAGGAATAGTAGTTCGAGGGGCAACAGATGAATAATTGTAATATGTCGAAGTTATGAACGGGAGTGAAACATCATGATTGATAGAAGAGCGGATGATACGCTCGTTCTAAAAGATAAACAAACCCATGGAAGAGCGGATAACACGCTCGTTCCATCCCAAGGACTCCAATATCACAAAGTATGAATATTGGAAATCCACAGCACTCAGGTAGCTGGACAGACTAGAGTTCCAACGTTGCCCCCCAACCATCCATTCTATCTCATCCTTCCTAATTGAGACCTCTTACCACCAGTTTTACTAGCCCGTCTTCTTATACCAAGGAGAACTGACGTGTTTATGAATGAGTTGTGGGTTTCTGAGGCCAAGATAAATGCTTTTTTACACCAAGACATCCGTGAAAACCACAGTGATGAAGGGAGACGAGTGGTTCTCAGAGGGAGAGTAAAGCAAATGATTCAGAAAGTCACAAGAATTGAAACAGTCAATTGGGAGTTGTTCAAGAGGTTGGGATACACCGATGGTTTGAGTAAAGTCAAGGTGCCAACCAGATTATCAAAGGAGGCCAGGCAACAAATGAACCCGACAATGCGATACCCATAGAGAGAAGCTAAGGATCTGCGAACCCGAGACTCCGGATTAATTGAGAGCCGGACAACCCAAACACGGATGTTACTCCTTGTTATAGGGGAGAGATGGAATTGAACGTAATAATCCATGTCGTTCTTCTTGACAACAGACTTTGAAGGAGTAGTAGGTCCCTGAGCAGATTTGCGCTCTTGAGATTCCAGAAAGGAGAGACCCATAGCCCAGAGTATAGAAGAATGTGATGATGTTTGTGGGAATAGGGCGACATTGACTACTAGATCTGTGAGTAGTAGACATCGTGATCATCAAGCCGAGTGTCCAACATTCCCAAAAATAAATCTGTTCTTTGTTGAAATCTTCTTCCGTAAATTCCACTTCAGAACCGACACATTCCATTACCAAGTCTGACAATTCTGGTCAGCGGTCCTGTTGGAGGAGCAGAAGACGCTCGCTCGGTAGGGACTTATTCATCAATAATAGTTCTGTTGGAGGAGCGGAAGACGCTCGCTCTGCAGGGACTAATTCATTCATATAGCTCTGTTGGAGGAGCGGAAGACGCTCGCTCCAAAGATGAATTTGTTGACAAAAGATAGGACCGTAGGAAATAGATTTGGTATTGGAGATTCTCATGGGCGTGGACACAGGAATTGATGAATAGACTCATTCCAGACAAACTGTGGTCTTAGCTGGTCTTTGAGCACAGAAGACAGTATCTTAGCGGCACAAAAGAAAAAGGAAGAAAGCAAGTCCCTGGGACACGTAACACGGATAACAGTCGATGTTTTCAAGTTGGAAATAGAGGGTGCTGTTCCCCAAAAAGGGTCAGAATCATGAAGCTGGTGCGAAAGATGCTGCGCAGCTTCAAGGACTCTGAGAGAGGTACATGTAACATCCAAAAATGCGATATCGGAAGGGGTTCTATCACGCAACTTTGAAGTAGCACAAACAAAAGAAGTTCTGCGAGGACTCGAAGAGTAGATGAACAGTCTAAGGAGTAAATAGAACACCATGTATAGGAGCGGATAAATATTGCTAACGCAGATAATGAACACCCCAGGAGCAGCTGGAGTGCAGACTAGCAGATAGACAACGAAACCATTCCGTACGTTGAACAACTAATCGGAAGGTAGAATAAAATTGATGAGAGATGCTGGAGATTACTGATGGCATAACAGCCTCCCGCCCTCCACTCTTCAGCTTCCCGAGTCTATTCCTTATTTGTCCTGAACATGTCTTTCTCGTATCAATACATAAACAGATACCGATAGCCATGGAGAGGTTGGAGTGAAAAAGATTAACAGTAGGGCTTGACGTTGGAGAAAAGGACAACCACATTATGAGTAGCGATTCTAGCTCATTGTTTATCCGGTGAGCTGGCGGTTCTAACTGTTGGGTAACTTTTCCAATTTCGGTTTTCCTGGTTCAACAAGAGCTCGGGAGGACAGAACGTTGATCATGTTGTGGTTGCTAGAAGAGCGGACGACGCTCGTTTTCAAAAGACATACTTCAGAAGGCAACAGCGTGATTGTATGGAAGGTGTTCCCAACACGAATGACGAACGCTCCGGGAACAGCTGAAGTGCAGACAGCACTATCCCATCCATCCCTTCGAGCAATCCTTCTCAACCGATACGAACATTACTAGTTGCCTTCACTAACCCATCTTCCTATACCAAAGCGACAGCGTCAATCGACGTATTTGTCCGTAACTATACCAGATTATCTCAAGTCATGTATGAATTCTGCACTTTGTCTTAAGTCAACCCGAGTTCAACTTGAGTCAAAATATAAAGAATATTCATTGAATTATATAATACTTTCTCTACTACTTTAACTTGAGTTTGACTTGAGTTATTGACTCAAGTTACGACTCAAGACACGGCCATCTTTCCAACTCAAGACCATAAATTCCAATCCTGCCCACCTCAAGTCCAATCCTGCCCACCTCAAGTCTGATCTGACTCAAGTCCGACCCCTCACTTGATTGAACCATATCAACTTAAGTCAGGCTCAAGCATCCTATATTGCAATCGTCAATAAACTTGAGAATAATCGGTCAAAAAATCAAGTGAACTAACCAAGTAAGCCAGATGAATACCCTTCAATAATCATAGAACTGTTAGTAGTGATAAGTGAAACCATGAAAGAACCTACCAGTCCTTTCATCCACGAAAGCTGACTTAATCTCCATTGAGCGACTCGGTCAGCCAGTATAACACCGTCGGGGCGATCCACAAAATCAGGATGCCCCACCTTCCTAAAGCGAATTAAAGCGTCTTCGGCAAGGTCAGTGAACATTGCAGATTTTCGCCTGGCAGAGGCGATATATCCAGGAATGTCATTTGTGCCGGCAAGAGACTTCCACGCAGACGACATGGCCCGGAAGTGAGAAATGGTTCTTTCGAACTCAGCATGCTTGAGTTCGAATTCTTCCATCCAACGGTACATCTCCGCTTCCGCACGAAACCATTGGACACGATCTCCTATCCAGATTGCAGTTAGTACCAATATACACTTGCACCACCTGGAGACGTTAGTAAAGTTCGTACCTTCTTCCTCCCAAGCCTCTAGTTCTTCATCACTCATTTTGCTCCGAGTTCCACGAGCCCAGAGCCAGCTGTCTTTCCGGTACTCTGTGATCCACATGTCAGATCAGACAAAGACCAACGAGAAACACAATTGACATACTTTTTTCTTTCTTCAGAATCCGACGCTCGCGTGCATCAAGAGTAGACTCATCACCTGCTGCTGCGGCGATAGCATCTTCATCCTCCTCATCAATGCCAAGAACCTGCCTCAAAGGCTTCGGTGCTGACACGTCTTTCTTGCGAGGGCCAGTCGGTGCTGAAAATAAAGTATTCAGAATTGCTCCGGGTCAAGAAGATACTAGGCTCACCAGATACTCGTTGCGTCATCTGCGTCGGGGTTACAAGAGGTACTGGGACGAGATCTTGGTCTAGGCCGATGGGTAGATCATCACCGGGTTCAACTCCAGCTATCAAGTCTGATGCCGCACCAATGGTCCATAATAAACCATCTCGTCGTTTCGAGTCTCCGGTCCGTCGTTTGATGTCAACTGGAAGTCTGTGGGTGTCTTCAGGCCGTAAAGTTGGATACGAGGAGGTTGGGTCCTGTGGGTCAACATCTCCCAGGTTGATGAGGGCTTGTCGGGCATGATTATAGGCTGTTATATGGCGGTCTCGTTTGATAAAGGCATTCGCAACTTGATGTTCTGATCGTGTCTTCATATCCTGGCCACGAATGTTCTTGGTCCGGTACTGGAGAAGGGATGAAATCGACTTCGCAATCGTCTTCACTTTGCTAATCTCTTCCTCTGCCTGAGCCTGCCGTAATGCGATCTCTTGATTTGCTATAACAGAGAGCTTGAATCGGACTCTGTCCTCAGCGGTTAGATCAGAAGGTAAAAAGAGAGTCTCCGTTTCAGGAGTGGTTTGTTTCGAGGCAGTCGTAACGAGAGGAGTGACTTGTGGCATGATCTCCCCTCGGCGAATGCACAACTCCTGCAGAGCTTTACATAACCGAACCTCACGTCCACGAAGCTCTTCAGTATCGGAAATGGACATTGTTTCGGGACTTTTCTTATTGCGGCGCTTGATTTCTCGCATTTCCTGCCTAGAAAGATAATCAGAAAGGACAAAATATAATAAAGTCAGGAGCCTTACTGCAAGCGCTCCACATCAAAAGCCTTTCGAAAGAAAACCTCAAGTATGCTAGCGTCGACACTATGTTTCGACATTTCGTCGGGAACTTTAGCGAGTCCGCCCAACAGGGCTTGAAGGGAAGGGGTTGCTTGGGGTCGACGATGATAGGGGCTGACCCATACTGGTTTCCGCTCACGACCAATAGTTTCTTGTCGTGGTACTCGGGAGAGTTGCGACCAACCAGCAGAACGGGGGTCAGCTTGCGAAAGCTGACAAAAACGGTCGCGCTTTTCCTGATACTGCAGGCGTGCATATTGAAGATCTTGAGCGAGACGATCCGCTGGCAAGTGGGCAAAGTCAGTTAACGCTTCCGACAAAAATAGATCCAAAAGTTACCCAAGTTAACAGTTTTGCGCCAATTCCAGTCGTTGTGGTGGGCAATGATGGTGTCTTCGCGATGTCCATCATTCATTTGGCGTGTATAGCCTCCTACTTGGTTGAGTTCCACCCAGTAGTACTCGGCTGTCTCTCCATGAAAGTGACCCACACACCAGTGGTATGGATGCCCAAAAACAACGCTGCAGTCATCAATGTGTCCTTTGATGTGCAGATCGGGAATGCCATGCTCGAATTTCGCAATGAAGCCCTTCTGATCTTCTAGGTATGTCGACGAGGTAAAGCGTTTGACTTTGTGAGTGGAGAAACTACAGTTGGCGTCATAGCTGTCGGCACAATGAACACAGTCTCGGTGGTTGTCAGTCTTGTCATCGCCGAAGCCGTACATTTCGAATGCGTGGTGAGACGAAGCATCAACGTTTGCATAGCTTGACTGTCGTTGTCAAAAACGTTTTCCACGAAAAAGATAACCAATCTTCCTCACCGTTCACCGTTCTGCATGTCTGCCGTTGCCATGACAAACACATGATCGCATTGAGTGTTGACGACGCCAGTTTTTGCGCAGTTTTGGCCTTGAATGCGTCCTTGGTTTGCAATGACCTTGACATGATTACAGTGTGCAGCAAATTCCTGAGAACGGACATTAAGAAATCGGATATTGAGAAATAGCTGAGAAATAGCGATAGGAAGAAGACACACCTCGGAACTAATATGACCTAATGACTTCAGAAATGCGAGATACTTGGTTGCTTCAGGGAAATAAGCGAGACCGTCAGCAAGAGACTTGTCAAAGGGGTCGGTATTCTTCCAAAACTGGTTGGCTTGATGATTCCCATCAAAGGTGACTCGCTTTGAGATGAGATGTCTAACAAATTATTAGCGACAAGCCAAAGAAAAAAGAAAAGAAATAACACCTTAGGAACCGCGGTGTCCGCCACCATTCACCGAGCATGTTCACACCGGGATCAGAACACGCCGGACAATACAGTATTAAAAAACCGGGTGGTCGGTGCGGAAAAAGTCTATCGATCCCATGCTCCTGACCTATGCGGATTCTTGAATCAATGTAACGCCAGAATCGTGCAACCCGCATAAAAGTCTGGTAAGGATCGTTGACGAGATGGGTAAACACATTGTCGGTCAGACGACGAAGTGCAAGACAATAGTCGTAGGCACCGAACTTGGCTTGGAGAGTATGTAGGTCGTATTCTTTAAGAACCGAGAATGAGAACGCGGAGATTGGCTCAGCTGTTGATCCGGGGAAAAGACGAGCTTGCATAAGCTGTTTAATGCGATTGCCACCAGTGAGGCATCCGCAGAATGAAACGCGTGTACCGTGAACGCCGTTGGAATGGGTGATGATGAACTTGATAGGTTGTTGAGCATTTGGGCACATTCCATTGTCGTGGCCTAGTTGTATAGCTTGACCTTCTTGTAGTGTGCTGATATCGTGACGCCGATAAAACCCACGATCTGGATTCCAAACGCGGGCCCAATGTAGTGGCATAGAACGATGGTGATCAACGAAACAAGTAACACAGGAGGTTTCATAGAAAAGGCAATCTTGACATTGCACAACGCGTTTTCCCCCTCTCCCACACATGCACAAAGACTCGGCATGGGGGTTATGTTCGTGTGCAAGCAAATAAGACGTTAGCTCTGGCAGATGATTGACCAGATCCCACAACGCTCTGGTGGACTGCGAAGGCTCTGGGGCCTTGTCTTCAGCGGAAACGTCTTCAGGCGGAAGTTCGGGGAGCTCTGCGAACATTGCCAGAGGATCGGGCTCCGGATCGAGTTGAGGAATGGACTGGGGAGCGACAGAAACCAAGGGTGTGGATTTGGTGGGACTTGGTAGAGTAGTGACTACGCGACTGCCATCTCTTCGCACCTGTGTGTGCGTATGGCCACCATGTGAGATTCGTTGCTTTTTGATCTTCTCCACCTCGGCTTTTGTCGGTTTGCCTCGTCGTTTCATGGTGAAGTACACGTCGTCGCGTCGGGAGGAACACGTCGTCACGTCAGGAGGAAAAGTAGGAGGCGAGGGTAAAGAAACAAATGTTATTGAGAGCGTGACGTCCTTTCCGAGTAAGAGGATAACGGTGGCATCGCGCTTTGACCCTAGCTGAACAATGAACAATTGTAATAGACCAAGAAAGAAGTTGACCCACTTTACAAGGTAGAAAAAAGCAGATTGGAATTGACCCTCGGAGCCTAGTCAATTCTTTGAACAGTCAGCATTGAGATTAATGAATGAATAAATAAATTTACATTTTGAGGCCGAGAGTCATATTTTTGCACGTAACATTTACATTTCTAAGTACTATCGACTAGAGAATAACGTGCATTCCCTTTGGTTTAAGCAAGATCATTTCACCCGGTTCGATTGCGATAGGTTCCTGCCAGCGGACATCCTCCCAAACCTCATTGTTCGTGAATTTCTGAACTAATCCCACGCTCTCCAGTCCGAACGTCCCCAAAATAAGCTTATGGTCATTCAAGACTAGAACGTTTGACGATTTGCGGAGAGGAAGCTGACAAGTCTCAAAAGAGTTTGCGTCCTGGAGAAGAATCAATCTCTGCGATCATTGGGTGAAATGGGCAAGTGACTTACTTGATAAATCAAGGCAGTGATAGCCTTCGTCAGATGAAGTTGAATGCCACCGGATTTTGTTCGCGAGGGATGGGGTGTCGGATTGGCAATATCAGAAATGCCACGACTGCGAAGGGGAGAACTCATAGGGGCACTGCGATCTGTCTCGAGCATTGAGTTTCTTGTGAATTGCGGAGGAGAGGACATTGGGAATGGCCTGGTTCTTCGAACGCTCGTGGCAGATGTTTGTGATGACGGAGGTGACGGTGGTGGTGACGAGGTCGGGGGTGAAGACCTTGGCAACGCATCACGAGAAGCACTTGCAACTGGACGCAAACGATTGGTCCCTTGAGTCTGAGATCGGTTCTGCGCCGCTTGTGGTCGTGAAACTGATACCGCTAGGGCAGTAGGGAGAATATGGCGTCGGTCCGGGTCATTCAAACGCTCCTTACTGGCAAGGTGCTCGGACATGACAGGATCACTGGCAAGCTCAGTCCCTGTTACACGCCGGTCCAAGAAGTTAAAATGGCAAGCTTTGCCTCGCTCGTCTTTGCACTATGAGCTGTTCAGTGAAAAGTTATCAACAGACTTGTGGGACGGACGTACAAAAGTGTAGTATTTTCCAAAATTTTCATCGTTTCGAAGCCAAATGTTGGAGCCACGTAGAGTTGTCGGATGTTCGTGTGTAGGGCACGAACAACGACCAGCAGGCGCCTTTCCACCGTTCAACTGTTGGGCGCGTAGAGCAATCTGCTCATGAACGAGTTTCGTTTCTTGGGCAACAGAGAGTGAACCCCTGGGACGACGAATGGGGGCCATGAGGTCGAAGTACTGGAAAGAGAGAAGGGTTAAGTACTGGTGAAAATGTGGTTGAAAGACAACAGACAGTGGGACGAACAGGAACAATAAAAAAAAACTACACACGTCATAATAGCACTCACGCGTGACCCAACCTAAAAATGACAATCGTTTGGGAGTGTAACGGTCGTCGAAAGAGTGTAACGGCCAATCCGGAGTGGGCAATGTCGGTCTAGAAAGGAAAACTCGGGAGAAATCTTCAAGGACAGGTCGAATTGAGGTTGAATAAGACGAGATCGATATCGCATGAGGTCAAGAGACAAGAGAGAGGCACAAATGACGCAATAATCAATTTGCGATGCCAATAGAGGTGCACATAGCAACCTTACAGTGACCGACTCGCAGTCAGACGTCAAGGTCCAAACTTGAGGAGAGGAGCGCGCCAAGTATAGATAGCAAACGGTGCGTAACCAGACTGCTACAGAACCGAGCTGCACGCAGCAAGCTCAGACAGGTCGACTCAAGGTCAGACACCTTCGATAATCGGAGAAGAGTCGGGCGTTGATTGGGGAATGGGTCCGTTGGTCATAGAGTCTCTTGAGCTGGTGAAAAGGAAAGTATTAGTTAAGGAATCAGGCGTCTTGACGGATTTACATACCTGCAACGTTCTTCCTCTGGCCGGGAGCCATTTGGTAATTGAAGATAAGATTGAGTTTAGGGGGAGTGGAGAAATTTAACGAGAATGAAATGGAGGGAGGTTACGCAATTTATGAGCACAGATTATCGAATATCAATAAGCAACGTACCTTCGGAGATTAAGAGACTACCGACTCTCCAGTACAGCTGTCAGAGTCCGAGCAGGTAAGAAGAATAAAGGGAAGGAAATGAGCGTGGCAGGAATGGGAGCGAGAACCCGACTGATCCAGCGAGCATGCCAAACCTGATTAGTCATCATAAACTGTATAGTTGTTTCCCACGTTTACCTGTGCACGTGTATCGGTCAGTATCCATGCATCCTTAGGCCTTGCTCACCTGGTTCCTTGCCCTCTATAGAACGATACTACTGCGATCTGTCTCTGTGTCGGTCGCGAGCAATCCTTACTTCGAGTAGGTTGCTTTCCCCAACTCCAGTGGTGTTACTCCGAGTACTCTGCTTCATTCGGCTTCCTTCCCGTGTGCTGGTTACTTATTTTTGGTCTTCTATTTGTCGAGTAAGTTGCGTTCTTCAAGTTTAGTAGTGTTACTCTGAGTAGGCCGTTCTACAGCTCCGGTTACTCTCGCATCTTCCACCACCCTCGCACGCTAGTCTTTCTTACTCTTTCACCTGTATTCCTTGATCCCGATAGTGATTTCAATAATTCATGTCTATGGTATGTACTCAAACATGATAATATGACTTCGACATCCTGATTCTTTTTTGTTCTGATTTTTTGAGCCCTCATCTCACCCCACACCCACTGCGGAAGAACTCGATCAAAATCATGAATTACTGCTTCACCGACAACCCAAAAGTAGGTAGTCTTCGGTTGTTTAGACATTGTCTCTGATTGTTTTGTGTCTGATTGTTTTGCTCGGTTTTAGCTTCTGCACGTCCCTGTACCGCATACGATGCCTCATCCGCTGCGGTATTGCCTGGGGGTCGATACTTTGTCACAACTCCTTTTGCCGAAATATCTGTTTTTACACCTGTATTAACCGTTGAGGCCATGAAACTTCGTCAAGACTTCCGATTTGCTGAACACGACTATCTGCTATGGCCCCAGGAGTGGCGTCCGGAGCTCTGTCACTTTCCTTGCATCCCTCGCCGACCTGAACCCCAACATTCTCTGGCAGTCATGTGGTGGACTCCTACACCTGATAGCTTCGCTGAAGAAAGGCGTGGTATCACTACCGGATTAGGACGACTCCGATTCTCGAAAAGTGTGGAGTTCAGGAAATCCGTTCGAGAACTGGTAGAGAGGACCGTGGTTTTTTCATCACGTCACACCAACAATACGGAGATCGATCACGCCAGAAAGTATTCTCGGGTATTACAGGACCGTCTGACGCGGATTGAAACTCTTCTTACAAGTTACCGGCAGATGCATGTCGCAGTCGCAGCACTCCAACGAACCTTCCTGGAACTGCTTGCACTTTTGGACTATTGTGAGATTTACAAGCCTCGTATGGAAGGCCGGAATGATCCCGTCCATTCACCCGCTCCTGTCATCGGTGCATTTTTATGGGACCTGGAGGATGCAGCAAAGTTCTTTCGAGCAGGCTTACCGTTTTGGTACATCCATCCATTTAGCAGTGTTCCCCGAGTTTCTGTGGTAAAATTAGTACCGCTGGTCTCTTTCGATACTCTATGTCGCGAAGAATCTTCTTACGGGTCACCCATCGTTTTCTCTGGCGTTCCTAATTTGTTGGCCCAGCATACTGCCATCAATCAGTATACCGATTCCACTTTCAAGACATTTTCCCCTTTTGAATCATCTCGTCGAAGCCATTTGGAGTTAGCTCCATCCTCAACGTTAGTGATGTCTGGTGTACACCGGCGGGACCGGACTCCTCTCAAGCCAAATCCATGTATGTATCCATCAGTCTCAAGAACATTACTTTTTCTAATCTGATTATCACAGACCGCAATGACCAGAAAAACACTCGTACAGTAAACAATCATGCCCGTCAACAAAGATTTTCGCTTCCTACACACCATCTCTATCCTGCCTCATCACCAAGTTGGGCATGGGCTCTCACGAGGGTTGACCGCAGCAACCCACCGACAGAATACCAAGGTGGTTATGCCTTCCCAGATCCTCAGCTGTTTGTCTCGGTTGAGAAGAAGGAGAAGACTTCAACCTACGTTTACAACTGGGTGAAGTTTCGGGATGTCCTGATCTTTCGACTGTCGAAACCTTCTCCGTCACTCCTTCTTAATTCCACCTGGCGTCAACTGTTGAGTGGGGCTTTTGTGACTTCCGACCAGTCACAACCTAGTCGTACGCGTGCCGCACAACAGAAGGCTGATGTCCGTGGAATATTGGGCAATTGTTTGCACGAACATGGGGTCGAGCTTAACCTTGATAATCCTTCCTTACCTGTACCATGGAGAGAATCTGTGATTGCACCTGGGAGTGAAGTACCTGATCATATCGTGAGGGAAGTCATCTGGGAGATTTCACATCTCAATTTTCGATGCGAGTTATCTGCACTGGACCAAAGTCTGACCGACAAGAGTCGACAAACGGAGGAGCACCGCATTCGCCTTCAGCAATGCTTTTTTGGTCGGGGTACGGGTGAGGTTCTAGACGTTGATTTTGAGAGTGTGGAAGAAGGTTTTGCGGCAAAGGTTATCCTGGCTAGGAAGGACTTTCTGTTTGCGTTGCGTGATGTGATGGTTGATTGGCAAGGTTCCACAGCGCGCTGTCGTGAGATACGGGATTTTCAGGAAGATTCTATATACAATGATCTTTCGCTCGAAGCGTTTGAACAACAGGTTGTATTGACATATGCCCAATATTTCTATGATATCTTTGGACGTGCGCCTGTTACACCCTTATGTATTCATTCTTGATTTTCTGTACACTTGTTCCGTGACGAATTGTTGAATTGTATTAAAGATGATATTACCACTTGTTTGTGTTCGTGGAATGATTCCGAACTTGTGTCCATTATTGTACTTTATTGTTGTTTTGCTCACATGAAATTCTGTTTATTCAGCGAGTACAAATTCCGGGCTTGTGCCACCAACTGTGTTCTTGTTTTCTTCTTTCCACTACTCATCCTCTTCCCTGAATTCTTGCTCAGATGAACGACCCTTGGACAAACGAACAGCGAAGGACTCTCGAGGATTATTTGGACGACTATCTTGTGAACGATTCCGACTCCAGCCGCAACCGACACCTGAAGAAGATCGTGCCCGAAATTCTGGAACACGACAGTTTCAAAGGCAAACTTGGGCCAGAGAAGACCGACAAGCAATGGAAATCGGTCAATTTTTGCTTGTTAGCGTGTGAGGCTGATGCTGATTTGATTTATTTTATAGAGCATCGAACGTTATTTTCGCAATGCGCGTCAAACACAGCGCGTAAAACAGTTGAGACAACAAGCTGGTAATACGACAGCCGCGAATCCGGCTCACGACCCTGTCAAGTGCATCAAGAGCATGCGAGCAGCCACGAAACTTTTCCAAGTCCTTGGTAATAAGATCATCGATGGTCAAAACATCTTCAAAACCCAAAACGAGGCTCGGATTCGCGATCATGCCGGCAACATGGAAGGTGGCCAGAGCGGGGCAAGATTCAAGAAGGCCTTGAAGGAGCTTTGGGATGCGGAGTCGGACAAGGCGTCATACGAAACGCAGGCTCAGAAATTCTGGAATGTATCTGAGTAGGTGCGGGTTTGATAGTGTCTATAAAATACTCATGTTTTTGTTTCGCACTAGGAACCAGTTGCAGTTTCTCTCGGGTGCAAGTAGTATTCTCCAAGCGCTATGTGAATACAAGCACCTCGGAAAGGCGGAGCTGATGCTGATGTATACCTTCAGCCGCGAGGACGGGAGTTTCGACAGTGGATGGTAGGTTTTTCGTTTAGCTTTCTGTGTTTCCCGCAAGCTAATAATTTATTTCCTTAGCATTTCCGGTCATTCTGAGGCGTCAACTACTGATTTCTCTGACGAGCATGAGGCAGCCTACAGGGCGTTTTTGGAGGAGTGGGCCAAGTATGGTCAGAAATATTGCCACCATAAGCTTTTTTATCTTTTATATCCACTGAATAATATTTACGAAACACCTGCAGTGCCCGAACAGTCTCTTCAGAAGCCGAAGTATTCAATCCCGGTGGATTCTAGGGGACTGCCTTGCTTTCCTACCTTGGACTTGGAATCCGTGGCCATAGGGGAACTGCGAGGTATCTTGTCCGCATATCTGAATGCGTTGTGGGGTACGCAAGTCTCATTCTTGTCTCGCTCGTTTGTGCATTAACTATTAACTGGAATCCGTTACTATAGTATTTGCGGGACGTCATGGCCCCCTTCCGTACACCGATTTTCAGCGCTCTCCCGAGGTCTTCTTCAATACAACACTCTATCAACCACCTCTTCTCAAGGACCCAGGTGACACAAGCGTCAAAGGTATCACCATCACGGAGCTAGCCGAGTGGTTCTCCACTCATTCGACTCTATCTGCCCCCAATCATTTCGAGTTCCGATCTGCCGATAGTACCGAGCAAGGCCCGACACTCAAGAAAGCAGGGGCTACCGGGACTTCAGCTGATGCTATGGGCCGGCCAGGGGAGGAACTTGATAACGACGTTGGCACTCGACAGTCGGCAACAACTACAGGTGATGCCACGGACCAACCCGGGGAAGAACGCCCAGACATTCCCACTCCGCTACCAACGGCTGACGGTACACAAGGGGAGGATACACAAGTTGGGGGAGCAGAAGAGGAGAGTATCGAGTTGACGGACACGAGGGGTGGAGAAGTTGAGCCATCAAGTCAGGAGGGAGTAACAGGAGTGGAGGAGGTGGAGCCTACACACACCTCTCGATCGAAGGACGAAGGGGTTGGGATATTGGGTCAGGAGGGGGTGACTGACGACGTAGTGGATGGAGTGGGTGGGGTGGGGAACAAAAGGGGTAAAAGGGGTAAAGCTGCGGCAGTTACTCATACAGTTGTGCGCCGTTCAACTCGTACTGGTCCTGCCACCAATGCGGATGCGGACTCACTGACCAAAGCCAGCTTGACCGTGTCTGCATCGGGTTCACGCCACTCGACTCGTAAGACTGTTGTTACGCGTGGGAGCAACAAGGAATCTGGTGCTCCCAGCAGTCGCGGGCGCAAACGAGCAGCTGAAGATGCGACAGTGACTAAGCCCGTTGCGAAAAAGAGCAGGAAGAACAAGGCTTAAGAAAGAGGTGAGTGGGAATCTTACTTACATGTTTTTATGAACTAAAGTCAGCATATTTCGTCTTTAGTCCTCGAGAATGTTCCAATAATATATATTCAAATTTGTCATTTTTCTTTGGTTTGGGCAATGTACATGTACCTATTTTCATTTCGATATTGGTTGACTTAAGTCGAGTTTCATGAGTTGGGCGTAAGTTCGGCTTAAGTTGGTCACTTAAGCTAAGGTATACCTGATGGTGTTAACTTAAGTAGAGTCAACAAAGTCGGGCAGACTTGAGCTAACTGGGTGACTTGAGTCTAGGGGTCATTAACTTAAGTTGGGATTGGTCAGCTCAAGTTGTGCAGACTTGAACTTACCAGGTAACTTGAGTCAAGTCAGAGCTCTTCAACTTAAGTCAGAATCAGATACAGGGTAAGCAGTACACCCATAATCAGAGGATAATAAAAGACTTGAGTTGATCCTAAGTCAACTTAGGACAAAGATGCAAAAGTCAGACCAGTCTTAAGTTATTCTGCTATAGATTCATTATTTGTAGATAAGTCGTGAGTCCCTGAGGTCAGGATAAACCCGTGAAAGTAGTGATGAAGGTAGACCATGACGTGTGGGTCCTGAAAGGAAAGGTCGCGATGGTAGAGCGAATAAGAGAGATTGTCATATGATTGGGAGTAAGACTTTGTCGTTGGCGGAAAGCATTCATTATTTCATCCAGAAGATTCCAACGTTTCGCAATTCGTAAACCGGAGTTCGTGGAGCTTGAGAAGCTGAATAAACTGGCATATTAACATATTAACGTGTCCCCCGACTGCCCATAGTACCAACTCATCCGACATGTTACAAGTTTTGAGGCCGGAACCAATGATTCGTAGTCAAAGGATTGAAAACGAGAAGTCGTTGAAGTTGTTAGGAGTATTAACGAGGTAGAGCCCCAAACAGACACATTTGAAGAATGCTAGCACGGATGCCTGAACTCGAGGGGAGTAGACCGCTACAGGAACAGATGGACATTTCCAGTGTTCCACCGGGTCCGAACTCGAAGTAGGATAGAGTCGAGAGAGAAACCAGCCAAGATATAGGGTCTAGGAAGTAAGTGAAGATATACACTCTAGAGACAAGTAGTCGGCGTCGCAATTTGTGACGTGTCAGGTCCAAGTCGAAGTATCACTGAGATTCGTGAGTAGGAAGGATTTTCTCCAAAAGTTTGTTGAATGATTGCGAGAGAAAAAGTCAGAGGGAGAGCTTAAAGAGCTTAAACGAATAGAATGTTACTCGCCGCGCAGCAGATAGAAGAGCGGATGACGCTCGTTCTAAAAGATGAACAAATCTCCAATGTTGCCCCCCGACCGTCTAAGCCATCTTGTCCTTTCCTAACCAACACTCCTTATCCCTTTCACTAGCCCATCTTCTCGTACAAGGGCGACGTAGGGGTTGTCCGAGTCATTGATATGCACCAAAGGTCAATTCAAGGTGCCAACTAGATCATCGAAGGAGACCAGACAATGAATTAACACAACCACAACATACTTCGTAGAGAAGCCGAAGATTTGCAAGTCGGACCAACTAGATTTTGTAAGCGTAGGTGGGCAGTAGAGCCAGGGAATTCGAAGGGAATAGTGTATTGCGGTCGATGGAAGAGTAGAGGACCCTCGTTCTACTAAGGGAAGAGAATAAAGCGGACGGCGCTCACGTTCTCATAACATCAGAGGGTAGCATTCCAAGTCGCTATTCCACCCAACAGATAACGTGCCCCCAACCGCCCATGCCATTCTCATTCTCAACCTTTACTGAATGACACCTCTACTAATTGCTTTAGTCCGCCTTTCTATACCAAACTGATAGATTCGATACCGTCAGTACGGACAGGTAATAATAGGATGAGTGTTGTCCTCCAGAGAAAGTCGGAACTGCTAGCGATAGTGAAGGCAGGAGAGAACGTGAATAGTACTAGTGGTATGTCTATCACACACATCCTGCCCCCCACTTTTCAGTTCTCTACTCCTTATTTGTCACGACCCTGTTTTCATCTCGTGTCCATTACAAAGCTAAGGGGAGTGCCAGAGTGAAAAAGATTAACGGAGGTAGAGTTTGACATTGACGAGAGGGACAACGTCGAGTAACTTTCCACTGTTCCCATTTTCCTGAGTCCAATGGAGAGTTCAGAAAGACAGAATGTCGATCACGCTATGTCTGCTAGAAGAGCAGACTCCACTCGTTCTCGAAAAATGTACCTCAGAAAGCAGCACACTGGAGTAGAATGAACACTCGTTTTAGGGCAAGAGAAGGACCGAGATAGAAAAGCGGATTGACGCTCGTTCTATCATACGGGCTCTAGCGTTCAAACACAACATAAACACCAAAATCCACTGCACTAGCTAGTATTGTCGGAGTCAAAAGCGGTTGAGTAGTGTACTCCAGAGACATGTAACCAGCATCACAACCAATTCGTGTGTCAAATCCAAGTCAAAGTGAGTAAAAGTGTAGCTCAGTGATAGAGACAACGAGAGAATCGTAACTGGGTTTAGAGGAGTTCCTATGCAGATGGGCGAGCGAGATCAAGAGTCGGCAGATGACGCAAACTGGAGCTTTGTCAGGAACATCCCAACCATCTTTTTGAGCTCATCCTTCTCTAAATTTCTTCTCTACTACCGTTCACACTAGCCGTCCTCTTATACCAGAACGACAACACTGACTGACATGTTGCGAGTTTCCAAGGCCAAGGTGAAGGGCTCATGGTGGCTAGGCTTCAATCCAGTCCGACATAATTATAGACCCAGTGGTATGTCCTGAATAAAGGTATAGTCCGGTAGGGTCCATTCATGGCAGCGAGAACGGAGTTGACAAGAGAAATAGTCATAGGAATCCGGAATACAAATAGACGAGCATGTCATGATAAGTTGAAGTAATGAACGGGGATGAGGCATCATAACTGACAGAAGAGCGGATGATACGCTCGTTCTAGAAAGATGAACAAACCCATGGAAGAGCGGATAATACGCTCGTTCCATTCAGTAGACTTCACTATCATGAATCATGTGCACCGGAATCCATGGTACTCAAGAAGCTGAACGAACTAGAGTTCTAGGGGAGGTGCCCAAGAAGTTTCGACAATTGTTTCCGAATCCAAATGTCTACCTTTCTCTACCGGGCATCATATGGAAAGGGAGAACTACAGTCGTGATTAGTCGAAGCCGAGTAAGCAGGAGAATTGGCGAAAGTAAGAAGTAGCTGGTCAAGACATAGGACCAACCCGTGACGTGTCAAATCCACGTTGAAGGCTCAGAAGGGGTTGGACTCGTTAGTCGGGAAGGCTCTCTCCAAAAATTGTCAAACAGCCAAGAAAGAAGTTTCCAGTATGCACGGAAGGGTAGTGAGGGAGAGAAGAGTGGTTTTCGACGTAATGGTACAAGCAGTAAACCGAATGGGAGGAAAGAAGGAATCGGTGGAACTGTCTACGCCAAACAGACGAGAGTTCAACGGTACAGTCCTAACCATCTCTTCTATCATTCTTCTCCTCGCTACTCATCCTAGGCCTCCACTAACCCCTCTTTCCACACCAAGATTACAGTATCGATTGGTGTGTCATAGATAAACCGTGAAGGATTTCCGAGATCGATAAGAGGTGCTATTTGACATTCAAGATGGCGGTACTGACAAATCAAGGAGACCGCGAAAAGGAGAGAGATTCTCGAGGTTACGGTTCAAGCAGCAGATTGTTAAGGGAGATCCGAACGTCAATCCAGAGCCCGAAAACCGAATTGCAGGTCTGAACAGAGGTATAGTCAACAGAAAGGAAGTAGTAGCAGGTCAGGGCGCGAGTGAGAAGCGTGCTTCGGAGGCATGTAGTCGGTGTCACAACCAGTTCGCGATGTGTCAATTTCGAATGAAATGTTGGTAGAAGTATACCCTAGCGAGTGGGAGAGCTGAGAGTTGAAGAAAGTAGATGAAAGAGCTGGCAACACGGTCATTCCGAGACAGATAAAAGAGCGGACAGATGTTCGCTCTATCCTGTGAACTCTTGTACTACAGGACATCTGGAATGAACTTGTTCGGCAGGAATTTGACGTAGAGGTGAGCGGTGACGATGGGTAGGAATTGTCGAGCAAGATTGACTGAAAGAAAACTTGTTCTCGGGGTAACGATCTAAAAGACAGCCCAAGATATTTGAATTCGCTAGTTGGAAGGGGTGACGGAGCTATAGCGAGAGAGATAAGTAGTTCTTGAGGCAACGGTCCAAACAACAGCCAAAGGAGCTGAATTCGCAAGTCAACAAGAGTGACGGAATGGTAGCAAGAGAGACGAGGTTCCTGAGGTAAAAACTCCAAACGGCAGCAGACTGAAGGTAGGTATAAATGAACAATTAGTAGCGTACACGTATCACTTCAAATAATAGGTGAGCGCCCATCCTAAAGAAGTAAACGGAATACTACATAATTAACAGAAGAGCGGATGGACGCTCGTCCTGTAGAGAAAGTTAGATAAATGGAAGAGCGGATAACGCTCGTTCCAAAACAGTACGGACACGGGAGTCCGCGGTACCCCCACCACTGTGAAGCGTTCGTAGCCTGGATAGACTCCCGTAGGTCCTGATACGTGTCAACGTATAGTACCTCGAACGTCAGCGGAATGAGGAAGAAGTGACGTCGTGACGCTGACGCGAGCGATCGAATACCTCGACGGGGAAGCAGTTAAATGGATGCTTAGCCCGTACGAGGATATGAGAAAGGAGGAAGGACGCGCTGTCCTTCTATCGGTAGATGCAAACAGTCATGGATCGGGTTCAAGATTAATTGTATTTGTCTCTATTGTGCTAGACATTCAGTATCTACCAGGTCACGAGGGCAGTATATAATAGTAAGGATATATAGCCGTCACAGATACTTACATTATTGTAAAGCCAAAGAAATTTCAGACATGTTGCCAATTCATAATTCCACTATAAAATTTCTGTTATTCTCAGGTTTTTGCATGCAGTGGTAGCAGCTCTTAATCTGTGCAAAAGCATAAAGATAATCCTTGGATGTGATATGACTCAAACTTAGACAATAGAGACACATTAAAGTATAAATACCTAAAGAAATCATGCTCTGCTTAAGGTAAGTTCTGATCATCTGGATTGCTATGTCACAGCTGGGTCTCTTGAGCTATCAATATAATGGTGACAGTAAATGTTTGCATCTTTCTAAAAGTAATCCAACCCCAAATGAAATAATGTAGTGTAGCTAATATGTACCTGCAAAAAGATCGTAGGAGCTACAACAGGGTAATAAAGTAAATTAGCGAAGTGAATTGGTGAGAGATCCTAATTATCAAAGACTGTACACATGATTTCTTTTAACACTCAACGATGCCTCATCTGAGAGAAGAAATCAATTGTCGCTGGATTAGCTTTAAGTAGGAAGGAAATGAATTACTTATTTGGATTTGGATCAGCAGAATATGACTTCACATGTTGTCGATGTATGAGCTCTAGATACTACATACAGAGATGAGAGTACATATACAATTTTGGGCCCCAACACATATCGCTCCCTCCTCAAGAGTCAGTGTTTCCTGACGCTGATTTGTTGTGGTTTACAAGAGTAAGTACCGAGATTTGTAACTATGCAGTGAGTACCAAAACACAAAGGTCAAAATTGACAAGAAATGTGCTTTGAGGAAACAACTTATGTCCAGAAAAATTTGACAAGCACATGATGTAGTTAATGTATGTAAAAGCAGAGGGTGTTGTGGAGGAAAGAATGATATCCAATGTATACATTATTACATAGCAAAGGGGAAGCCCATGCTTATGTTCATGTTGACACTTCATCAATCCATCTAGAACTAAACAAATCAGAACATGCAAAAAATTCCTATAAAAGACAGGAACTTACCAGTACCAACAGCAGAAATTTATTGTTTTCACCGAATATGGAGGGAATGAGAAGCAAATTGGAGGCCGTCGTTTCTGTGAATAGTCGCTGTACAGCCACGATAGAAAGATGAGGCATTTCCCTTGAATTGCGCTCTTGAACCATTTTTATCATAGGACTTCCAGATCTCTTCGAGTGTCTCTATGTCAACTGTATGAAATTCAGAAAGATGAACCCATGGCTCTCCACTTTTGTTGATTCCAATGGCAACAGACAGTTTGTCAAATAACAAATGGTAAATGAGGACGCGACAGGCATCAGATCCTTCTACTGACATAGAAAGGTACATCTCTCCACCTGTTGACGTATTGTTCGAGCTACGATAGTAGTCTGGAGGGAATACGTCTGCGAGGGCACAGCTATTATATCTCGAAACCCTTGGTACTTGAATGAATCGCAATTGGGAGTCCGTCATTGCTGGTATTGTGGAGGTCAAGGTCAAACTATCAAGTGTCGTGTAATCAATGTCGAGTATTCTTGAGTCTGTCAAACCAGCGATCTGTAAAGCGGCATTGACAAAGCCACCAGATCCCAGCCTCATTCTCAACCTGTCTGCATGAGATCCACCATCTACAACACCACAAGAAGACTGCATGCTACATATTCTTTCACCTTCTTTTGGCGGGGCAAAAGAAATTTCAACCTTTTCGTGGCTGTGACGACAACAGAAGCTGACAGTGAACGGGTATGATGGCCAAAGCCGTTTAGACTCGGAATGTGTGATGTTGTCAATGGATCTGTCATATTGGGCAAAGGTCACATCTTTGAAGTGTTGCTCAGCCAAGGGAAGCAGATGGACCTCCATGTAATTGTACACGGCTTTTCTAGTCCTACGAGGTGATGCAGGCTCTCTGACAGTAAATTCCTGAACCTTCTGTGGTTTTTTGACAGGAGAATGTAAAGTCAGCTTGTGAGGATGACAGCGCACATAATGCTTGTTGTTCTCCTGTCGGAGATAGATGTTGCACACCTTCCCGTTCACTTGACAGTCCAAGGATGCTCGTACTATGTCAGTATCACTGGTGGTGAAAGTTGGAAGGTGGATATGCAGACCATTGTTGTTGAATGAGAAGGACAATTTGTCACCAGTCAAATTTGTGTTGGAGATGCCCACTCTGCCAGATGCTTTGAACTCGTCAGGAGACTGTGCAAACAGTCCTCTGGGATCATTTCCATCTTCTTCCCCATTCAAATCTCTTTTGCAGTCAGTAGCCCAAGCAAAAATGCTACGATCATCAGATATCTTGATGATCTCCTGCTGAAGCCGCATGAATGCCTTGACCCCACCTTCTCCATAAATCGGCGGCATGCAGATATCGAAAAGTCCCATGAGTGAATAAGCTCGGTCTTCAGGTCGAGTTGTCTGCCTAAATGCGGCCCAGGACATTTTCTGAGCTATGCTGTACTTTGTGAGATCTCGATTGTTGTTTGCAAAGAGCTCGACTGGAATGGAGGTGATGGCCGAGATTGCATCACACAAGCTATGTCTAGTGCCAATATCCCTCCATGAACCATCTAAAAAAGCAATATGCAAGGGTGCGATGAGCTCCTGCAAAGTCCAACCCCTTGTGAACCACTTGCTTCTCCTAAACCCTGACTTGGCATCTCTGGGATCCTCCTCACTTGATGCATCAGGTAGATATACATAGCAGACACCAGCATCCCCATAGAACTGGTACATTGAGTTAAGATTTTCGGAAAGGTCAGCGCTACTTGATTTATCAATGCAGCATGAGTCGATCCAAATCCATTTGAAGCCATACTTACACGCATGGGCACAAGCACCTTGGACCTTTCTCCAGCCATCCTTGAGACCAAGTTCGAAAATGTTGAGCTTCTGAATGTCCTGATCTGAGATTTCATTGGCATCTCGGAAAAGCATAGCCCCAATCCCTTTCAAGCCATGAGCCTGAGCATTGATACACTGAAGTAGTGACCATCCATGATTGCGTTTAGTAGCCTCAAAGCTCTGAATGTCCTGGAATGTAACTTCATCCTTATCCCAGGTATGAGAGAGAATAGCGTAATCCGGAATATTGGTGTAGAACTCCTTTAGGGTAAGATCGAGCGTATTTAGGAGGCGCATGATAGGGGAGTCAGTATTGAAAAGATATTTGAACAGCTTTAAGTAAAAAATTTTCATCCATGCCATTGCAAGAAACAACTGAGTAAAGGGTATACCTTTGAAGTGGGGATTCGAAGTGATGGAAAGGAAGCACAGAAGCTGTATCATCTATTTGTGTAGAACAGCTGCTTTTATAGGAATGCTGTGACCTCCCACCTGATCAGTGACACTATCCCTACCATCAGTCTATATTGGTCAGATTTGTCTTTGTTTGTCTAAAACTTATGGAGCTATGGCTCGGAATCAGTTTTGCTGCAATCCGAGCTAGCAGCTCTGGGAAGTTAATAGATTATAATTTATTTCTCATTTCATTAGATGGAAGCATATCAAAGCAGAGTGATTTTAAAGTGCATTTAAGTGATAGTAGACTGCATCTGGAATCAGAGTGAAGGAATGGGGCCATCACTTTGTGCGGCAGGTGTGAGGTCATGCAAGTCATAAGGTCAACAATCCAATAGTAAGGTTATGAGGCCGACTTTAGGAGGACCCGTCCTTAATAAACTTGACTCGTGCAGGTGGCTGTGTCGTTTTTAGATGCATTCTCCATAATCACAGCTTATCTCCGTCTTATCATGTGTTCAGTATTAGCAGGCCACAAACGGCCGCTCTGCATGCCGAATTTGGGCATTTCGGACAGCCTCGTTTTTGTCACACGCAGGGATGGCCATATCTTTTATAGCCAGTATTGGTATAAGATAAGGATAGGATTGATGATATGCTAAATAGATATATCAAAGAAGGAGGCCATCACTTCGCGTTTGATAGTAAGTGGAAACCAATAAAGAGAAGGAGACGATATGTCCGAAGGGTCGAATGAATAGCTGGTGTGATAACGAATTGCGCACAGATTGCAGAAGACTTGTCGTCCAGCCTGTTTGCAGTCAAGAGTCGAGACTTCAAGAGGAGGGTTCCCATAATGCCGGTTCAAAAATGCGACATGACAGTGAGATTCAACGAGAAAAAGTGCTTTGCATTCCTCCATTGGCGAGTCCGTGTTTTTTGCTGCGGACTTCTTGGATCTTGATACTGAGATTGTGTTCGGACCAGCTGCTATGAAAATATCAGCTAAAAGTTTGATGAAATTATAAACGGACTTACCTTTTACAAATTCTCGAGCTTCTTTCAATGTATTTGGAGATATGACAGCAACACCACGACAAATAACATCTAAATTCCGACCACTCCTCCCTTGTGCTTGTACAAACTCGTCAAGAGTAGAAGGAAAGCTCCAGGAGATGCTATCGAGAATCATCTTGCAGTTGATACCTTGACTAAAGCCAACGGTTGCGATGACAATCTGTAGCTCTGGATCAGAATCAACAAGCCTAAAGGTCTCTCTGTTGTACTCGTCTGTACATAGAGCATGGTACATTTGCATACGTCAAAGCGGGCTTTTGTCTTTGGGAACTTGTATAATCCCAAAGAAATTCGTAAATGTCGTATGCTATTGGGATGGTTTGAACATGTATGACAGTCTTGCGGCCGCAGCGTAAGTAATCAAGAAGCTGGCTATATTTAGAGATACCTGGAGTATGCTTGAGAGTTTGAAGAATAATCTGTATGTTTTCTCGTTCGTTGGAAAGTCGAATAAGACGGTAACTCTTGCCTTCAAGTCCGAGTGATTGACAGAGCTCTGATGTTGCGTGGCCAGGTGCACAAGTAGCAGTCAAGGCAATGATAGGCACAGTTTCAGGAAGATAACCCCGAGCAAGAGCACCAATATCATTAAAGGCGGGCCGAAAGTTGGGAGCCCATCTTCGGATGAGATGAGCTTCATGAACACAGAAAAGAATGAGATGTTGTTTGAAGTTGGTATTCTGCATGATCTCTCGCCATTCGGGAGTGGCGAGATGTTCCGGATCCACGCAAATCAGATCCCAGGATCTACATTCACAGATGGGCTGTACAAGGTCGAGTTTTTTATTGATTCGGTATTCACTTATGGTCTCGCGGTAATATGAGAGACCACGTAGACCAAAACTCTCGATATCGTGAATCTAGAATGAAGTTAGAAATAATAGAGCCGTATTAAACACGGTCTTTTAACTTACTATACTATTGGCTAGGCCTTTTGTCGGTGTAATGACAATAGCCACTGCATTCTTGCGAACAGGGAAAGATGGATAGTTGTCCGGATGTTCGGAAAGTTCGTGATGGACTATCAGCGGTATATAAAAAATCGCCGACTTCCCAGAACCAGTACCCGTGAATAGGAGAAGATGTTCCCTGTTTAGAACCATTGAGATAGGCGCTTCTTGATGTTCACGAAGTCCATTTGGCCATTGAGGAATGTGACGAGAGACTACTTGTTTTATGGTTTCTAGGCCAATAGAGTTGGTCCACATTGGTTTTGCAGTCATAATTGATGAAGTAAAGGATCACATATAATATCGAATGAGGAAAAATACAGCTGAGAGTTGTTGACAATGAGGGAAGAGCGCGAAGAGGTGTTTACTGTATAATTACGACCACACGTTCACGTAACGCATAACAGAGGGTCATGAACTAGGCTAGATTTGCATTCGTAACGCATAACAAGGCATTTCTGGGCTGTTTACCTACCAAAAAAGGTAAAAAAATTTGCCAGCACGGCCGGCAGACTACCATATATGGTAATTTGAACTAGTGAACTGCAAATCCAAGCCGTAACGCGTAACAAGGCATGAACTTACGGTCGAAACTATACAGTAATACTGGCGGACTCCAGGTGGAGGGCGTGGGAACGCACTTGATTATGTCATAAGTTTGCAGCGCTGTCCGCGCTAAGAGATTACCATAAGACTAGGTATAAGATGAGATTGATGATATGCTAAATAGATATAACTCGTGGTAATTTGCACTGCCACCTGTGAACAGTGAGTCAAAATAAGTAAGAACAAGTCCTCCTCGTAAAAATGCCCATTTGTTTAGCTTAGAAATGACTTGTTTTTGGAATAAATTTTGATAACCTCACTGAGCCTCAGCACTCGAAATATTGCACCAGAGCAGTTGTTTCTACACATCTCGATGATTTCTCTTTGAGCCTGTTTCATTTTTCCTAGGACTGGGGTGATTGCAGGTGTTGTCCGATCACCAAAGTTTCTAAATAAAGTATTTTCACAAAAAAATTGTAGACAAGCTCAAAATAGTCTCTAATTTTGGTACTATGTCCCTGAGCATAACTGAGTCATCCCTGGAAAAGTACTGTACTATTTCGACCAACAGTTCAGTAACGCGTAACATTAGGGGTCTGAACTGGGTGATTCTGAGAATCATAACACATAACATAAGGTTCTGAACTGGTTTCCTAATATTTTTGTCACATTCAGCCAAAAAAAATTTTCAAAAAAGGTATTTTTGAGCGGCCGGCTATGCCGGCATTCAAAAACATAACACACATCTTGAGCCTATGAACTACTGTTTTACAAAACCAACGCGTACCGCATAACACCCCATGAACTGTTGGTCGAAATAGTACAGTAATATCATAGAGATATCTGAGCTGTAAGGGAAGGATTAAGATTTTGATAAGAGTAAGGACAATGAGACTCACTCATGACTTCAAGGAGATGATGTGTTACATCACCTCAGGTCTTTGATCATTGAACCATATAATGACAATGTCATAAGGTCCAAATGCCATCATACTGAAAATGAAGCTCCATCATTATAGCCATTGTCATACCAGGAATATAAATCATCTTCCACTGGCAGCTGAAAAGCACTGTTTCCATGCTTAGCTTTGACTTTTTGGAAACTAGTGGTATGAGGTTCCATGGTGCATACTATTAACTGCTAAAGTTTTCTACAAGTTGACCTGTGAGTATGTCTGGGCCTGGCTGACCATTACTTGCAGCTAAAACAGCGTGGCCTATTGTGAGGACTTGCAGGTAAAATTATTTGCAAGCTTATATCTCCAAGGATTACCTGAGATAAGGTATCTTGATATATCATTTAGTCAGTAGTTCAGTAAATTTTTCCACATTTATCATTTACAATAATTTTTACAAAACTTTTAAGTTGTGAAAAATGAGATCTAATTTTGGAAAATCTCCAAAGTGAACTTATGTGAATCAATAATGTACATGTTTTATTTTGCCTTTTATGCATAGATCGTTCTATACCACATAATACATTATTTAAAATGAAGACCTCACTCATAAAATATGATGACTTAGTCCATGTAGGCATAGAAAGTGTAAATGTTTATGCCTTATTTCTTGACTCATGATAGGGGTATTTATAACAATCAGAGAATGAAAGCAGAGACTGCTATTTTTGAAACTCATGGAAGCAAGAGATCTATTTATTTCCAAGTAGAATTGCTGAAAATTGGATTGAAGCTGGGCTTTCAAGAGAAAGATTGGGTTCCAAAACACTCCTGCAATACCAGTGCAAATGAATCATTCATTAATCTGGAAGGAAACAGACTTGAACTAGAGAGCTTAGAAGAATAAGGCTTTACTAAAACATGTCTGAATTTACTGCATAGAGTCTGTTGAGATATGAATGGTTCAGTATCCACAAGCCATAAATTCAGGACAGATTCAGTAATACATATATGATATTAGACAGTTTGCGAGACACACACTGTGTGTGATTGTCGTTGCGCAAATCACATCATGTGATATTTTTATTGCGTGCAAAAAGCCTTGCTCCACCGCCAAAAATTCAATATTTTCGCGTAAATCTCACACAGAAATCTTTTTCGGTGGTAAATTGGCTGTGGGGCAGTGTGGGGCTCGCAATGAAAATATCACATGGTGTGTTTTACGCAACAAGAATCACACACAGTGTGTGTCTCGCAAACTGTCTATTGTATCTAGCAGAAATATTTCCAATTGTGGTTACTCAGGAAAGCTTTATGGGTAGGAAATATTGTACTACAACTTGGTTTATGTTCTACCCCTTTATATATTGCTAGTAAATATTAATTATGTTGTTGTTGAACAGAATAGACCTCTGACAATCAAGTTCCTCTGGTGTTAACATATGTAGTGTCTAGCATAGTTTAACCCATTTTCAAAATGTTGTGCCCTAACAAGTATACCAAAGATTGTAGTCATCTGATAGTGTGGATAGCATTAACAATTATATGAAAAAGTTTTTAAAAGCTCAAACATTTGCACTATTGATGATTCAACTTAGCGCAAACACTATCCACTTTATAATCCTGATATCATTCGATCATTACAAATTTGATTCCTATCTTATTAAAGAATTAATGATACTTTGTCCAACATCCCAAAGTCTGAGTACGCTCGGGGAAAGGCGGAAAAAATCAACTGGAAAAATGACTCAAGGCAAAGAAAAGGACAATCTGTATGCAAGTTTCAAAAAAATCAAAGGCTGTTCAAAAGCACTACGAGCATGAGTTGAAGAAGTGCAATTTGTCAATTTTCAAGCAGTTATGAGTCAATGATCTTATTGGGGATCAAGAGAATTCTTACAAGCTTTATTCAAGCCTCTCGAGTGAATTGGACAAATTGGACCAGTGCTCACTCAGTTTTATCCTTTTCTTACCAACTTGTTTCATATACTAACTTATTCATTTCTAATCATACCGCTGAATGGGGAGGGTAAAGATACGAATTGTCCCAATCTGTGACTTTGCGCCAATGGGGACGAGATTGACATTACGATCGGGCTTGACTGATGAAGCTTATGTGAAATCATCGGAAAAAAAAAGACAAAAGATCAATATTCACTATCAATAGTCTAAGAATGCATACTTTTATTGAGCTTCGCGTGGTGGCTGCTGGTCTGTGCAATGGATTATTGGTCGAGCACAAAGTATGCAGACAGACACTACACCGAAGGACTATACTCTCGAGACAATCGAAAACTGGAACATCTAAAACAGTGCCGGTGGGATTCGCCACTGGCATAAAAATCAGGATACTTCAAGGCCAGCTTAACGTTATGGGACCCCTGAGAAGAATATAAGATTTACCTATTTCCCTCTTCTTCTCGACTTCCAAGTCCCAGTGACAGTCCAAAATGCGTCTCAAAACCGCCCTGATATTCCCTTAAGGGCGTTGGTCTCCACCTATGCATTTAAAAAATTGAGTCTGTGTTGACATGGACAGGCTTCAATTTCGTGTTCTTGTCCACGTCGAAATCTACCATCAAACTGATCCACTCCGTTAAACACTATAATATCCACTCACCTCGAACCCAAAGCTATCCTACAAAAAGGACCTCAAACACCTCGACATTGTCCCACTTCTACGATCAACGTCGATGATAAATGCTCTGTACTACACCCTCCGGCTATTCACGACCAAAGTACGAGAAGCAGATGATTTAAGGCCTATGTGATTGCGATACACAATTTGACGAGAAGTGCCCTGATAGGCTGGTAAGGCTGATTCTTCTATAAAGGGGAGTTCTATAAAATTCATGGGTCGGACGTGACGAGAGCGGAATTGCATAGAGTGTTTTGGTAGTTTAGGTTGCCTGACGAGGCTTGGGGCTTGAATGGGACTTGCCATTGCAAGGAGTATTCCGGGAGGAGGGGAGTAAATGTTAGGTAGGATGATATTGGGCGGATGAATAGACGAGAGAGGAGGAAGGGAGAGATTTGAATGAGTGAGGTGAGTAGTATGGAAAAGAAGACATGTTGATGACTGGGAGCGATGATGAGGTTTCGTTTACGGTTTCTGCGAGTGCGAGACATGTGGTTGTGTGTATCAGATATTTGTTCGGGAGAGAACGAGGAGTGAAGGGACTCATCGAGGTGATAAGATGGGAGGATGATTCGGGTAACGGGGAAGCGAGCGAGAGGAGTCGAGAGTGCATATATGCATGCTTATTTAAATGATTCGATTGCGATGTCTGTAAAGTAGATTGTCTTGTTTCATTCATGCAACAATATCATACACGGGAACACGTTGACCTAAATTCCTCTTTGCGGTCAATGTTGCCTACGTGTGTATGCCCCCTCCCAAAGTCGTGTAATCCGAGTTACGAGGCCGGAGTTTACGTAGGTCTCGTTCTTACTAAACCTGTTGTCGCTGAGTGCCGAAATCGACTGCCAACCCCATTTGGATCATCTCACCGGTTATTCGGCAACAGTTGACAGTTGTATGAATCTTTCCGGCCTCGTACTTGCCACGCTTGCGGTGGCCTGATTCCTTCATGAAGAGAGTGAGAGTGACACTAAGCATGAAAAGCACTTGACTTGCATATCTCCAGAGTTGTTTGTTCTTGGCCTGGTGAACTGGTGTTCTTTGCGACCTCGACAACGGCGGAGCAATGAGAGCAGACAGTGAAGCAGCGACATTGATTGACGTCACTCGTCATGCTTACTGACGAGGACCACGTGGGACTGCTTTAGGGCAGTTTTCGGCTTCTGCGCGTCGGTACAGCTGTTACTGACTGCTGCCGATCTCCACCTTTTGCTCGAGCTTTGACACTGAAAATGATGACTGGGGGGTATGGCCGCAAGCGGCGAGGGCCGAACCTTTTGTAGATTAAATCATACCCTCAAGTGTTCATTTTGTAAATACCATGTCAGCGTCAGATTATCAAAATGTCAAATATGGAATAAACGTAAAAAGGTATGTCCTACCAAACCTAATGACAGAAAGTAGCTATTAAGTAGTTGTATCAGGTCTGCAATGTGAATCCTGATGTCTTTGTTTTTGTCGTCACTGTTATCATTAAGAAATGCCTGACACTGCCTCTGGACGTATTTCGAAGGGTTGAGAGTAACGGCGAGGTCCTCCCCAAACAGAGTTATGAGGAGGAGCATATAAACAAATCTTACCAAATATCTTGACACAAATTGATCGGAAATCCCAACCTAGTTCTCCTTAGCAGGCATACTCATACTACAAAGCAATGTCCGGGCCCCAGCGGGGGTTAAGGCTACAAGTAGCAAGGGCTGAACCTTTTTGATAACACTGTATAGATTTTCTCAATGTTGCACACTTTGTGAAAAACTATATGAGCGGCATTCGCAGTGACAAGGTAAAGTAAATTTATATTTAAGGGTAGTGAGATCAAGAACTGGAAATGTCAACCACCGAAGCTCGGAAGTAAATGTAAAAACCTGAAGGCACATCCTACTGAACTTAGAAAGAATTGTCACATGAAGTCCAACGTTTCTTCCTTCTAAAATGTAGTTTTGAGGTGGTATAGACAATCAGCCTTTCCAAGTACTGAATCCTTAGTAGGCTGATTGAGGGCCAGGCTCATGCAGGACAGGAGTCATTTACTGTTTCTTGTCGAGCTCAGCAGAGTTGACGGTGCTGGGAACTAAAAGGTACTGTGATAGTAAAACATAACAATCACCAATCATACCGGGCCTCATAAGGTATAAGTAACTGTATATGCTTACATGCAAATAGCAAATAAACGAGTGTTCACATAACATTCTTTTGAAGCTCAATGGCAGTAATGACAAAAAGCAGGAGAGGATCTAATGGATGTAGGTGCAGATGAAGTGGGTAGAGGGTGAACTAGGACTGTATTCATGTCTTTAGAGGTGGGGAGGACAGATTCAGGACCGGGAAAGGTGGTCTGGAGATCATAAGTCAGGTAATTGAATGGAACACCTACTAAGGAGACGTACCGTATAATCATGTCGACAAAGTCCCAGAAATTAAGAAAGAAGTTCCAGAGGAACTGGTGTCGGGGAGTAAGTAGGTTGAAAGTGGACTTGACATGGATAATGATGATGGATTCCAGGAACTACATAAACGAGAAGGTGGTTGGAGTAACCTGGCGTAACAGTGAGCTAATGACATTGTGACGAAGTCAAGTGGGCCAACGAGACGAGGGCCCATCAACTGTTACCGGGCCGAGGAAGTCGGAAACCTCTGATCCAAACAGGACCACAGTGATGGAGGTTGATCCGTGCGAAGGTTTTGATATATTTGGAAAGAGACCTTAACATATGGAGATAAGTCTAGAAACAAAACGCATTCTGATAAGGAGCCAAACCTAAAGGTTCGGCAATAAAGAGATTCCACAGCGAACTCATCTATGTGTTGTCTTTGGATCGCAAGTTATGTTGACAGCGAGCTGGAGAAAAGACGTCCGGAATCATAAATAAACCTTTATCAAGACCAGACCCTATAGAATTGTTTAATCTACTATTATCCACTTGTCTTCGAGTAAAGTACACCTCTCGGGCTATTTTTCTGACTCTAGTATCATTATTAATGTCAATTTTTCTCCTTATATAACCCTTCCTTTCCTGCACACTAGCCCCTACATCCTCCGATGCCCATACGATGGCGTAGATAACCCATCTCACCCGATGATCCTTCGTTATCTAAGTATAGCTCCAAACTTAACCTCAGGTGTACCGGCCTCTTCAGCTTTGCTACGCACCTTTACCGTGAAGATACCACCAAAGAGTTTGTCGATGCTACTCTTGATCTCCCTTTCAACCGAACAGTCTATATGCAATGAGAGTCGGGAGGAAGAGGCTTTACAAAGATGCTCCTAGAGGATGGTGAGATGTGGGAATGCGAGTTGGTCCCAGAGAATTTAACACTGGCATTTTGGATTGCTCAGATGGGCTGGATGAGCCGGTAACTTACTTACTCTGAATCTTTCATTTACTATCCGACAATTGTACCTAGTGTTCTGATGGTTCAAACAAATGAGCAAAGCAGCTTACAATACACCGGTTCACCAACTGTAGCGTTTAACAATGGAATTGCATTCATGGCAAAGAATGGCAAGGAACGTCTTATGGTTGTTCTTCCCAAGTTCTCACGGAAATTGGACTATTGGACATCGAAAGCTGGACAGTAAGGTTTCCATCAACGTTTTATGCATTCCTCATTGATTTTACACCTCATCAAATCTTCCATTCATTTTGCTTGCTCTACGAGGACTATGGATCATTTCTGCCAGTGCCATTCACTTTGACAGACTAGAGCGACCGAAAAGTAATAAAATCAATAAATTATCACATACGGACTCTATTTCGCTTATTGCTTGATCAAAAACGAGTATACATGACCACTTGGAACGTGATGTCTCTGAGTATTTCTAGGTTCAAAACTCATTTTAATTTATACACCACATTCCCTGCCTTCTATGTTCTATGTTGTGTTCCAATTCTGTTACTTTGTATTCACCCTCCTCTGTTTTCCCCTTTGTTTTAATAATTGTCAATCATCACATAGATATCACAATGATTTAAAGTTTCTTAACTGTAGTTCCGTGAAAGGGTAAATCAGTGATAAGTATGTATTCTCTCTCCTACACAAATAACACAAGAGCAGCATAAAATAAATCATTTGTATCAAAAGGAAAGTCAAAGCTGTGCATATGCGTAATGATTGGGAAACAACAGTTCTGAGATATACTAATGTCCTCACTTCGTTCCACCAAAAGCACCCCGCCCATTTTGGCCCTTTACCCTTTCTTTGTTTCGGGTTGTTTGACGCTCCTTACTCCGCTTTCTATGACTGTATTCAGTTACTTACTACCAATCTACCTCCATTTGGTCTTCCTCCGACTCATCTTCTGATTCATCTTGCAAATTATAGATCTTTGTCTGGGATATACCAATATCCTCACTTTGTTTTACCAAAAACACCCCACCTATTTTGCACCTCCACCCTTTCCTTGTTTCAAATGATTGGATAGCCACACTACTACACTTCCTATAGATGTATTCAGCTACTGACTACCTATCCAACTCCATTGAGTCTTCTTCTGACTCATCTTCCAATTCGTCTTCCCACAAAATGTTTGTGGAGATATTTGTAACAACGACATGATACCAAACAAGTCCCAATGTCTTCTTTTCCACAGTGAAATTGCAGGAGCCATAATACGGGATCTGAGTCGTCACATTCTGCCTGTTTCTGCACCCATACCTTGAGCGTGAAGGGAGATAAGATTCCCATATGTCAGAGATTGGAATCTTATTGAATGATACAGTGACATCTATCCAGGGTTTGCCACCTTCAGATTCAGTATGCTGGCCCAGTGCTACAAAGACATAGATTTCAGGAAATCCTGAATGGCAGCAGTATGCAAGGACACAATGAATATCATGTCGCTCACCAAGGTCTGAGAGTGTCCCATGTACCCTTTTCCCTTTCTTACTGCAAAGAACATTGGATGGGACAGCTGAGTGACCATACTTGAAGTAGGAAAGCATGGATGTAGTGTCAAGCATGAAATTCATACTTGTTGAGCTCAAAGTATGTGGTGAGCTTTTGAATTCGTCTATCTGATGGTAGAGCTCGAATTGGGCACTGGATGAGGGGATGTAATTTAATTCAACAATATGTGTCCACGAAGAGTCTCCAGTCATGTGTACGGAACAGGACACCAGAGCATTGCCATTTTCAACACGCAATAGAGCACTGTCTTGGAGTTGGTAGACGTGTTTGGGGGTGTAACAGTCATTGATGAAGAACACCGCATGCAGCGTAGAAACAATGCCACGGGTTGGAAGCCAGAGATGGACGTGAAATTCATTTCCCTTTTTGGTCTGAACCCTGAAATACCCCGCTGATTCAAGACTAAACAACAAAGACTCTACAATGCGAGGGTTCTCGTCGTGCGGATTGTCAACCTCACCAAGAAGAGTGATTTGTGGATCGCCAAGTCTGAATTCGACGGGGATCTCATAATCACCGCTGTTGTCCTGCTGCTGAGCGATGGCGCTCTCCTTCACTACGACTTCCTGCAACTCTCCTGGGTGGTCAATGTGGGGTAGTGGAAAATGTGGACAAAATCGAATATAGCGGTGTCCCTTCTGTTGAAGATAAATTCCAATGTAGTCATTAGCTTCTTGGCAATACAGCGAAGCAAGGAATATGTCTTTCCCAAAATCTGGTAGATGTTGTAGAGGAAGATAGATACGCAGACCGTTGTTGCCAAAAGAAAACGCTGATTTACCGCCAAGAAAATCTGATTTAGACATGCCAACATGTCTAGATGATGCAAATTCCAATGGGGAGCTTGCAAACAGTCCCCGTTCCCTTTGTGAATTCTCGGATGCTGACCAGGCAAAAATGCTACGATCCTCTGAGTACTTGATAATCTCCTGTTGCAATCGCATAAATGCTTTTGGACCCCCCTCCCCATAGATTGGTGACATATTTACCCCAAAAAGTCCCATGAGGCAATATGCCATGTCTTCTGGTCTTGTCGTCTTCCTAGATGCAGCCCATGACATTTTCTGTGCAATACTGTAGCCATCTATCTTCCCATTCTCGAAAACCTGGACCGGAATAGAAGTCACTTTAGAGATGACCTTCCGCATGCTGTATCGAGTACCAATCTTGTTCCAATTCTTGTCCAAAAAGACCATGTAGCGAGGTGCTATCAACTCCTGAAGTGTCCACCCTCTTTTGAACCAGCGACTCTTTTTCAATGCCTCGACATTCTTCCCCCACGAGACATCACTCAAGTATGCAATGCAGACCCGACCATCCCCGTAGTACTGGTACATTGAGTTGAGTGCTTCGGAAAGCTCAGCACTACTGGACTTGTCAATGCAGCAGGTATCAATCCAGATCCAATCATACTTGTATTGTTGAACGTATTTACAAGCGTTCCGGACCTTGGACCAGCCTGCTTTTTTCCCGGCAGTCTCGAGATTCTGGATGTCTTGGAATGTGACCTTGTCTTCACCCCATGTATGCGAGAGAATAGCGAAAGTGGGGATATCAGTGAGAAATTCTTTGACCTCAAAGGTCTTGGTGTCAAGAAGACGCATGGTACAAATAGGATGTATACTTGGAAGCTGGACCTAGGAGATTTGGATCAATTAGTCCTCAGAAATATAAAGGAGGACAGAGGGGAGGAAGAGGGACGGACTACACACCTTATGGTAGGAACACAAAGCTGTAGGTGGACAACACGTGTAAGGACTTAGATTTATACTGTCTACTTTTGACAGCAGTCATGCAAACTGCTGTTCATACTTACATCAACATCTGATCTGGACACTGATGTAGATGGAATGGACGTTCTACATAGGTTGATTCAACGTGATGTTCCCATGGTGTATCATCATATATCATGATAGCATACACACCTAGAAACCCCATCTGATACCTGTTCATATTGTATCAATTTGTGTTGGATATCAACACCTTTCCCCCCAATTTGGACAATTTCGTATCTTCAACTCGAATGCGAGGTAAAACTTTACATTCAGTTTGAGACTCGATCCTTGTGTTTAAATTAGTACAGAAATACACTTAGTCACTCAAAATATTTGATAAACCAGATTGCAGGGCCTTCATGCAATGAAAGCCATTAAAGATATCAATGAGGGGAACTACTTCGTCATGATTATATATAGCGCACCCGGACATTCTTTCATCTCTTCCAAAATAGAGCCTCCAGGATCGAGGGGAGTTGATATGTATCCGTATGCACCGATATACCGCAGTTAACGATCAGTGGAAAACTAAAAAAATAACAGAGAACACCCCAAGGGCCCCAGAAAAGGAAATGAATGAATAAATAAGTTTTTCAGTGTCTTTTTTCATCAACACACTTTAAATACGTATGTTAGTTTAATGTAAAGGGAGGTTGAGGAGTTGTTACGTCTCGGAAAAAATTTATAAAATATGAGAAACCACCGAAAAGATGCTTGGAATGAGATTTTGTAAGCTAACCCGTGAGCCCCTTTGTTCAGTTGTGCTCCCTTCTCTCCAACAGTGTACAGCCCTTGTGGATGATATGCGGGAATCGACGGCTAAAAAGAAAAACATCATCTTTCAGTCAGTCTAGGATCAGAATAGCAATAGTCGCCGTGAACCGGCCGTGGCGGTTGGGTGCTTACGAAGATACTAGTGTCCATAACTCTAACCTTTGAATACCTTTCAACCTCGGATCCGTCACACCCATCGCGTCCCGACAGGGTCATAAACGATGTATGCTTCCCTATCCAAAGCGATAGCCCAATTATCGAAAGGCTTGGTGATGTAACGGGAGGGTGATATCCAGTGTTAAAGAAATTTTCAGCGTCTCCTCGAGCTTGTTGTATAGCTTCACAATCCACCTTGTCGATGAGGAGACCGTAATTTCGAGGTTAGGATAAGTGAAGGGTTCTGCCTTCGCGGAAGTGAGGGATCCCTAGAGGCCAAAAAAATCAGTAAATGAACGCGACCTTGAAAAGTAAGAAAAGGAGAAGGACCGCCCTCCACTGCCAGATTTGGGAACGATAACAACAGTAATGAGGTTCTGTGGGTCGTTTGGTGTCTTCAAGAAGGGCAAATCCGTTCCGTGGAAGAGTCACAGCGTTCCATGTCAGTGGGCTTTTGTCGGACCAGGCCTGAACAGAGGTTTGCATATAGGCGAACCTAGGTCCAGAGCTAGAGTTGTTGAGACCGTCACTCTAAGAAATCCCGAAGCACCATCACTTGGGTAGAGCTATTGCAGGCTCTTGCACTCGTCATCCCAGAATTTGAGAGTCGTTTCAAAGAGATAAGCTGACGAGTGATGTCACGAAACGTTGTGTTAATAGAGTTGACGCTGTCAGTTACAGCAAGAGAATGATCGATGAGGTGCTCACCTAGAACAGGGTCGAGGAATAGATAAAGTTATTGTGGAAGATGGATAATTATAGGGTATGAGAAGTAAAGTTGGAAACAGTGGGAACGGAAGGCTATCATTAGCCCAAAAATCCTTCGATACTCCCCAACACGGCTCGAAATTGAAGGTCAACCCAATACGGAATTGCTCCAACTCCTTAGGTCTGATCCCAGAAAGCGAGAGGATCTACGGTCTGCCAATCGATTTAGCCGACAAAGGAACCTCTGAAGTTGTGGCCAGAGTCGCGGGAGAACCTGGTAAACACTATAGGAGAGAAGGAACAGATGTAACGGATCGTTACTATATTATTGATTATCTCCTTGTATTTAACTTCCCACGGTAGATAAGTACTTAAAGCGAGTATCTATACTTGTACTTATCTTTTTAACTCTCTTTACCCCTCGTCTCTCAACTAGTCCTACGTGCCTGTACGACGCCCTCTGTGGCTCAAGAATAAACCTCCGTTTGGATTTACTCAGGCCTTGGGCCCTTCGTGAGACTAGGACTTTTACACTTTTTTAAATCCACGGTATCTTGTCCATAGGTCAACGTCGTACTCGTTTCGAGGACTATACACACCCGTGCATTTAGCCTTATGGTGAAAGAATAACCTTTCATTGTCTATCCCTGCGTACGCAAATAGACATATATTTGGCTCGTCGACTAGCTGTTGTGGATTCATCTCCTGTTCTCTGTCTCTCTTCTCATCGGATGGCACGATATACCTCGGTCTCGAGCTCTTGCCGGGATCTGTGATGTTCCGATATTCTTTGCATCTACCCTTCCGGCTTTCTTACCCCTATTCCCTCCCCCACAATATTACAGCCATGAGCTCAACATGGTTATTCCTTTCACATATTCGGGCTGATCAGCGTGCTTGATGCTTTTTAGCATGGGAATTTGGCTGTTCCAGGTCGAGGGCCGTCAACTTCATCGCGCTGTTGTTTTAGCCAGTTTTTGATTTTTGGGTCGGTTGCATCATCCGATCATGCCGGCGGGTGGATTTGGGGTGGTAGGGGATGGGATTCGCAAGGTGCCCGCCCTGCAATTCTTCCGGACATAATAGTCTATTTGATAGGGGGGGTGGTATGTTCAGCAGACCTTGCAGAATAGGAGGGGGAAATACTAGGACTGATGTCGGCGGACTGGACAGGATCTGTCGACTTACTTGGGATCGGTGGCCAAATTACAGGCGGTGGAGCCGTGTGTCTGCGCCTCACATTAGCTGGAACTGGACGGCCAGTTTACGGTTGGGATACATTTTGCCGATGTTGGGTGACGACGGTCTTGGGAATTGGACGGCACCACTTAGTATTGGCTGACCATCAGGTCTATGAAAGAAGGTTGGGGACATGTGTCATTGTGTCAATCAAGGTTTGTCCCATGCTGTCCGGGTTCTACTGTCTCGCTCGGTTTATGTTTCTTGATTTGGCTGTTGGTTCCGAGCTGTTTACCCTGCCCGATTCTTTTAGAATGACACGATTCGCCAGGTGCGTAATTCTGCAAAACAGACATTTCAGAATTCTTAACGCAATAAATGGCTAGGGGTTTCCTTGCATAGATTCCGAGGAAGTGGACGTGGAGCTTGACGCTTCCTGACGTCTATTTTTTCTATTTCTCGTTCTGATTTCTTGAATTGTCTTGTTGCCTGAGATTGTTGACGTCTTTTCGTCATATCCTTCTGGAAGTCTAAATGGTCTTGGCATGTTGAGATATACACGCTACATAGGGCCATGTATTAGAGTTAGATCTTATCAGATCCCGAGTCATTCGATAGCGGTGTCAGCATGTCTGGTTTGGGGTGGTCCGGATTCTCTGGTTTTGATATTGTCTGTCTGTAGGAACTCCCATTAAACCGGTAGAACTAGCTGTCTTTGGTCTGACACGATTCTCGTGCACTTGATGACCCTTTGCCATTCCCGCGGTAGATGGTTTTGTTTATGACCCAACTCCACGGTCAGTAAGCGGTGGTTCTGCGTGCCTGTTTCAGATCTATTGAAGATCTGGTCGTGAGCCAAGTTTATGGCAAGCCAATCTAAGGACTTCTGTCAAGTGTGCTAAAAAAGGTGTATATTGTCTGTTAGCAAGCCAACAGGATAGATTGAGCGTACGTAGCACGAAAGAAAACAAGAACTAAGGAAAACGGCACGTGGCCGCGTAAATGTACATAAATAGGCGAAACCGACGGACTTAGGTATTTTAAAAATTTTATATACTCTACACTCAACAGGTCATTTGGTGTCTTCAAAAAGGGTAAATCCGTCCCATGGAAGAGTCACAGCGTTCGATGTCAGTGGCTTTTGTCGGACCAGACGTGAGCGGAGGATATAGGCAAACCTGGGTCCAGAGCTAGAGTCGTTGGGATCGTCCACTCTGAGGAATCCTCATGGACCTAATCATCTTGATCGAATGATTGTAAACCTTTGAACTCGTCATCCCGGAGTTTGAGAGTCGTTCCAATGAGATGATATTGATGAATGATGTCACTTAACTTTGTGTTAATAGAGTTGACGTTGTTGAGAGCAAGAGAATGATAGATGAGATGCTGCCCTAGAAAGGGCCGAGGATTAGATCAAGTTGTGAAAGAAGGATAATTAATAGGGTATGAGAAGAAAAGTAGGAAAGGAAGACTACCAATAGCCCGAAAATTCTTCGATACTCACCAACGCGGCTCGAATTGAAGTGAAGGACAACTCAACACCGAATTGCTCCAACTCCTTAGATCTGATCCCAGAAAGCGAGAGGATCTGCGGTCTGCCAATCGATTTAGCCGACAAAGGAGCCTCTGAAGTTGTGGCCAGAGTGGCGAGTGGACCTGGTAAAACCATAGAATAGAAGTAATTCTGATCGTTAAGGTTCTCAGAGCAAGAAAGTGAGCAAGCGTCAACTTACCATCAGCGCTCCGAGTAACCTGCACAGCCGTAGAAGTCAGCAGATGGGTCTATCCTTCAGCTTCTTGACTCGAATGAGTATGAACACACATGTTGGACTGGTTGCCCGAGGGTAGACATATGCGCTAGCAGAAGAGAAACGCGTGACTCAGCCAGCACATTATTGGTCGGAACCTATCTAAGTCGAATCAGAGCACGACACGACTCCAAAGAATGTAGGCAGAGACGTGACTTAGAATTAGCTGGAATAAAGAGTCACTCGCGTTCATAACATCCATGAACTGGAGTCTTCCAGCACTTGTACAAAGCCTCCTGTTCCTTTGACGTCTTGAAGATTGTGGGATCGATATCTCGAGTGGAGGTGGAAAGTTGACTAGGACTCGTGTCTGTTGTCGTTCGATCGACGAGAGACAGTTGTCGTAATCGAGAAGGGTCTAGTACCGTTACGCCCAAATATCTTTGAGTTTAGAGCCTATTCTGTTCTCAACGAGGACGGTTGACTCACTCTGCTTTTATTTCCTACAGTAACATCATCAGCTGCACATACAAGCAGTCCATCATGCAAGTATATCTTACTCCATGAACCCTTGTTCTCCGAATACAGCTTCCTAAAATATGGGACTAATTAGCCTTGTTCATTATCGTAACTAAGAGTCAACTAAAAAGTGGGGCCACAAGTTGTTAGATGACACTTACGGTAACTAGTTCATTTCTGATTCAAAACGGGCTCGATGCTTGCACCTAAGGTGAAGAGACGGATCTATCAATGAATGATTTCAAGTAAGTTGAAATCAGTTCCGACTCACTACCCTCTTTACATAGTACACATATCCATCTCCTGAAACTCCACCCTACCTCTGGTCAATCACTCAGATCCCATCTACGACATGTATTTTCATCCATTCGATTACGCGTGCTGAACCGATCGAAGAAGAACACATTCTACCAAAACCTATTGTCCCTCATTGAGTTTTTAGATGAAACTTTCTCAAAAGATACTGGCTTAACGGATTGCTATGACTCTTTTCGGGTCTCCTTCCTCTTCCAAGTTCGAGAGTTGTTTTCCAGATAACGCTTCTAGACGGTCAGTAGCATTAGAGGGTAAGGCATGTGGCACGACGTTCTCTGGTAAACGAAATTCAAAGGACATCCCATACAAAATGGCATCTTGGATCGAATATCCCGACACTAGAAAAAGAACTTCAAAAACCATGGTATCACCCACTTCTTGAGATCAGTACCGATGGTAAAAGCTTTCTTAAAGTTACCAAACCCTTTCTGCCGTTCACGACAAGACTATCGAAACGCAATTATTAGAGGTCAATCGCAATACACTTTGACGAGAAGTACCTTGAAAGGCTGATACTTGCTCTCCCATAGACGGGAGCCCTGTATACAAGTAAGACTCATGGTTCAGAAGCAATGGGAGGAAAACTACAGGTGGTTTGATAGTATATACTGCCGAGCCATGGCTTGGAGCTTGAACGGAAGCAGCGAGGAGAATTTTGGAAGAATGAGGAAGCGGATGTTGTACAAGACGGTAGAGAAAACATTAGCGTAGGGATTGAGGAGAGAGAAGGGAGGGAGGGGCTCGAATGATTGAGGTAGACGGATAGGGAGTACGGGAAAGAGGATACATTGGTGATTGAGAACAAGGACGAGGTTTCGTTTGCGAATGTTGCATTCACGGGACATGTGCCGTGAGTTAGGAATTGGTTTGGGAGGGAGGGCGATAATTGTCGAGGTGACAGGGTGGAAGAATGATTCAGAGAAAGGAGAAATATGAGCGAAGGGAATGATGAGTAGGTATATGTGTGCGCGTTTGAACGATTTGATAGCAGTATCTGTGTAGTAGATTCTCGCATGTCACTCATGCAACAGTATCGTCGTACACGGAAATACATATATATCGAGTACACACCAATCGTTTCTTCATCCCATAACCTGACCTAAATCCCTCTGTGGACATTCCAACGTCTGCATATCCTAGAACCACGGAATTGACGTGAAGGGAGTGACTCTAAGCGTGGAAAGCACTTGACTTGCATCTCTCCAGAGTCATAGGTTCTTGACTTGGTGTTTTTTGCGACCTAGACAACAGCGGAGCAATGAGGATGAAGCGATGTTGATTGACGTCACTCATCGTGTCTTTAAATTTTGACCCACGTGAACTGCTTTAGGGCAGTTTTCGGCTTCTACGTGCCGGTACAGCTGACTGGCAACTGCCGCTCTCCACCTTTCGCTCGAGCTTATGGCAGACTGAAGATGACCGGGAGACTCCATAGGTAACTCACCTATACAACAGTAACATTGCACTTGGATCGCTCAAATCACAGGTTATGTCGACTCCAGGCTGGAGAAAAGACGCTCGGAATCATAAATTAAGCTTAACTGAGACTATACTTTATAGAATTGCTTCAATCAACCACTTGCCTTCGAGTAAAGTACACCTCTTCAGGCTGATTTTCTTACTTTATCAATATCGATGCCAATGTTTCTGTCCAGTATAATTCTCCTGCACACTAGTTCCTGCATCTTCTGTCTATACAAACAGTTCACGGCGCAGATATCTAGTCTCGTTGAACCAGACTGACGATACACACTGAGTATATTAACAAACCGTTTAATTTATTACAGCTATTTTCATATCGTTAGACCTCTTTTTGATTTTTTCGCTTCATGATTTTTGTTTACTTTTGGAGCGGGACCAAATATATCGTAACCCAGATGTTGTCATTCAGCTGTCTTCATGGCACACGGTAATTGACGCTTCATCCATCCCTCTGTCAAAGAACGTGTCTTTACTGTGACGGCCCACCACAAATGCAAGGTTGTACTCGACGATCTCTCCCAACAAGCCAAAGGAAGGATAAGAAATGACAGTAACGGAATTTTTATATATCTGATTTCATCGTAACTCTTTAAGGTTTGCTTGACCCTGATTTGACCGGCTTTTTTCAGCGGGTCAAGCCAATCAAGTCACAAGGGGACCAGCCAACGGGGTTTAGGTGACAAATTGCCTCGGCAACCACTGAATTTTTGTGACGTGCCGCTTGCCAACAAGCGGACAAGCCAGCAAAGCCGGCCAAAGGAATCACGTAATTTCACGATGTTGTTTGGTCCCGCTCCACAAGTAAACAAAAATCATGAAGCGAGAAAATCAAAAAGAGGTCTAATGATTTGAAGTTAGCTGTAAACGTTAGTTTGTTTCTAGCAGGCTCGGAAACGATTTTTACCTAATGTGTTACCTCATCATGACGTCATTTTCCTCATGTTCCGCGTCTACTCTCCGCTTACGTACTGTCCTTTTCTACTCACGCCTCTTCCTACGCTTACGTACTGTCCTTTTCTACTCGCGCCTCTTTCAACGCTTACGTACTGTCCCATTCCCCCTTTAGACTGCCTATGTATAACTGCTGTTCCCCCGGAACAATTCTATTCAGCAACCTATAGCACCGTCAACCCCGGGTTGCCTATCTAGCAGCCCCCATTGCTTCTGGCCATCAATCCGGACCTCGCCGCAGAAACACGGGCACGTGACCGGATTCCCAAGCTTACGCGTGCCCAAAATCTTTGATTCTTTCTGGCAAGTCCCGCCGCTCGAATCTTACCACTGCCTGTTCTCAACAACAACACGGTAAAAATTTTTCAAACTTTATACCGGACCAGATAGAATAGTAGGGATTATGTCGATATAGTGAAATTTTAAAGAGGACTCTACCTACAATTGTAGTACATGTATTTAGGGATGAGACCAAACAATTGTTTAATTGCTGTGGCCCGCTGCCTGTGAATCTTTTCAGGCAAAGATAGAACAGGAAAAGATAAAGACTTGCTTTCTTATCTGTCTTTTCCAGAAGATAATTGAAATGTTAGATCGCATCTACAACACAAATTTTGACCCATATTTTATTTATTGAAACACTCAAATTTTTGGACCCCACTCGAAAATCCTATCATGCACAAATCTAATTGAATCAACAACACTACAGGCCGAGAAAACATTTACTCACCACTTTGTACTTTTCAATTAGCCCCATAATGTTTTATTCATAGTTTGTTGTAGTTTTGTTGTTTGGGGCCACCGCTTTTCACGATGTGGTCTATTTATAATGCAGAAGACCACACTTACAGAGGGAAAATTGAACTTTTCTAATCTAAAAAAGTGCCTTGTCTCCTTAAACCTTTTAAGTAGTCTTAAAAAGTATCTGAATGTAAATGGTTTGAAGGAATGCCGATGATGTAGCCATATTTGGTCTCAACTACAGTGTGTCCACGGACCTATCATTAATTGAGTTTGATTCACGGGATTGTGGACTTTACGGTTTGTTCTCCTCCGCTTGTCGGCCTCACCCCCAGTCATGTGTGTATGTAGTCTGGTTTTTTCTCATAGGGCTGGGCCGCGCCAGCCCAAATTAGATAAGCTAATGTTTTTCACACAACCCCTTTTTACCATTTCTGCCTTCGTACACCTCTATTCCTCTCCCTCTGCTCTGGTATTCCTTTATAGAACTTTATATATTCCAATATGCCGAAAGACACACGAGAACCATGTAAAAAAAAACCGAGGAAGTGACAAGAAGTGGTACGTTGTATAGTCTTGATTTGTCATCACCTGTCGCCATTAAGACTAAAAGTTTGCCTCCATCTATAACGCGAGGAATATTCTCTACCTTGAAATTCATGCAGGCTGTTTGGTCATTGAGGAATACGATGCGATACAATGCTCTTGAGAGTATTAATGCCCTCGGTATCAGTTCGTTTTGCTGTAGACGGCATCACTAAGCGACGTAAGGTGGTCAAATTTGATGTATTTTCAGGAAAAAAATAAAGCCAGTGTACCAGCAGAAGATTTGAGGTTCTCGGTTGTGTAGAGGAAATAGTCGAGAAAGAAAAAGGTAGTACAACCGACCAACACACAGCAGGGCAGCAGGCGTGGGAGTGCAATTAGCTTATCTAATTTGGGCTGGCGCGGCCCACCCCAACAAAAGAAAACTAGACTAGCAGATATCTCAGGTGTGCTGCACTCTTCAGCTTTTCTTCTTTCCGTAAAAATACCTCCAAAAAGCTTATCGATGCCACTCTCAATTTTTCTTTTTGAAGAACAGTCCATATGCAATGAGAGTCGGGAGGAAGAGGCTTCATGGAGGTGCTCCCAGAGCGTGGCGAGATGTGGGAAAGCGAGTTGGCAACAGTGTCTGGCACTGGCATTTTGGATTGTTTGGATGGGTTGGATGAGAAGATGACTTACTTATTATGACTTTTTCGTTCAATCCAATTGCAAATGTGGACTACAGGTACCTAGTGCTTCGATGGTTCAAGCAAAAGTGCCAGTCCAAATAGAAGTAGCTTACAATGAAAGTTAGACAAATGTACAATTTAGGCATTCTTCATCTATTTTCCATCAGGTTTTTAATTCCTATCGCTTGCCCTCTGAGCTCTCTCTGTCATCCACCTTGACAGACTGGAACAATCAAAAAGTAGGTAGACCGAAAATTATCACCCATGGATTCGATTTCACTATCACTTGATCAAAAATTGAGTATATATGATCCTTTGGAGCCCGACATCTCTGTATGTTTCTAGGTTCAAAATTCATTTTATTCTACACGCCACATACCCTTCCTTCTAGATCTATGCTGTGTTCTAATACTTTATTTTTCCATTCACCTTCTTCGAGTCAACCTTTGCTTTTGTCCTCTCTTTTTTCCCCTTTGCTCCTACCAAGACCTCTCCCCCTCATTCTCTCCCTCCTTCCGCCATCCTAGATTCAAAATAGACAAGCTTTGGATCACATAAGTATATTAAAATGATTGTGAATCATCAGTACATCGGTTTAAAGTTTCTTGGAACTGTAGTTTCGCCAGAGGGTCAATCGGTAATATGTATTCTCTCTCCGACGTAGATAAATAACACGAAAACAGCATAATATGAATCATGAGTTTGAAAAGCGAAGTCAAAATTGTGCATATGTGAAACTATTGAACAAAAAATGGCAGTTCTGGGATATACCTATATCCTCACTTCATTCCACCAAAAGCACCCCGCCCAGGCCCTCCACCCTCTCCTCATTTTGGATGGTTTGGTGATCACACTACTCCGCTTCTTATGACCACATCCTGTTACTACCTATCCAACTCCATTAGGTCTTCTTCCACCTCACCTTCTTTCAAATCATCTTCTGACAGACTACTCTAGATCTACGTGACAACAACATGATACCAAACAAGTCCTGATGTCCTCTTTTCAACAGTGAAATTGTAAGAATCCCAGCGCGAGACTGAAGCTGTCACATTCTGCTTGTTTCTGCACCCATACCTTGAGCCTGAAGGAAGGTAAGATTCCCATATGTCAGAGATTGGAATCTTTTGAGAGGATACAGTGACATCTATCCAGGGTATGTCACCTTCGGATTCAGTACGCAGGCCCAGTGCTACCAAGACATGTTTTTTGACCCTATTGTTGTAGTATGCAAGGACACAATGGATATCATGTCGTTCACCAAGGTCTGAGAGTGTCCCATATACCCTTTTCCCTTCCTCACTGCCAAGAAGGTTGGATGGGACAGCTGAGTGATCATAGTTGAAGTAGGAAGGAATGGACATAGTGTCAAGCATGAAATTCATACTTGTTGAGCTCAAAGCATGTGGTGAGCTTTTGAATTCATCTATCTGATGGTAGAGCTCGAGTTGGGAACTGGATGAAGGGATGTAATTTAATTCGACCACTCTTGTCCTTGAAGAGTCTCCAGTCATGTGTATGAAAGAGGACACCAGAGCGTTGCCATCTTCAATACACAGTATGCAACTGTCTAGAAGATGGTGGAAGTAATCACTGATGCGATAAGTGTCGATGTAGAGATGCACTCTGAGTAGCCCATCATTGAATCCACTCCAGAGAATGACGTTATATTCATTTTCTTTTTTGGTCCGAATTCTAAAATAACGGATTGAATCACGACGCAACGACAACGATTGTACACTGCAAGAATTGTCCTGCCTGTGGTTAACCTCACCAAGAAGAGTCATTTGTGAATCACCAACTTTAAATTCGATGGGGATCTCATAATCTTCGCTTTCATCCCGCTGCCGAGAAATGGTGCTCTCCTTCACTATGACGTCCTGCAACTCTCCCGATGGGTCGTCAATGTGTGGAAGTGAAAAATATCGACACCGAACATAGTGGTGTAATTTTTTTTGAAGATAAATTCCAATGTATTTGGTACCCACTTGACAATGCAGCGAAGCAAGAAATATGTCTTCCCCTAAATGTGGTTGAGGTTGCAGAGAAAGAGAGATACGCAGTCCGTTGTTGCCGAAAGAAAAGGATGATTGATCACCAAGATCCTCCGAGTTCGATACACTAACATGTCCAGATGATGCAAACTCCAATGGGGAGCTTGCAAACAGTCCCCTCTCCCTCTGTGAGTCCTCGGATGCTGGGGTCCAAGCAAAGATACTACGGTCCTCCGAGTACTTGATAATCTCCTGTTGCAATCGCATAAATGCTTTTGGTCCCCCCTCCCCATATATTGGTGGCATATTAACTCCAAAAAGCCCCATGAGGCAGTATGCCATGTCTTCTGGTCTTGTTGTTTTTCTAGATGCAGCCCACGTCATTTTCTGTGCAATACTGTAGCCATCTATCTTTCCTGGCTCCTCGAAAATATCAACCGGAATGGAAGTGACTTCAGAGATGACATTCCGCATGCTGTATCGAGTACCAATCTTGTTCCAATTCTGATCCAAAAAGAGCATGTAGCGAGGTGCTATCAACTCCTGTAGTGTCCAACCTCTCTTGAACCATCGACTCTTCTTCAATTCCTCGATATTATTTCCCCACAAAACATCACTCAAGTACGCAATGCAGACCCTGCCATCCCCATAGTACTGGTACATTGAGTTGAGCGCTTCGGAAAGCTCAGCACTACTGGACTTGTCGATACAGCAGGCATCAATCCAGATCCAATCATACTTGTATTGTCGGACATAATTGCAGGCATTTTTGATTTTGGACCAGCCTGCTTTCCTCTTGGCCTTCCTGAGATTCTGGATGTCCTTGAATGTCACCTCGTCATTCTCCCATGTGTGCGAGAGAATAGCAAAAGTAGGAGTATCCGAGTCGGTGAGGAATTCTTTAACCTCAAAGGTCTCAGTGTTTAAAAGACGCATGGTAAGGATGTATACGTGGAAACTGGATCAAATAAAAATTATCTTCTCAGAATTTCAAAGTGAGTGGGGACGAGTGGCATACCTAATGGTAGAAACACAAAACTATCGAGATGGTCTACACGTGTGCACGCTCCGTCGACTGATGGCGAGAGAATAGCAAAGTTGTGGATGTAAATTGTTAAAGGTCTCGATGCCTAGAAGCTGAATGGGAAATAGGGTGTATACCCGGAAACTAGACCATACAAATTCAATTAACAAGTTGTTCTCAGAGCTTTAAAGAGAAGGGGGAGAGGGAAAACAAGTACATACCTGATAGTATCGGAAACTAGATCAAAGAAAATCAGCCATTATCAGAGTTGTAAAATGGACGGGGTGGGGAATGAGTAAGTACATACCTACTGTTAAGAATGCAAACTGTCAGGGATAGCTTTTGCGTATTACGCGCTCAGTCGACTTATTGCCAGAGAATCAGCGAAGTTGGGGAGAAATTTTTGGAGGTCTCGGCGTTTAGAAGGCGAATGGTAAATCGGATGTATACTCGAAAACTGGACCAAAGAGAAAAATTCTATTGACCAGTTGTTTTCAGAGCTGTAAAGAGGGAGGGGAACGGGGGAGTACATACCTGACGGTATGAACACAAGCTGTAGGGATACACGTGTGCGGTGAGTCAACTTATTGCACAGGTTCAGTCACGGGGGAGGCTCTGTCAGATACCACAAATCCATATATAGACTACCATTGTTTCCTGTCTTAATTTTAGCCAATTGTGTATTGGCAGCTTGAACGATGTCAGATGTGGTCCCCCAAAAACAGTGCGATAAGTTGGTTCATGTCGGAAATTCAATAATGGCAACCGAAATAGACGCATTATCTATTATGCCAAGGAAGACTGTACAACAGCAACGCAAAACAGATAGCGCCCATAGGACCTGATCCTCACAGATCCGATGTACTGCCTGTGAATTGATTTCCTGTTCTCGTTCTATTAGAATGATCATATGAATAAGTTTTCCTGTGCCTTTTCTCATCGACATTTTAAATATGTTAGTTTAATGTAAAGAGAGCTGTTACATCTTTCGGAAAGGTTTATAACATAAAAAAAGCCACCGAAAACCACTTGGAACAAAGCTCATACGTAACCCTCTTCAATCAGTTGTGTCAACTTCTTCCCGACATATACACAGATCCTTGAAGGTCACGGTAGACCAGTGTGATACTTACAAAAATACTAGCGTCCAACAATCCCAACACCCATGAATAATCTTGACCCTCAACCTCAACTCCGTCGCATCCATCCGTATCTGAGCCAGAACTCATCTTGGCAGTTCCGGCAGGGTGATACACTGTGATGAGGTTCTTCCTAATGTATGCTTCTCTATTGGCATCAGCTCCATCCCCGAGCAATAGCCAAATCACGGAAAGGTTTGATGATGGAGGTCGGAAGGGGAAGATGAAGCCCAGGCTGTAGCTAAGAAAAGAAGCTGTCGACGTCTCGGAAAGGTATTTGTTTTGCTTTGATATTCCATTCATTAGTGCGGAGACCGTATCTTTGATGTTAGAGATAGGTAAAGGTTCTGCCTTTGGCAGAAGCGAGAGTGAGGGACCACTCTAGACCGTGGAATATCAGTAGATAAACACGATCCTCAGAAGATAAAGAAAGAGCAGACTACCCACCGGACTTTGGGACAAAAACAGCAGTACTGAGCGTCAGCGGGTCGTTTGATGTCATCAAGAATGGAAGAGTCATGGCATTCGATGTCAGTAGCCTCTAGCCGAACCAGACCGGGGAGAAAGAAAGAACTCCATGAACAGAGGCTCGATATGGGCAGATCTAGGTCCGGAGCTAGGGACCGTCACCATGAGTAATCCTCATAAACACAATTATATTAGTCGACCTCATAGAGAACCATTACAAGCCCCTACACTCGTTATAGTTTAACAGTCGATCTGAAGGGATCAGACTGACGGATCGTGTCATCAAACGTTGTGTTAGAGTTGACGCTATAGGTGGAACGGGAGGGTGTTCGATGAGGTGCTTGCCTGGAACGAGTTCAAGAATCAGATACAGTCATCGAGAAAGAAGAATAATGGTAAGGATGAGAGGAAAGTCGAAGGAGGAGGGCCGGGAACAGTAGGAAAGGAAAGCAGTCAAGAATTCAAAAATTGTACGACAACACTCACCACCATAGCTCGAATCAAAGCTCAAATCAGCACCAACTTGCCCCGACTCTTCATTGGGCCCGGTTCCGGAAAGCAGGAGGATCTCTGGTGTACCTATCGATCGAGCCGACGAAAAAAACATCTGATGTTGTGGTCATAGCCATGAGAAGACCTGGTAAACATCATGAGTGGAAAGGAGTAGAATGGTTTTCGATCAGTAAAGTCCTCAGAGGAAGAAAGCGAGCGAGCGGCGACTTCCCATCAGTGCTCTGAACAACCTCTGCAGCCGTGAAAGTCAGCAGACAGGTTTCTCCTTGAGCTTCGTGACTCGAATCTCAATAAGGACTGACAAGGTGGAGATACGTGGTTAGCAGAAGAGGAACGCGTGCTTTCGCCGGCAGAATCTTGTTTGAAACCTGTCCAGATCAAATTAGAGCACGACGCGACTCCGATAAATGTGGATATGAATGTCTCTCGGAGCTAGTCAGGATAGAGACTCACCGAAATTTTCAGATAGAGTTGCTCGTGTTCATAACGTCCGTGCACTTCTTGATTCTTTCCCGACCCGTGCCCAGAGCCGGAGCCTCCCATTCCTTCGACTCATTGAAACTGTGAGATAGATATCTATAGCAGAGTGGGAGAAGTTGACCAGGAGGAGTGCGTTGTCATTTGACAATAGAATTGCCTGCGGAAGAAGAAGGAAGCGCTAGTGGATGGAAGGAGAGCTGTGCGTGACGTCACTCCTCCAACCATATCTCGTGACTCGCCATCGCGTGAGAAGCTCAAAAAAGTTTTTGACTCGTGGCTTCGTGGTCTATGCCTGTCGCTGGTGCTGTCATGTCTCCTTCTTAGTCTTCCATGGACGACTAGATCTGCAGTCACAGCGGCCCTTACAATTAGCAAGTCAACTTGTTGGTCATGGAAAAAAAAAAGAAACTGGAGCGGTCAAACTAGTATTTACCCTCCCTAGTTGCACTCTCGTGTTGCGACCTGTTACTGATCAATTTTAGGATGATGAATGGAACACTAACCCGTCTATGTGGCTCGGAGTGCAAGGATCCTTCTTGAATCCCTCAAAACGCAGTTTATATCGGCCGCAGGCAGCACAAGGGCTTTCAGTAATCAAGACCGAGGCCTCACTAATTGATTAAAATAGTTTTGTACTCGTCTTCAAGCAAAGTACGCACCCAAATCTTTATTTTAGGTCTATTTTGTTTTATACAAGCACGGTTCTCTTCATATATCTCCTACTAATTCCTACATTCTCAGCTGCGCATACATGCGGCCCAGATAAACATACCGTACTCTACGAACCCTTCGAGTCCTTCTCCAAATGCGGCTTCTTAAAATACAAGACTACCCAACCTTGTTCATCACCGTTACTCCAAGTGTTGTCCAAGAACTTTGTCATCACTAACACTTGAATCTACAGCTTGACACAACAAGTTATTGCCCGAGTCGGGAATCAAAGGCTTGAGAACGCTTTTCTAGGTCTCGAGACGGCAAGCTGGCGCTGGGAAGCTTGGCCCCGTGCTTGTTGTGCCCTTTAAGAATGTGAGAGCAGGCGTCTCCTGTATTTTTCTTATTTTTCTTATGAGGTTTTCATGTGGTATTATTTACAGGCACTTATTTTTCCCAGTGAGTAACATCAAAGGAGTGGACGAATTGCCATATGATGCGTTGCTCAAAAGATCATTTTTCTGGAGATGATCGCAAGTTTTGTTAATCATCAGTTTATTCGAGCACTGTTCTTCAATAAACGCGTTGCTGAGACGTCCCAGTGACTGGAACAGTGGAACGTCTCCGCAACAATATAATTTGTTCCCAAGACGGTCTCGAGAACATATTATATTACTCATGAATCATTCAATTTTATTACTTTTTTTGCGAGAGACAGCTTATCACAAACACAGCTATACATGACTGGATTCAAAACACGATGTCAATGAGTATTTCCATGTTGAAATTTATATTGCCGAGCCCATGGCTTGGAGCTGGAATGGACAGGAGAATGAGGAAGTAGAAGATACCAAGAAAAACAATGGAGGAGATAGGGATTGACAGATGAAGAAGTTTATGTGAAAGCATCGGAGAAAAAAAAGAAAAACGATGAAAATCAATAGTCTAGAAACGCATACTGTTATTTGATTCTCGCGCGGTGGCTACTGGCAGTAGCAGCTATAAAGAGAAAGTGCAGCCCGGATTGTGAAGTTGTTTAAAGTTAAACCACCAATTTCAAGATATGATACAGATAAAACTTTTCCATCCTATTCTAAGTATGACCTTGTTAGAAATCAATCACTGCTGGGGTCCAAGGATTTCTGATGGGCAAAAATAACCTGGGAAAAAACTAAGGCTAACTTTCCGGGACATTTTTGACAGCAAAGATATTTGATTTTGGATTGGCAAAGATTTCACAAAAATGCCACATCTTTGCAGCATTATTCATTGTGAATAAATAGCATCTTTGTACTTGCAAATAAGATACATTTGTTCAATTCAAAGTGTTGGCATCTTTGAAAGGGAAATATTAAACATCTTTCATCTCTTTGAGCCACAAAAGTTTGCATCTTTGTGTGATAAAACTATTTTATTGGGTAAAGATGTTTCATATCTCCCTTTCAAAGATGCAAACCCTTTGAATGTGAATAAATGTATTTTATTTGCAAGTAAAAAGAGGCTATCTATTTACAATGTATAATGCCGCAAAGATGCAGCATTTTTGCCAAATCTTTGCCAATCCAAAATCAAGTATTTTTGCTGCCAAAAATGTCCCGGAAAGTTAGCCTTAGTTTTTTTGTCCAGGGTATCTTTGTCCATCGAAAATCCTTGGGCCCAGCAGTGAATACGAGTACCGATAGCATCATTTCATTTTCTCCAAGCTGCTAAGCTTCAAAGTGGGACACTAAGTATGGCTTTCAAAATCTTATCAACCCTGTACAACATAATGTACATTGTACAGTTGTTGGTGGTATATTCATATCATTATATTATGGAAAGCTATCCAAATTGATCTGTTACACTCCCTTTACGTAGATTGTGTAGAGTATCCTCCTATGACCATATCTTGTTCCCTCCCCCTCCAGAACGGGAACTGATCCAAAAGACCTTATAACCTTTTTATGTTAAAGTTCATGAAAGGTTAGGCCCCCAGGAAATAAAAATATCTGTATTTAGATAGGGTCAATAATTTTATGAAAGAATCCTAGAAGACCAGACATGTGAACCTTGCACTTAGTATTAGAAATGATTTGACTTAGTGCGAATACTGATCACTCTATCATCCAAATATCGTTATAATATTACGAATTTGGTTCCAATATCTTACAAAAAGAGTAATACTAAGTTCTTTACATCAAAGCCAGAGTAATACCATCGGAGCGATATACTACACGGAAAGAGAAAGAGAACTGAGGGCAAGTCGGAGAACGACAACCTGGCTGCAAGATTTGAGAGCTCCAAGGCCTTTCAAAACCATAATGATGGCTCGCAGTGGTGCCAATCCTTTTACATATGCATACTGACAATAAAAGCTTCCTGAAGTGTTTGTGTGATTTGTCCGTTAAAAGAGTTGGCAATTTACAAGTGCTCCAGGTAATGAGTCTATGATCTTACAAGGAAACAGATGATTCTCATGAGGTTGATTCCAGCCCCTAGATTACAAATTGGATCAGAGTCCAATCCTGATTGACCCTTTCCTACTAGGCCAATCTGCGCATACAACTTATGTGTTTTTAATCGCGTCTCTCGAAGAATAGAAAGATCTAAATTTGTGACTTTGCACTAATGGCGACGAGATTGATATCACGACCGAGCTTAGCGAAGGAGGAGGAGTACGCGTTCGAACACGTCGAAATCTGTGATAAAAATTATATCAAATAGTTTAGAGTTTACCAACTTCTCAATCTCAGTTCTTTTATTTGTCTCGTGCGGTAATCAGCTATTTCTGCAAATGGATCTCTGTTCGAGTATAAAGTATGCAGTCGGACACTTCATGTTACATGACTATAATCGCGGGCCAATTGAACAAGTAGAGCACTTAAAACTACCTAGTGGCTTACTAGCGGTATAGAAAATTGGGTTACATATGCCTAGATCCTTCCAAGCCAACTTGTTAGCATTGTAAAACCTCTGAGGGGAATATAAGCTGGTCCCATTCCGTTCTAGCACGTCTCTCTACTTCCCAAGTCTACAAGCACCTTCCGAAATGTGTAAAAAAAAACACTGTTGTCTTTGATATCCATCTGAGGATCGGTGCGTGGTCTGCAATTACGCACTTAAATTTAAAGGACCGAGTGTGGGTTAGCATTGACAGTCTTCTGTTATTCATACTCTATTTCATGTCCCAATCTATCTAACTAATCCAGTTCGTTAAAAACTCTTACACCCACCCAAAGTCACTTCGAATACTCACATAAATCCAAAGACATCCTACAGGAAAAAAGACCATCTTTGGGTCACACCGACATCGAAATGTCTACGATCAGCCCCGGCGGTAAAAACTCTCCTTCCGGCTATTCGCGACCAGACTACAAAAACGAGGTTATTTGAGGTCGACGTGATCGCAATATACTCCGAAAGGTTGATTACTTGTTCTCCTAGAAGCAGTGAGTTTCCAAAAGATATGAATCAGAAGTGACGAGAGCGGAACCGTATGTACTTTCGTAGGTTATGTTACCGGACCTGACTTTGCCAGTGGGCTTGAACGGGAGGAGTGAAGAGTATGTTAGACGGATGAGAAAGTAGATGTCGGGCAAAGACGATGGAGGAGATTTTGGATGTAGGAATGGCGAAGGGAGTGAGAAGGGGGGGTAGGTGAATGGAGTACCATAGAAAAGAGGACGCGTTGATGATTGGGAGCGATCCTGGATGAGGCTTCGTTTGCAGACTTTCAAGTTGCGTTTGCGGGACAGTGGTGGTATGGTTCAGGACTTTGCATGGGAGAAAGAGCGAGGAGAAAAGGGATTCGTCGAGGTGACGGGATGGGAGGATGATCCGGGTACTGGAGAAGTATGCGCCAAGGGAATTGTGAGTGGATATATGCGTGCATGTTTGAAGGATTGGATTGCGATGTCTGTATAGGATATTTTCTCGTTTCAGTCGTGCAAAAAATATCATACAGGGGAATAATCCCAATACCGTGACCCAAACCCCTCTTCAACGTCACCTGTGTATGCCCCGTCCGAGACTTGCGTAATCCGAGGGAAAGGTGCGACTCTTAGCGTGAAAATCATCGCCAGAGTCATTTGGTCTTGACTTGATATGAACCAGTGTTTTTGCGAACTCGACAACGGCGGAGCAATGAGAGCAGACGACGATGAAGCAGCGACGTTGATTGACGTCACTCGTCGTGTCTAGGCGAGACCCCACGTGAGACTGCTTTAGGGCAGCTTTCGGCTTCTACGTGCCGGTGCAGCTGTTACCGACTGCTGCCGATCTCCGCCTTTCGCTCGAACTTAGGCCCTGTTCGGATGATGGTGCATCCGGCGCGCCTGCTCAATTTCAATGCAGTTCTTGTAAAATTCCCGCGCGAGCTAACATCTGATTGACATTTTCAGCGCCGAGCCATTGATCACTAAGGAATTTGGTAAGGTAAAGTGCATCGCCGAGGTTTTGAGATGACCATTGCCAGGGTACCGCATTGAAGAAAGTGACATCGCGACCTATGAAGGAGTGATCATGGAGCCATTGCTTTGCTCGGCGCCACAGATCTTGATGAGTCTTGATGGTATAGACATATTTCCAGTATGTCAGGACCCAGAGTGGTAGTCGCATGTGAGTGTCCTTGATGAGATATAGGAATGATTTATGACCAGATTCGTGGGCTGCTTTTGCCTTGTCTAGTATGTCTTCAATTTCGGAAAGAGGTGGAATAGGGCATTGGGATCGGAGAAAGGAAGATTTGTTGGGATCGTTGATCATGCCGGTAGCCGGAGTGAAGAGTTTTTCATTTTCTAACCATGTAACTGGTGTAGCGGAAGTGGTGTTGGGAAGATTTTTCTCGTTGAAATTTATGAGTGTGAGTGCCGATGCATTTTGTGAAGTTAGTAGTCCACAATCGGAAATTGGAAAGAGTACCGAGACAATGCTTTCAGGTATGTCGAGGCCTGAGTTCACTGTCGGTGTGTTTGACATGCGAGGGTAGGTTATAGTTGAGAAATGTTAGATTAGGAAATTTCAACCAAGTTACAATAAGCCTGCCACCAAAGCGTAAAACCTTTTATTTAATTTTTATTGTCCAAGAGTTGGTTTTCTACCACACGTGACCTGTTTTTAACACAACCAAATCGACCTCGCAACAGGCCCTGTTAATAACAGGGTTAAAAACAGTTAAAAACCGGTGAAAAACGTTTCGGTGAAAAACTCCGACTTTTTCACCCAAGCCTAGAAAGGGTCACTTTTTATATATGCGTGTCACTGGATTAACGAGCGGCAATGCGACAATGTGCTCGCGCGGGAATTTTACATCAGCATATATGACACATCATCCTGCAGAAATGAGCAGGCGCGCCGGATGCACCATCATCCGAACAGGGCCTAAGTTCGAGCGAAAGGCGGAGATCGGCAGCCTGAAGATGACCAAGAGACTCCACAGGTAAGTCGCCTATGCATTGCACTTGGACCGTTCATATCGCAGGTTATGTTGATTCCAGGCTGGAGAAAAGACCTCCGAAATAATCATTCGAGCTTAATCAAGACCACTGACGAGACCCTATACAGTAGAATTGTTTGATCAACTTATCCACTTGTCTTCGAGTAAAAAACACCTCTATTTTTTGACTCTAGTATCAATAATCATGTCAATTTTTCTCCTTATATGACTCTTCTTTCCTGCACGCTGGTTCCTACCTCTGATGACCATACAAACGGTCCAGAGTGCAGATAACCTATTTCACCCGATGGTCCCTCGTTATCTAAGTATAACTCCCAACTTTACCTCAGGTGTACCGGACTCTTCAAAAATTTGCTCCTTTACTGTACAAATACGTCCAAAGAGTTGTTGATGCTACTCTGAAATTTCCTGTTAACAGAACAGTTCATATGCGATGAGCCTGAGAGTCGGGAGCAAGAGGGTTCATGAAGGCACTCCCAGAGAATAGTGAGATGCAGGAATGTGAGTTGATCCCAGAGATTATAACGCTGGCATTTTGGATTGTTCAGATGGGCTTGATGATAAGGTGACTTAATTACTATTTTTTTGTTCAATCCGATGTCAACCATAAGTACCTAGTGTTTCAATGGATCAAGTGGAAAAAGTGCTGGTCCAACTAGAGGTAACTTACAATACAACGGTGCACCACTGCAACGTATAACGACGGGACTGCCTTCGTAGCAAAAGATGGCAAGCAACATCTTATGATTGTGCTTCCCAGCGAAAATCGGACTATTGTACATTGAAAGTTGGACAAGTATACAAAGGTTTCCATCAGTGTTTTATGCATTTCTGATTTATTTCCACCCCATCAGATTTTTCATTCCTTTCGCTTGCTCTCCAAGCCTTCTCCGTCATTCACTTTGACAGACTGGAGCAATCGAAAAGTAGATAGACCAGAAAATCATTACCCATGGATTCTATCTCACTATCACTTGATCAAATAAACATGAGTATAGATGACCCTTAGGTTGAACACGATGTCTCTGTGTTTCTAGGTACAAAACTCATTTGAGCCTGCTCACCCCATTCTCTTCCTTCTATACTGTGTTGCGATTCTGTGTTTTTCCGTTCACCTTCTCCAAGTGGACCTTTGCTTTTTCCTCTCTATTTCCCCCTTCGCTCCCACTAAGACCTCTCCCCTCATTCTCTCCCTCCACCATCCTAGGGTCAAGATAGACAAGCTTTGGGTCACATAAGTAAAACAACTGTGAATCATCACTGCACACTAGTAGATATCATGATGGTTGATTTTTTGGAACTGTAGTTTTGCGAGAGAGTCAATCGGCAATATTCTCTCTCCGATCCTACGTACATAAACAAAGCGAAAGCAGCATAAAATGAATCATGAGCATGAAAAGCGAAGTCAAAATTGTCCATATGTGAAACTATAGAACAAAAAGTGGTAGTTATACTGATGCACTTCATTCCACCAAAAGCACCCCACCCATTTAGGCCCTCCACCCTTCCCTCGACTCGGATGGCTTGATAACCACCGTGAACTACTCCGTTTCTCGTGACTTTATTCGGTTACCTACTACCTATACAACTCCCTTGGGTCCCCTTCCGACTCATTTTTCGATTTAGCTTGCATTGAACTATCTGTAACAGTGACATGATACCAAACAAGTCCCGATGTCTTCTTTTCCACAGCGAAATTGTAAGAATCAAGCCAGAGTGAAGCGGCCATATTCTGCTTGTTTCTGCATCCATACCTTGAGCCTGAAGGGAGATAAGATTCCCATATGTCAGAGATTGAAATCTTTCTATCTGATACAGTGACATCTATCCAGGGTATGTCACCTTCAGATTCAGTACGCAGGCCCAGTGCTACAAAGACATCTTTATATCCTCTGTATTTGTATGCAAGGACACAGTGGATATCATGTCGTTCACCAAGGTCTGAGAGTGTCCCGTATACCCTTGCCCCTTCCTCACTGCAAAGAAGATTGGATGGGACAGCTGAGTAATCATATTCGAAGTAGGAGAAAGTGTCTGTAGTGTCAAGTATAAAATTCATACTTGTTGAGGTCAAAGCATGTGGTGAGCTTTTGGACTTGTCTATCTGACGATAGAGTTCAAATTGGGCACTGGATGAGGGGATGTAATTGAATTCAACGATATGTGTCCTCGAAGAATCTCCAGTCATGTGTAGGAAAGAGGACAGCAGAGCATTGCCGTTTTCAATATGCAATTGAACACTGTCTTGAAGATGGTGTATGTGATCGGAGATGCAAGGATTGTTGATATCGATATAGAATAGTCCTCGTAGCATAGGAATGCTGTCATTGAATGAAATCCACAGATTGACGGGAAATATGCCTTTTTCGGTCCTAACTCTGAAAAAACAGTCTGAATTACGATGAAACGACGAGGGTTGTACACTGCGAGGATTCTGGCCGGAAATAGAGTCAGCCTTGCCAAGGAAAGTTGTTCGCGAGTCGTCGATTTCGAATTCGATGGGAATCTCGCGATCATCGCTTTTGTCCCGCTGCCGGGAGATGGCACTCTCCTTCACTACGACTTCCTGCAACTCTCCCGATGGGTAGTCAATGTGGGGTAGTGGAAAATGTGAATGCCAACGAATATAGCGGTGTCCCATTTGTCGAAGATAAATTCCCATGTATTTTCTACCTGTTCGGCAGTGCAGCGAAGCAAGAAATATGTCTTTTCCTAAATCTGGTTGATGTTGCAGAGGAAGACAGATACGCAGACCGTTGTTGCCGAAAGAAAAGGATGATTTATCACCGAGATCTTCTGATTTGGATGCACCAATATGTCCAGATGATACAAACTCCAATGGGGAGCTTGCAAATAGTCCCCTCTCCCTCTGTGAGCTCTCCGATGCTGCCCAGGCAAAGACGCTACGGTCCTCTGAGTACTTGATAATCTCCTGTTGCAACCTCATAAATGCTTTTGGACCCCCCTCCCCATAGATTGGTGGCATATTCACCCCAAAAAGCCCCATCAGGCAGTATGCCATGTCTTCTGGTCTTGTTGTTTTTCTAGATGCAGCCCAGGACATTTTTTGTGCAATACTGTAGCCATCTATCTCTCCTTCCTCGAAAACATCAACTGGAATAGAAGTCACTTCAGAGATGACCTTCCGCATGCTGTATCGTGTACCAATCATGTTCCAATGCTGGTCCAAAAATACCATGCAGCGAGGTGCAATTAATTCCTGCAGTGTCCAACCTCTCTTGAACCAACGACTCTTCTTCAACTCCTCAACATCCTTCTCCCATGAAACATCACCCAAATATGTAATGCAGACCCTGCTGTCCCCATAGTACTGGTACATCGAATTAAGCGCTTCGGAAAGCTCGGCACTACTGGACTTGTCGATGCAGCACGTATCGATCCAGATCCACTCGAATCTGTATTGTCGGACATAACTGCATGCATTTTGGACCTTGGACCAGCCTGCTTTTTTCCTGGCCTTCCTGAGATTCTGGATGTCTTTGAACGTGACCTCGTCTTTGCCCCATGTGTGTGAGAGAATAGCAAATGGGGGGATATCCGAGTCGGTGAGAAATTCTTTGACCTCATAATTCTTGGTGTGAAGAAGACGCATAGTACAAATAGGATATATACTTGGAAGCTGGACACAGGAGAACTAGATCAATTAGTCCTAAGAGATATAAGGAAGGACAGAGGGGAGGGAGAGGGACAAGATACACACTTGATGGTAGGAACACAAAGTTGTGGACAACACGTGTAAGGACTTAGATTTATACTGTCTACTTGTGACAGAGTCATGTAAACTGCTGTTCATACCTTACATCAACATCTGATCTAGACCCTGATGTAGATGGAATGGACATTCTACATAGGTTGATTCAAGATGATGTTCCCATGGTATACCATCATATATCATGATAGCATACACACCTAGAACTCCCATCTGATACCTCTTCATATTGTATCAATTTGAAACTGATCCTGTTGGATATCAACACCATTCCCCCCAATTCGGACGATTTCGTATCTTCAACGCGAATACGAGGTAAAACGTCTCTGAGACTCAATACTTTTGCTGAACTTAGTACGGAAATACACTTAGTCACTCAAAATATTTGATAAACCAAGTTGCAGGGCCTTCATGCAATGAAAGCCGTTAGAGATCAATGGGGGAGACTACTTCGTCATTAATATTGATGATTATATATAGCGCATCTGGGCATTCTTTTATCTCTTTTGACATATAACCTCCAGGATTTAGGGGAGTTTATGTGTATCCGTATGCGCTGATATACTGCAGTACCAAGTTTAACGATCAGTGGTAAATAAAATAAAATAGAGACCACCCTAAGGGGCCCCAGAATTTAGAAAGGAAAGCGAATGAATCAATAAGTTTTTCAGTGTCTTTTGTTGGCACTGCAACGTATAACAATGGAACTGTGTTCATGGCAAAAGATTTCAAGGAACATCTTATGGTTGTTCTTCCCAGTGAGAATCGGACTATCGGATATTAAAAGTTGGACAAGTAAAGAAAGGTTTCCGTCAGCGTTTTATGAATACCTCATCTATTTTCCATCCCATCAGGTTTTTCATTCCTTTCGCTTGCTCTCTGCCCATCATTCACTTTGACAGACTGGAGCAATCAAAAAAATAGATAGACCAGAAACTTATTACCCATGGATTCTATTTCGGCGCTAACACTTGATCAACAAAACATGAGTATAGATGATCCTTAGGAGCACGATGTCTCTGAGTGTTTCTGGGTTCAAAACTCATCTTAGCCTACACACCATTCATTTCCCTCTACGTTCTATACTGTGTTTTGAGTCTGTCTCTTTCCGTTCGCCTTCTACAAGCCAACCTTTTCTTTTTCCTCTATTTACCCCTTTACCCCCACTAGACATTCTCTGCCGTTTTCGCTTACACAAAGTTGAGACACCCGAACATGCATTGCTCAGCTGCTGCTATGGACCCCTACTTGAATTGCGAGAGGAGTACTTCTCAGCATTCTATAGTGTGTATCCAACAGCTCTAAGTCTTGAGGGTGAGGATCAGACTGCCTTCCTTGGAAATCTTCTGTCCTGCAAACCGGTGTATTCTCTTACGGCTAAGTACGTATTTAATGTTCTCAAGGTTTATGACTCTTGTCCCATTCATGTCCCACGAGCATATCGACGGTAACTAGTGGTACCCTTCAAGTAGGTATTTTTCTGGTAGTATGGTACATTACATTACATATATGGTAGTAATTATTTCCTGTATCCATTGCGGCCCTCCATCTTTGCATGAATCTACGTTGGACTGAGAGCCTTCAGCTCGTTCATGTGGGGGTGCTGGGTCCCGGGACCAATGATGTATAGCTGCACATCAAGGTGCTTCCCGGAAGCCGGTGTTCATTTTTTGGACCTATACCGGTTAATAGACTCCTCCTCCTCCTCCCTTCTTCCCTCCACCATCCTAGGGTTAAAATAGACAAGCGTTGGATCGCATAGATATAATGAAATGATTGTGAATCATCAGTGCATAGATATCACGATGTAAAGTATTTTGGAACTGTGGTTGTGCGAGAGGGTAAATGGGCAATATGTATCCCCTCTCTGATGCTATGTACATAGATAACACGAAAACAGTGTAAAATGATTCATTTGTATCAAAAGCAAACTCCGATCCTATATACATAAATAACACGAAAACAGCATAAATCAGTATCAAAAGCGGAGTCAAAATTGTGCATAGGCGAAATTAATGATAGTTCTGGGATATCCCAATATCCTCACTTCATTCCACCAAAAGCACCCCACCCATTTAGGCCCTCCACCCTTCCCTCGTCTCGGATGGTTTGATAACCACACTACTCGCTTCCTATGGCCTATCCAACTCCATTGGGTCTTCTTCCAACTCATCCCATTCATCTTCTCGAATAGATCTCCATAACAACGTAACAGCGACACGATACCAAACAAGTCCTAATGTCTTCTTTTCCACAGTGAGATTGCAAGACAGATAATGCGAGAGTGGAGCTGTCACATTCTGCTTGTTTCTGTGCCCATACCTTGAGCCTGAAGGGAGATAAGATTCCCATATGTCAGAGATTGGAATCTTATCAGATGATACAACGACATCTATCCAAGGTATGTCACCTTCAGATTCAGTACGCAAGCCCAGCGCTACAAAGATATATGTTTCAGAGGATGTCTTGTAGTATGCAAGGACACAATGGATATCATGTTGTTCACCAAGGCCTAAGAGTGTCCCATACACCCTTTTCCCTTCCTCACTGCAAAGAAGATTGGATGGGACAACTGAGTGAGTGTGTTTGAGGTAGTAGGAAACGAGTGTAGTTTCAAGCATGAAATTCATACTTGTTGAGGTCAAAGCATGTGGTGAGCTTTTGAATTCATCTATCTGACGGTAGAGCTCAAATTGGGCACTGGAAGAAGGGATGTAATCAAATTCAACGATATGTGTCCTTGAAGAGTCTCCAGTCATGTGTATGAAACAGGACACCATAGCATTGCCATCTTCAGCACACAATGGAACACTGTCCCCGACGAAGTCTGGGAATGTCACATGTAGCCTAGAAATGATGCCATTGGGTAAAAACAGATCGACTCTAAGTCCAGTTCCTTGTTTGGTGCAGAGTCTGAAATGGCTTGAATAACTGACCAACAACAAGGATTGCACACTGCTAGGATTATTGACGGAAGCATAGTCAGACTCGCTGAGAAAGTTGATTTGTGAATTGTCAAATTTGAATTCAATGGGGATCTTGTGAATGTCGGTTTTGTCGCGATGCCGAGAGATGGCGCTCTCCTTCACTATGACTTCCTGCAACTCTCCCGATGGGTCGTCAATGTGTGGGAGGGGAAAATATCGACACAGTCGAACATAGCGGTGTATTTTTTTTTGAAGATAAATCCCAATGTGTTTGTTACCTGCTTGACAGTGCAGCGAAGCAAGAAATATGTCTTCCCCCAAATCTGGTTGACGTTTCAGAGGAAGATAGATACGCAGACCGTTGTTACCAAAAGAAAAGGATGATTTATCACCAAGATCCTCTGATTTGGATACACCAACATGTCCAGATGATGCAAACTCCAATGGGGAACTTGCAAATAGTCCCCTTTCTCTGTGTGAATTCTTGGATGCTGCCCAGGCAAAGATACTACGGTCTTCCGAGTACCTGATAATCTCCTGTTGCAATCGCATAAATGCTTTTGGTCCCCCCTCCCCATAGATTGGTGGCATATTCACCCCAAAAAGCCCCATAAGGCAGTATGCCATGTCTTCCAGTCTTGTTGTTTTCCTCGAGGCAGCCCATGACATTTTCTGTGCAATACTGTAACCATCTATCTCTCCTTCCTCGAAAACATCAACCGGAATGGAAGTGATTTCAGATATGACCTTCCGCATGCTGAATCGAGTACCAATCTTGTTCCAATTCTCATCCAAAAAGATCATGTAGCGAGGGGCAATCAACTCTTGAAGTGTCCACCCCCTCTTGAACCATCGACTATTCTTCAAACCCTTCTCATCATCCTCCAGATCCTTTTCGCAGGAAACATCACTCAAGTAGGCAATGCAGACCCTGCCGTCCCCATAGTACTGATACATCGAGTTGAGCGCTTCGGAAAGCTCAGCGCTGCTGGACTTGTCGATGCAGCACGTATCGATCCAGATCCACTCAAATACGAATTGTCGAACGTATTTACAGGCATTCCAGACCTTGGACCAGCCTGCTTTTTTTCTGGCATTCTCGAGATTCTGGATGTCGTGGAACGTGACTTCGTCGCTCCCCCATGTGTGCGAGAGAATGGCAAAAGTAGGGATATCCGAGTCGGCGAGAAATTCTTTGACCTCAAAGGTCCTGGTGTTTAGAAGACGCATGGCACAAATAGGATGTATATCCGGAAGCTAGAACCAGGAAAATCAGATTGATTAGTCTTCGAGGTTATTAAGGAGGAGGGAATGGGAGGGAACTACACCTAGTGGTAGGAACACAAAGCTGTATGTGTGGAGAACACGTGTGAGGACTACTTTTCATACTATGTACATCAATATCTGATCCAGCCACTGATGTAGATTGACACTCTACATAAATCGATCTGATATGTTCCCAAGAAGCTGTGTTCTCTATTGTACCTCGTGTTAGCGTACACACCAAAGGCGGAAACCCCCATCTACATTTCTCTACATATCGTCGCTGGACAACACCGCCGCGTCCTCCTCCATTTGAACAATTTTATAGCTTCAATTCAAATATGAGGTTAAGTGTATCTTCGTTTTCTGTCACAAATATTGAGTCTCAGATTGAACCTAAATCCCTCAAAGTACTCAATACAGCAGTAGGTTCGATATAGAGGTACATTCGATACTAAGACTTATACAATATGATGTTGACCTGAAATGAGAACCGTATTCAATGAGGAAAGCTACTACTTCGTCATTAATGTTGATGATTATATATTGCGTACTTGGGTACTCCTTCACCTCTTCCAAAATGGAGCTTCCAGGATTTAGTAGAGTTGGTGTGTGTCTACGTGCGCTGATATGTCGCAGTACTAGATTTAACAATCAGTGGGTAACAAAAATAAAAGCGAATGAATGAGTTTTTCTGTGGCTTTTCATCCATACTTGAAACTTTTGAAGCTAACCCGTGATCCTCCTTGATGAGTTATCAGGTTTTAACCGGTTTAGGATCAGAATAGCAGTACGTTAGGAGGACAGTCAGTTGGAAGATAACAGCGTCCACAATCCTAACACATTTAGATACCATCTACCCTCAACCTCGAGTCGGTCCGAGTACCTATTATCTGTTGTATCTACGTCAGAGCTCAACTTGACAGCTCTAGCAGGGTGATACACCCACCGCAATGAGATCATTTCTAATATATGCTTCTTGTCACCTTTAGTACCGTCCCGAGTGATAGCCCAGTCACCAGAAATTTTGAATGACGTGAGGGGTAAATGTTGCGGCGTTGAGGAAGATATCAGTGTCTCAGAGAGCTCGTGGTGTAGTTACAAGGTCCCATTCATTGGTGAGGAAGTCGATGTTAGGACAGGTGAAGGTTCCACTCTCAACAGAAGTGAGAGCGAGGATTCCCTGTAAATCGTGAAATCGGTAAACGAATAAAGGTCCTCAAAATTAAAACAATGAGAAGACCACTCACCAGAGACGAGAGCAGTAGTAATGAGATTCAATGGGTCGTTTGATGTCTTTGAAGACGGTAAAGTCGTTCTATGAGAGAATCGCAGCGTTGGATGTCAGTGGTTTCTGTCGGACCGGATAAAGAAGGAAACTCACTGTACACGGAAGCTCTGTGTGGACAGACCTGGGTTCAGAGCTAGAGTCATTGAAACCTTCACCCTGAGAGAAATCTTGTGGATCCAATTACCTTGGCCGAACTCGCAGAGAACGAGCTCCTTTAATTGTTGTCCCAGAGCTTGGAAGTCGATATCAGGAGATCAGACTGACTGATAGTGTCATTAATTGTGTCAGGCTTGCGCTGTACCAGGTGAAAACGAGAGGGTGATCGATATGGTGCTTCCCTAGAATTAAGTCGAGTATTAGATAAAGTTATCGCAAAGAATAATTATATGAATCAAGGAGGAGGAGGAGGAAGACCGGAAGCAGTAGGAGAGGAAGACTGCCGAGAATTCGAATACGATACTCACCACCATAGCTCAAATCAAAGCCTAATTCAACACCAACTTGCCCCAACTCTTTATTGGGCCCGATTCCAAAAAGCAGGAGATGTGTTTATTGACCCAGTCGACAAACAACATCTGATGCTTTGGTCGGAGTCGCAAGAGGACCTGACAAACATCATAGGTGGAAATTAATAGAATTATTTCTGATCGGTAAAGTGAGCCGGCGGTAACTTACCATCAGCGCTCTGAGCAACCTCTTACAGCTGTGAAAGTCAGATGAGGGTTTCCTTCAACTTCGTGACTTGAGTGTGAATAAGGACATCTGGCAGGTGGAGGAGATATGTGGTTAGTGGAAGAGGAACGCCCGCTTTCCCCAGCAGAGTTCTGGTTGAAACTAATCCAGATTGAATCAGAGCATGACACGACTCCGAGGGATGTATCGATTTGTTCGATGCACCCAAAACTGTGAAAATGATATCCAAAGCAAAGCAAAGTCGACCGGAACTGACGTTGCCATTTGACAAGGTAGCGTTGTCTGCGGATGGAGAAGGAAGCGTTTGGTGTTAGTAGTGAAGAATGGAACGAGAGCTGTAAGTGACGTCACTCCTCCAACCATATCTCGTGACTCATCGTGAGAAGTAATTTTGACTCCTATACCCGTCTACGCCTCTCACTAGCGCTCTCTTGTCTCCTTCTTGGTCTTCTGAGTAAACGACTATACGTGCAATCGCAACGAATTTACGATTTATACTTCCACCCGTTGGTCGTGCGGATAATAAGCTGGAGCTTACTAGCGAAAGTATCGGAGAAAAAAAGACAAAGGATCATAGTAGTCTAGAAACGCATATGCATACTTTTAGGGCGTGTTCGTGTGCAACCGTTTAGGTCTGCTTACGACCGATTACCCTGCCAAAAAAGGACAAAGGATCATAGTAGTCTAGAAACGCATATGCATACTTTTATTTATTTGATTGTCGCGCAGCGGCTACTGATGTGTGCAATAGATCACTGGTCAAGCACAAAGTATGCACACAGATACTAAAACGGAGGGCTATTCCCTCAAGACAGTCGAAAACTGGAACATCTAAAACAGAGCCAGTGAGATCCACCACTGGCATAAAAATCAGGATTTTGAAAGGCCAGCTTAAAGACATGAGACCACTGAGAAGAATATAAGCTTTACCTGTTCCTCTTTACCTCCCTCTTCTTCTCGACCTCCCAAATTCGCAGTGACATTTGGAAGTGCGTCTCAAAACCGCTCTGATATTCTTCTGAAGATCGCTGCTCTCGTCTCCACCTACCCACTAAAAAGAGTGAGTAGGAGTTGACATGGACAGTCTTCGATTTCGTGTACTACTTAGTCCACGTCGAAATCTACCATCCAACTGATCCACCCTGTTAAATATTCTAACATCCACCCACCTCGGATACTTTCTCAAACCCATCCTATACAAAAAGCCATAACGGGACATCAACAACGACCTCAAACACCTTGAAATTGTACCTCACTTCTACGTCCAAAGCCAATGTTAAAGCTCCTTTACTATGCCCTTCCGGTTATCCACGACCAAAGTTTGAGAAAGCGGATGATTAAAGGCCTATGCAATCTTGATTAGAGGTAGCCTGGAAGGCTGATACTCTTCTATAAATGGGGGCTCTGTCAAAGTCATGGGTCAGGAGCGACGAGAGCAAAGCTGCATGGAGTGGTTTGGTAGTTTATGTTTGCGGAACAGAGCTCGGAGCTTGAAAGAGAACAGCAAGGAGTATTCCGGAAGGATGAGGAAGAAAGCGTCGGGCAAGGTGATGGAAGGGACGTTGGGCGTATGGATAGACAAAAGAGGAGGGAGGGACAAGCTTAAATGATTGAGGTAAACGTGGATGAGTAGTATGGAAAAGAAGATATGTTGGTGATAGGGAACAAGGATGAGGTTTCGTTCACGGTTTCTGCAGGTGCAAGACATGTGGCTGTATGGATCAGTAGTTTGTTTTGGAGGGAGCGAGCAGTGAAAGGACTCATCGAGGTGAAAAGATGGGAGGATGATCCGGATAATGGAGAAACATGAGCGAAGGGAGTCGTGAGTGGATATATGCTTGCGTAATTGAAGTGATTCGATTGCGATGTCTGTATAGTAGATTGTGTCTTCATGGAATGACATCATACACGGGATACATACGTTGAGATTCCAAGTGTATATACTCATCGTGGTTTATCCCAATTTCTTGACCTAAATCCCTCTTTGCGGACCTTTCAACGTTGCCTACGTGCCCCGTCCCAGAGTGATGTAATCAAAGTTAGAGGTATGACTCTAAGCGTGAAAAGCACTTGACCTGCACATCTCCGGGGTTGTTGGTTCTTGATTTGATGATTCAGTGTTCTTTGCGACCTCGACAACGGCGGAGCAATGAGAAGCGAGATGTCTGATGAAGCGGCGACGTTGATTGACGTCACTCATCGTGTCTTTTGACCCACGTGAGACTGCTTTAGGGCAGGTTTTCGGCTTCTGGGTGCCCACTGCCGGTACAGCTGTTACTGACTGCTGCCGATCTCACTCTCCAACTCCCATCATCTTCAAAACTACATCCAAAGTAAAATTGGCGCATCCAACTCAATTCCAGCTCTCTAGTCCCAATATTCTAACTGGACCCCCCTCTGTTGATTTCTTACTGCTTGCTCTCTTTTGGCGTCCTCTCGTTATCTAGTTCTTCGTTGGCGCCGTTGTCAATGACGAGCTCGACTTTTCTTGCTGCTCTCGTGCCCCTCGCCGCGTGTGACTGCGTTACAGTCACATCACACTTTGCTCAAAATCGTATACTCTTATAGCCTCCTGGAGCTCAAAACCTTACTCTGGTGTCTTGAAGTCTGGATTTGCGTTGTCGGCGCTATTGACAACGACGAGTCGCTCTTCCTGCTGTGCACAGCCACATCTGCGTTTTCATGCGACTGTACAGTTCATGGCCTACACCGTCACTCGTCCCCTCTACTTAGCCCAGCTGCGCTCGGTCATCTGAACCAACACGCAAGCTCGGAGCTCTGTTAGACGGCACCAGTTGAACGCATAGTAGCCCCGTCAACTTGTACTATCACAAATTCGCGCTGTGTGCGATTGTACTATACACCCGCATTTCCATGTGACCGTACAGTTCACGGCCTACACGTCACTAGTCCCCCTCTACCTAGCCCAGCTGCGCTCGGTCATCTGAACCAACACGCAAGCTCAGAGCTCTGTTAGACGGCGCCAGTTGAACGCATAGTAGCCCCGTCAACTTGTATAATCACAAATTTGCGCTGTGTGCTATTGTACTGTGCACAGCCACATCCGCATTTGGTACAATTCACGGCCTACACCGTCGCTAGTCCCCTCTACTTAGCCCAGCTGCGCTCGGTCATCTGAACCAACACGCAAGCTCGGAGCTCTGTTAGACGGCACTAGTTGAACGTGTAGTAGTCCCGTTAACTTGTCTTATTACAAATTCACTGTGTGCTATTGTACAGTTGGTGGCCTACCACGTCGCTCGTCCCTTCTACTTAGCCCAGCTGTGCTCGGTTATCTTAACCAACACACAAGCTCGGAGCTTGGCTAGACGGCACCAGTCAAATGTGTAGTAGCCCTACCTTATCACAAATTCACACTGTGTACCATTATCCCATGTATTATCTGGTTGTTTTAATAAAAATACAGTTATTGCAGCTTTATTTTCGGAGACTGGAATTGCAATCACTCTATTCTGTCATAGAAAACATGCTTACTACAATACAGAAAAGAACCCAACAACGAGGGCACTGAATACCGACACAAAGCAACGTGCATGCAGCAATACTTGGGTGATATTCACAACCCAAGACATCATAAGCATTCACAAAGCTAATTTATAGGTATCATCCACTCGGTGTTGAACATCTTCACTGGGCCAACAATCATAGGGTATCTGTAGTTCTCAATGTATACCATGTTACCCCATTGTCCCCCCAGTGTATAGATGTTAGATAGAGTCTTTTTCTGTATTTGTACTAAGTAGAGTGACAGGTAGATAATGCTTTTCCTGTGTCCGTTGCGGCCACTCATTTCCGGCAGATCTACCCCAGAGTCAGGGCTGGGAAGCTCGTCTGTGCAGGGGATGAGTGGTCCCGGGAACGATGATGTACTTAGCTGCCATCGGGATGCTTCCCGGACCCGGCGTCCAGATCTTGAGACAAGTCCGGTTAATAGATTCCTCCTCCTCCTCCTCCGCCTTTTGCTCGAGCTCATAACAGACCAATGGCGAAGAGACTTCACATGTCACATGTCACAGGTAACTCGCCTATACAGTGACATTGGAAGTACTTGGATCGCTCAAATCACAGGTTAAGTATATTGACTCCAGGCTGGAGAAAAGACATCCAAAATCGCAGTACTTAGGATTAGCAAGTCAACTCGTTGGTCGTGGGGACAAGAAACTGGAGGGGTCAAAGGAGTTGACCACTCTCGTGCTTTTGCAAGCTGTTGCCGACCACTGCTGATCAAGCCCACCTCTTACTTAAGGTTATAAATGACTAAAGACGATGAATAGAACACTTAAGTACTCATCTGTCCAAGTGTAAGTATCCTTCTCGGATCTCTCAATTTTCAAATCGTCTGTCGTTGACTGCAGGAAGTACAAAAGATTTTGGTACTTAATTGAGAAGGGTCTACTTGGTTCACTGATTGATTGATATATTTTTCTACTTCAAGAAAAGTACCGTTACGCCCAATATCTTCAATTTTTGAGCCTATTCTGTTCTCAACGAGTACGGTTGACTCACCCCCTCTTATTTCCTACACCATCAGGTGCGCATACAAGCAGCCCATCATGCAAGTATATCCTACTCCATGAACGTTTGAACCCTCGTTCTCCAAATACAGCTTCCTAGAATATGGGACCAATCAGCCTTGTCCATTATCTTTACCGTAAGTGTCATCTAAAAAGTGGGCCACTTGTTAGATGACACTTACGGGAACTGCTTCATACTTGATTCAAATTGGGCTCGATAGTTGCACCTAAGGTGAAGAGACGGATCTATCAATGAACGATTCAAGTAAGTCGAAGTCAGTTCCGACCCACTACCCCTCTTTACATAGTACATATCCATCTCCTGAAACTCTAGCCCGGGGTCCGGTAGATCACGCAGACCCCGTCTACCACATATACTTCCATCCACTCGACTACGTGTTCTGAACCAATTAAGGAAGAACACACCCTACCGAAGCCTATTGTCCTTCGTTGAGCTCCCGATGAAATTTCGTCAGAAGATGCTTACCTTAACGGATCGCTACGAGTCTTTTCGGGCCGTCTTCTCCTTCTGGGCTCGCGAGTTGTTTTCTAGATAACATTTCTAAACGGTCAGTATCATTAGAGGGTGAGGGATGTGGAACGACTGGTAAACGAATTCCAAATGCATCCCATACGAAACACCATATTGGATCAAGTATCCCGACACTGAAAAAAGGACTTCAAAGACCATGGCATCACCCACCTCTAAGATCAGTGCCATTGATAAAAACTCTTTACTACACCCTTCCTGCTATCCACGACAAGACTACCAAAACGTGGTGATTTGAGGTAAATGCAGTCGTGATATACTTTGACGAGAAGTACCTTGAAAAACTAATACCTGCTCTTCCATAGACGGGCGGCCTTGATACATGTAACGGGTCAACAGCAACAGGAGGCAGACTGCAGATGGTTTGGTAGTTTATATTGTCGAACCATGGCTTGAAGCTTGAATGGAAGCTGCGAGGAGGATTTCGGAAGAATGAGGAAGTGGATATTTTGCAAAACGATGAAGGAGACGTTGGCGCAGGGATGGAGGAGAAAGGAGGAAGGGAGAGGTTTGAGTGATTGGAGTAGACGGATAGGCAGAGAATACGTTAGTGATTGGGAGCAAGGACGAGGTTTCGTTTGCGAATTTTGCATTCACGGGACATGTAGTGTAAACTAGGAGTTTGTTTGGGAGGGAGAACGAAGATTGAAGATATTTGAGGAGGTGACAGGGTGGGAGATAGATTCAGAGGAAGGAAAACTATGAGCGAAGGGAATGATGAGTAGGTATATGCGTGCGCGTTCGAATGATTTGATAGCAGTATCTGTGTAGGAGATTTTCGCGTGTCACTCATGCAGCAATATAGACGGAAATACATACATATTGAGTATACACCAACCGTTTGTTCATCCCAATGTCCTGACCCAAATCCCTCTGTGGACATTCCAACGTCTGCATATCCCAGAACCACGTAATCGACGTGAAGAGATTGACTCTATAAGCGTGAAAAGATCTTGACTTGCATATCTCCAGAGTCATTGCTAACAGACTGAAGATGACCGAGAGCCTCCCGCTTAACTCGTTTATGTGTTGTGTTTGGATCTCGAATCGCATGTTGACTCCAGGCTGGAGAAAAGATCTCCGAAATCATAAATTAAGCTTAACCGAGACCAGACCCTATAGAATTGCTTTAATCAACTTGCCTCCGAGTGAAGTACACCTCTTTAGGCTGATTTTCTTACTTTATCAATATCGATGTCAATGTTTCTGTTCAGTATAATTTTCCTGCACACTAGTTTCTGCATCCTCTGTCTATACAAACAATCCACGGCGCAGATATCTCAACTGATGATCCCTCGTTATCTGAATATAGCTCCCGACTTGACCTCACGTGTGTTGCACTCTTCAGCTTTGCTTCTTTCCCGTAAAAATACGTCCAAAAAGCTTATCGATGCCACTCTCAATACTCCTTTTGAAAGAACACTCCATATGCAATGAGAGTCGGGAGGAAGAGGCTTCATGGAGGTGCTTATAGAGCGTGGTGAGATGTGGGAAGTGGCAACAGAGAGTCTGACACTGGCATTTTGGATTGTTTGGATGGGCCGGATGGGAAGGTGACTTACTTACTATGAATTTTTTGTTCAGTCCAATGTCAACCACAAGCATTGTTCCGATGGTTCAAGTAGAAATGCCGGTCCAAGTAGAAGTAACTTAAAATACACCAGTGCTCCACTGCAACGTATAACAATGGGACTGTGTTCACAGCAACAGATGGCAATGAACATCTTATGGGACTATTGTACATTGAAAGTTGAACAAGCATGCAAAGCTTTCCGTCAGTGTTTTATCATTTTAATTTTATGCATTCCTCATCTATCTCCCACCCCATCAGGTTTTTCATTCCTTTTGTTCGTTGTGTTTCTAGGTTCAAAACTCATTTTACCCTACATGCCACATGTCTTTCCTTCTATGTTCTATACTGTGTTCCGACTCTGTCTTTTTCCATTCACCTTCTCCAACCCTTTTTCTCTATTTCCCCCTTCCTTCCCACTAAGACCTCTCCCCTCCCACAGAGACCTTTCCCTTCATTCTCTCCCTCCCTCCACCATCCTAGGGTCAAAATAGACGAGCTTTGGATCATCTAAGTATAATAAAACGACTGTGAATTATCACTGCATAGATGTCACAATGGTTCAAAGTTTTTTGGAACTGTAGTTTTGCGAAAGGGTCAATCGGCAATATAAATTTTGTCTCCGAACCTACGTACATAAATAACATGCAAACAGCGTAGAATGAATCATTTGTATCAAAGCGAAGCCAAAATGGTGCATATGCGAAACTATTGAACAGAAAGTGGCAGTTCTGTGATATAACAATACCCTCACTTCATTCCACCAAAAGCACCCCACCTATTTAGGCCCTCCACCCGTTCCCCGTTTCGGATGGTTTGATAGCCACACTACCCTGATGTCTATGGCTGTATTCCGTTACCTATTACTACCTATCCAACTCCATTCGATTTTCTTCTGACTCATCTTCTGATTCTTCTTCTCGCAGAGTTATCAATATCTGTAACAACGACATGATACCAAACAGGTCCTGATGTCTTTTTTGCCACAGTGAAATTGTAAGAATCAAACAAGGAGAGTGAAGCTGTCACATTCTGCTTGTTTCTGTGCCCATACCTTGAACCTGAAGGGAGATAAAGATTCCATATGTCAGAGATTGGAATCTTGTCAGATGATACAGTGACATCTATCCAGGGTATGTGACCTTCAGATTCAGTACGCAGGCCCAGCGCTACAAAGACATATAAATCGAAAAATGAGTAGTATTTGTATGCAAGCACACAATGGATATCATGTCGTTCACCAAGGTCTGAGAGTGTCCCATATACCCCTTCCCCTTCTTCACTGCAAAGAAGGTTGGATGGGACAGCTGAGTGAATGTATTCGAAGTAGGAAGCGACCCGTGTCATGTCAAGCATGAAATTCATACTTGTTAAGCTCAAAGCATGTGGTGAGCTTTCGAATTCGTCTATCTGATGGTAGAGCTCGAATTGGGCACTGGATGAAAGGATGTAATTTAATTCAACAATATGTGTCTGCGAAGAGTCCCCAGTCATGTGCATGAAAGAGGACACCAGAGCATTGCCGCATTCAACAGGCAATCGAACACTGTCTTGAAGATGATGGGTGCTATCGGGAATGTGATGACTGTCAATAGTGAATACTTCTCGTAGCATAGGAATGCTGTCATTGAATGAAATACCCAGACTGACGGGAAATCTGTATCCGTTTTGGGCCCGAACTTCGAAAAAAAAGCTACAGTATGAATTACGATGCAACGACGAGGAGTGTAGAATGTAAGGACTCTGGTAGGACCTGTTAAGAAAAGTGATTCGCGAGTCGTCAATTTTGAATTCGATGGGAGGAGGATCATCACTTTTGTCTCGCTGCCGTGAGATGGTACTTTCCTTCACTACAACTTCCTGCAACTCTGCTGATGGGTCGTCGATGTGGGGAAGTGGGAAATGTGGACAAAATCAAATATAGCGGTGACCCTTTCGTTGAAGATAAATCCCAATGTCAATAGCTTTTCGGCAATGAAGCGAAGCAAGAAATACGCCTTCCCCTAAATCTGGTAGATTCTGTAGAGAAACATGGATACGCAGACCATTATTCCCAAACGAAAACGCTGACTTATTTTCAAGGTCATCTGATTTAGATGTGGCAACATCTCCAGATGATGCAAACTCCAAGGGGGAGCTTGCAAATAGTCCCCTTTCCCTGGATGAATCCTTGAATGCCACCCAGGCAAAGATACTACGATCCTCCGAGTACTTGATAATCTCCTGTTGCAATCGCATAAATGCTTTTGGCCCCCCCTCCCCATAGATTGGTGGCATATTGACTCCAAAAAGCCCCATAAGGCAATATGCCATGTCTTCGGGTCTTGTTGTTTTCCTAGATGCAGCCCATGACATTTTCTGTGCAATACTGTAACCATCAATCTTGCCCTCCTCGAAAACATCAACCGGAATGGAAGTGACTCTCGAGATGACATGTCGCATGCTGTATCGAGTACCAATCATATTCCAATTCCTGTCCAAAAAGACCATGTAGCGAGGTGCAATCAACTCCTGTAGTGTCCAACCTCTTGTGAACCAGCGGCTCTTCTTCAAATTCTTCAAGTGCTTCACATTCCTCTTTCCTGTCACATCATTCAAATAGGCAACGCAGACTCGGCCGTCCCCGTAGTATTGGTACATCGAGTTAATTGCTTCGGAAAGCTCGGCGCTACTGGACTTGTCGATACAGCAGGTATCAATCCAGATCCACTCAAACCGGAATTGTTGAACATATTTACAAGCGTACCACACCTTGGACCAGCCTGCTTTTTTCTTGGCAGTCTCGAGATTCTGGATGTCTTGGAACGTGACCTCGTCCTTCTCCCATGTGTGTGAGAGAATGGCAAAAGTAGGGATATCCGAGTTGGCGAGAAATTCTTTGACCTCAAAGCTCTTGGTGTTAAGAAGACGCATGGTACAAATAGGATGTATATCTATACCCAAGAAAATTAGATTGGTTAGTCTTCGAGGTTATTAAGGAAGAGGAAAGGAGAGGGAGAGGGATGAGCTACACACCTAGTAGAAGGAACACAAAGTGTGGAGAACACGTGTAAGTACTTGGACTTATATTGTCTACTTTTAACAGCAGTCATACAAACTGCTGTTCATACTACATCAACATCTGATCCAGCCACTGATGCAGATGGGCATTCTACATAAATCGATCTGATATGTTCCCAAAAAGCTGTGTTCTTTATTGTACCTCGTGCCAGCATACAAAAGTGGAAACCCCCATCTACATTTTCCTACATCTTGTTGGATAACAACGCGTCCTCCTTCATTTGAAAAATTTCACAACCTCAATGCGATTATGAGGTGAAGCTTTATCAAATTGTCAGACTCAATTTGAGACTCAATATTGGTGATAGAAAGCGAAGGTACACTTAAATTCCTCCAAGTATTCAATACAGCAGTAGGTTTGGTACTACTGGTAAGTAAATGTAGGACTCTAATACCAGAGTTTAGGGTCTATGGAATATATCCCCTAACAATCAGATTACTATTACTCTCCAGGAGTACTAGCTGTAATGTTCTATCCCCAATAACTTTGAGAAGTCTTGAAAGTGACTGGTAAGTATAATTTTCTTATTATTGAGATTTTGAAGTTTAAGACTTCAAAAAAATGAGATATTGATGTAAACAGTGATAATGGATACATTGATTGATGGTTGATGAACTATCTTGAATATTTGGAGCTTAGATGTCAAGTGATGCCTAGTAAAGAATGGAGTGTACTTTGTGTAGTGTTGGATTTATTTTACTTACCTATGGACTGATCAAGCCGTACGTTCGTATAGTAGTATAGTTTCATACTTATTTCATTTTCTTTTCATTTATTTCCTTATTCGATTCAGTACGGACAGCTGTAGTTACTTCGATCGGACTCCTATATACTTAGTATATAAACTACCTACTCGGGATAGCTACACCTCAGACGTTGTACTCCTACAACTTACTGAGGTGAGCCCCATTATATCTTTCCCTTTCTTTCTTTTACTTATCGTTACATTAGTATATATTCCACAGGTGAATAATACAGACGTTGTACTCCTACAACTTACTGAGTATATATTCCACAGGTTATGGGCCCCGCCCCCTAAGCTACTACTACGTATACTGCAAAGCTCGACCCATAAATCGTCTCCCTGTGAATCGCCATGCCTCCCAGAGCAGCTCCCGCTAATCCTACCAATCCTCCTCCTGACCCTCCTGCTTCGTCCGCTTCTAGAGCTCGAGGCAACGTCTCGTTCGAGGAAGAACCCAGCGATGAGAGCTCTACCCCTTTTACCCTATGCCCACTAGCACCGACTCCACTACTCCTAACATTATTTCTGCTAGGATCCGTGAAACCGCTACCACTAGATCTACCCCTGTGGCTGGTGGCGCGTTCATCGAATCGGCCGAACCTACTTCCTCCTCCATGCCTAGCCGTATTGACTATTTCTACCACAAGGTTCCAGTAGTCGACGACAAAGGGAAGAACTGGGCGATCTTTAAAGAACGATTCCAGAATGCCAACTCGGCAGCTGGAGTAGCCCATCTTTACCTTCGCAACTTCGTTCCCCCTATCCATCCCGATGACCCCGAAGCTACTACGTACCTCAGTCAACTCCAGGTTTATAATACTTGGACTAGACTCGAGAATCTAGCTCGAATTCAACTCACCAACTGTCTCAGCGACGCGATGTTGCGCAAAGTTACTCGAAACACGAATCGAGTATACGATATTTGGATCAACTTGGTCCAAGAGTTACAGGTTAAGACAGAGGTGGCGATTTCGAACATGAAGACTAGCTGGGAGAATAGGTTGTGTGGGGATAAGGATAACGTTAGGGAGTTTTTGGATGAAGATGTGGCACTGGTGGAAGAAATCGAAGACGCCGGAGGACAAGTATCGGATAGCGAGTTGCGATCCCACCTTCTCAAAGTCATTCCAGATTCGTATCGCAATTTCATTAATACCCTAATCGAATCTAGCGCTATACAGGGGATCATTATTCCTACTTCGCAGCTCGTCGATTCTATCCAAAGGCAGTACGACTTTAGGCAAGACAAACGTCAAACCAAGTCCATCTCCAATTCGAAGCCCAAGGACCAGAAACCAACTCCTTCTTCCACATCCCATTCTAATAACGTCGCTATGCTAGCTGACAGTTCACTCTCCCAACCCCCTAACAACCCTCCGAGGTCGACTCAACCGAATTCAAACGCGAGAGGTTCCGGTTGGAGAAGTCGAGGATATAATAGAGGTCGGGGGAGAGCTAGGGGAAGAGGAAACTTTACTGGTGGATACAGAAGAAGTTGTTACGAGTGTGGATCTTTGGATCACCTAGCCGCCTGGCATAGAAGCCAGCCCAACGGAGGAAACTCCAGTACGTCAAACTCGAGCGCCAGCGTAGCAACTGGATCGAATGCGATACCTCTCGAATCGCATGTCGCCGATGAATTGGACTTCGATGAAGGAAGGATCGAGCATGCATACGCTGCATGGGTCGAATACGAGTCCGAAAGTAGTGAAGATACCGAGTTTGAGGATGAAGGGATATATTCGGTGGACTAGCAGATGTTAGCGATATACTTGGCGTCGAAACCAAGATTGTCGTTGGGACTTTATCCTCCGAGGAGGAGATTGACGGCCGGATGAAGGCAGTATGCGAGTACATGACTCGCAACTATAGTCCCGAAGTACGAGATGTCGAACTAGAAGAAGAGGATGATGATGGAGAATTGGAATTTGAGAGGTTAGAGGCGGATGGGAGAAGGATTGTTGAGGATAACGAGGTGTTGGAAGAGAACCACTTGAGGGCACTTTGGATTTGCTGTGCCGGTCAGACTGCGATAGTCGCATGTCTATATCTCGAGAAACATGGCTATAAAGTTTGGGAAGAGGAGTTAGAAAGAGAAGAGGAGGTAGAAGAAGAGGAATGTTTAGGCAGCACACGAGCAGTAGGCGCTGAACCATCTCTTAACGATTTATTCGTCCCTCTACCAGATTTATGGCTAATTCCTAGTGAAGGCATTAGCATCGACGAGTGCCAGATGGCAGCTCCTATTCGTTCTCCCTCCACGTTCATTCTCGACTCTGGTTGCAGTATGCATATGAGTCCGAACGCTGGGATCTTTCTTTCACCTCCTGTCCCTTGCGCTCGTAAAACCTTTCGTGCTGCTAATCAGAATTTATTCTCTGGTAGTATGATTGGGAACGCTCACCTACTCCTAGAAAATGACTCCTATCTCCCTCTCGACTCTTGCCTATTCGTACCCGAACTCGCTACTACTCTAGTCTCGATTGGCCGACTTGACGAACTCGGTTATAGCATCACATTCCGCGATGGACATGCGACAATCAGAAACGAATACGACAGAGTTATAGGCAACATACCGAAGTCTAACGGTCTGTATCGAGTTGTCGATAATGGGAACATAGGACACGCTTATACAACGGTAGAGAAGCTAACGTTGGATGAGTTTCACCGGAGGATGGGTCATATCTCGAAGAAAGCTGCGCGAGAGTTAGTTCGGGAAGGGTTTGTTGAGGGGATAGAGTTGGAGGATCTTATAGATGATGGGAAGCAATGCGAGTCGTGCGTTTTTGCAAAGATGGCGAGGAAACCGGTACCGAAGCAAAGGGCGAGTGATTTGGCGAAAGAGTTTGGGGATAAGACGCACTCGGACTTGTGGGGACCATCGCCGGTTGAATCAAAGGGTCGGAAGCGCTACTTTATTTGTTTCACCGACGACATGTCTCGACTTACTCACCTCTACTTGCTCCGTGAAAAGAGCGAGGCTTTCGAAGCCTACAAGATGTACGAGGCTTGGGTCAAAGTTCATATGAAGACCGCTGTGAAGATTCTCCAAAGCGACTTTGGTGGCGAGTATACTAGCGATGAGTTCCTTCGTTACTTAAAGCTAGCTGGTACCACTCACCTCACCACCGTCCACGATACCCCCGCAGAGAATGGAGTCGCTGAGAGACTCAACCGACTTCTACTCGAACGTGTCCGCGCTATGCTTCACTCCAGTGGTTTGCCGAAGTTCCTTTGGGGAGAAGCGATTCGTCACGCCGTTTGGTTGAAGAATCGCACCGGTACTAGGATATTAGGAGGGAAAACGCCTTACGAGTTAGCTTACGGTCGCAAGCCCAACCTCTCGAAGATTCCAGAGTGGGGAGCAAAGGTATACGTTCACGATACAGATACTGGGAAGCTTGGAAGTCGAGTTAAAGTAGGAAGATGGGTCGGATTTAATGAAGGAACAGAGGATGCGAGGCAGAGCAAGGGTCATAGAGTTTATTGGGAGCAGACGAAGACGGTAACGGTTGAGCGTTCCTTGGTATTTGCGATTGAAGAAGTTGAAGAATCCGAGATTGAGGGGGAGAGCACAGCCACATCCGGCTACCAACTCAATTCTCAATACAATTCCCAATTCAATCCCGCTTCTTCAACAGATTCCGAGGTCACCGTCATTAACTCCGAAATTAATTCCGATACCTCCGTCAATTCAAACTCTCGTCCCGAACTCCGGTCCACTATTGATCAAATTCATACCGACCGTCCTCAACGCGTTCGAAAACCCTCTCAATACGTTCGAACCATCCTGGATGGCATCGGAACTACTGGTACTCGATCTCATCTACCTACTGGACTATCCCCTCCTACTATTACCGACACTACGTACGTTGAGCAAGCGATGGCAGCTGACATAGCCGAATCCGAGGGAATTGAACCAAAGACGATAGCTGAGGCGAAGAGATCTAGCGATTGGGATAAATGGGAAAAGGCGATTCGTGAAGAGTTGGAAAACTTGATGGAACATGGTACTTGGGAAGTCGTAGAGAAGCCTAGAGATGTGAACATAGTTGGATGTAAGTGGGTCTTCAAGGTGAAGAAGGATGAGAAAGGGGCAGTCGCAAAGTATAAGGCGAGGTTAGTAGCGCAGGGATTTACTCAAGAATGGGGAGTCGACTATACCGAAACATATGCGCCAGTCGCTCGTTTATCTTCCATTCGACTCTCACTTGCCCTCGCTGCACGCTATGACCTCGAAATCCACCAAGTAGATGTCAAAGGTGCATATCTCAATGGCGACTTACTTGAAAACGAACAGATCTATATCAAGCACCCTCCTGGTTATCCCCTTTCCACTAATCCGTCTTCTACCGTTCTCAAACTGAAGCGACCTATCTATGGACTTAAACAAAGTGGGCGTTATTGGTATATCAAGTTTGGAAAGACGTTGAAAGAGTTGATGAATATGAAGAGATGCGATGTAGATCAAGCGGTATTCTATCGACACCAAGACGGTCAACTTATCATTATTGTTGCCTCCGTTGACGATCTCACTATTATAGCTTCTACCACAGCTCTAATCGACTACGTTAAGTCAAAACTTCGTGAAGCCTTCACGATAACCGATATGGGACCTATCCATTGGATTCTCGGAATCCAGGTCACTCGTGACCGTACCAACCGCACCCTATCCTTGTCCCAACGCGCATATATCGAGTCTATCGTCAAAGAGTTCGAACAAGAGAATGCTCGTCCTACCTCCATCCCTATGGATCCTAACAATCGACTCAACTCGTCTCAATCTCCTCAGACTCCCGAAGAAGCTAAAGCCATGGAAATCATACCCTATCGAACCATCGTTGGAAAGTTGATGTACGCTTGCGTGGGTACTAGGGTTGACATAGCTTACGCTGTTCATACTCTTGCTCGTTTTGTTACCAATCCCGGAATGGCTCACTGGAACGCTGCGAAACGAGTCGTTCGGTACCTCAATACTACGAAGGATTGGTCTTTGACTTATGGTCGTGGGGAAACTAGTTTGGATGGATACGTAGACGCTGATGGGAGTATGAACGATGATAGAAGGTCTATTACCGGGTATGTTTATTTGGTCGATGGCGGAGCGGTTAGCTGGTCTTCTCGCTCGCAAACTCTCGTTTCACTTTCTACTGCCGAATCGGAATACGTCGCAGCTACTGAGGCTGCGAAAGAAGGAGTTTGGATCCGTTCTCTCGTTTCTCAAGTCTTCGAACCTACTCTATCCATTCTCAAGTCCCCGACTCTACTTAATTCCGATAACCAAGCCGCTATCGCTCTTTCTCGTGATCATCAATACCATGGACGAACCAAGCACATCGACATTCGTTTCCACTATATCCGATATGTGATCGAAGAAGGGAAGATTAGATTGGAGTATTGTCCTACGAAGGACATGGTGGCTGATACCCTAACCAAGGCGTTACCTAGCATCAAGGCGAAGCATTTTGCTATGCAACTTGGACTCACTCCGGCTTGAGGGGGAGTGTTGGATTTATTTTACTTACCTATGGACTGATCAAGCCGTACGTTCGTATAGTAGTATAGTTTCATACTTATTTCATTTTCTTTTCATTTATTTCCTTATTCGATTCAGTACGGACAGCTGTAGTTACTTCGATCGGACTCCTATATACTTAGTATATAAACTACCTACTCGGGATAGCTACACCTCAGACGTTGTACTCCTACAACTTACTGAGGTGAGCCCCATTATATCTTTCCCTTTCTTTCTTTTACTTATCGTTACATTAGTATATATTCCACAGGTGAATAATACAGACGTTGTACTCCTACAACTTACTGAGTATATATTCCACATGTAGTAGTACACAGGAGGCTTAGATATTGCAGACAGGACATCTAGGAACCTAATTGAGTCCAGGAAAATAGCTATTTCAAAGCCATCCTAGATATTCATATGAGGTACAATCCATGAACCTGAGATTGGTGTGAAGTTGAGATTCAGTTGTCAATAAATGTCTGACTATAGAGTTCAATATCACAATGGTTGAAGCCAATCTAGAGTTAGATAATATTGATATTGAATCTGTAAAAATGTCAATATTGGATCTACCATGTATTGGGCACACCCCAGAAATTGACTGGCAAGAGCTACAGGCTCAAAATCTGGAAGTTGAGTACTTGTGACATTACTGTTCATAAAAGATCTGTCAGAATTAGGAGTGTATTATTTGAACTCATGGAAAGTGACTGGGATTTCATTCTTCTTACTTTCCTAATATTTTGAACTTTAAAAGCCATTATAAATGAGCTGGGAACCTAAGTGTTTTACAAATCCACTTGGAATCCTTTTGAATGAAAGGCCCACATCAATCCTCATTGTAAATGCGGTCTAGTAACAGATTGATAATGGGATTTGAACAAATTTTTCATATGCAAGATTTCCAAAAGACTAAGTATGAACTATATTGTATGACTATTACAGGTCAAAGTAATTTTTATACTGTAACTTGATGGATATGTGTTACAGATGAAAGAGTCACTTGGAATTCTAAAATCCTCAAAATATTCATACACACAAAAACTGGGATTAGCACAGCCACCATGGACGCACTTGGACGCACTCATGCCAAAAACCCCAATATATCCGCCGAGCGGATTGATGACCAGAGAGTCAGACAGAAAGTAGATATATTTGCGATTTAGATAGGTGTCTAGATATATTGTGTATCTCAAAGCTGAATATATGAACAGAAACCTAATATATTTGGACACATTTCAGTACTAGGGAAAGGGCCGACTTCGTCGTCAGAGACCTTGCTAACGAAAGGAGAAAATTTAAAGCTCTACCCTGAATGCCGAGTGGCAACAGCGGAAAATTCACCGTGATAAAAAAATTGGTACACGTGTGAATAAATTACCGAATCGAGATTTATTCCGAGAGAAGAAATGGGGTACGTGTGAAATTTTATGGAATTTTATTTAAACAAGCTCCAGCCTACATGCCGAGGAGCTGCCGGTACCTCCGTCCCAAATTGTAATGTGGATGGCTATCATTTTAAATATGCTGAATGCCGAGGTGCTGCCGGTTCCCCCATCGTACCTCCATCCCGGATTGTAATGTGGGTGTTGAATATGCCACTTTGAAACCCCAGGCAATATACCGCCAACATTGCAACCTCAGAGCTGGGGTTACTCCACTGAGATATAAATGCCATAGGTTCTATGGGTGTGATTGACGTCACTTATCGTGTCTTTTGACCCACGTGGGACTGCTTTAGGGCAGTTTTCGGCTTCTACGTGCCGGTAAAGTTGTTTACTGACTGCTGCCGATCTCCGCCTTTCGCTCAAGCTTATAACAGACTGAAGATGACCAAGGGGCTCCACAGGTAACTCGCCTATACATTGCACTTGGATCGCTCACATCGCGGGTATATATGCTGACTTCAAACTGAATCATGAATCAAGTTCAATCAAGACCCGGCCCTGTAGAACTGCTTATTTGCCACTTGGAGTCTTTGAGTAAAGTCCATCTCTTGAGCTATTTTTTTTGACTGCAGTATTAATATTCATGTCAACATTTTTCTTTATATCACTCTTCCTTTCCTAGATGCTAGTTCCTACCTCCGATGTCCATACAAACAGTCCAGAGCGCAGATAACCTCACCTGATGATCCCTTGCAATCCAAATATAGCTCCCAGACCGGACTCTTCAGCTTTGCGTCTTTCCTGCAGATACCTCCAAGAAACTTGTTAATGCCACTCTCAGTTTTTTTTTTTGACAGAACAGTCCATATGTGATGAGAGTCAGGAGGAAGACGCTTCACAAAGGCTCTCCTAGAGCGTGGTGAAATGCGGGAAAGCGAGTTAGCCACAGAGAGTTTGACACTCGCATTTTGGATCCGAGAGCACTGATTTACTATGAATCTTTATTGTTACGATGGTTCAAGCAAAATTACTGGTCCAAAAAGATGCAACTTACAATAAACCGGCCCACAACTTCAGTGTATAACAAAGGGATTGCATTCATAACAAAAGACGGCAACAAATATCTTAGGATTGCTTCTCACAGCGGAATTGGGGCTATTGTACATTGAAAGTTGGACAAGTATACAAGGTTTCCATCAGCATTCTATGCACTCCTCATCTAATTTACACCCTATCACGTTTCTTCTTTTTTTCGCTTGCTCTCCGAGGTCTATGGCTCCATCTCTGTCATTCACTTTGACAGACTGGAACAATCAGGAAATTATTACTCATAGATTCTATCTCACTGATGCTCGATCAGAGACACGAGTATATATGATCCTTTGGAGCCTGACATCTCTGAATGTTTCTAGGTTCAAAATTCATTTTAGATTCTTCCTCCTCCTCCTCCTCCTCCTCCTCTCTTTCTATGAGTCAACCTATCCTTTTTGCTCTATTTTAACCCCCCTTCACTCTCAATCACTCTCCCTCATTCTCTCCCTCTCTCCGCCATCCTAGGGTCGAAATAGACAAACTTTGGGTCATGTAAATATGATAAAATGATTATGAATTATCATGTAGATATCATGATGGCTTGGAACTGTATTCTCACAAGAGGGTCAATCAGTGGTAAGTATATATTCTCTCTCCTACATATATAAATAACATGAAAGCAGTATGAAATGAATCATTTGTATCAACACTTTGTTGCACTAAAAGTACCTCACCCATTTAGATGGTTGGATGAAAAAAAAGTTCTAGATCTTGTAACAACAACATGATATCCAAATGTCTTGTTTTCCACAGTGAAATTGTAAGAATTAAAATATGAGACTCGAGCTGTCACATTCTGCTTGTTTCTGCTCCCATACCTTGAGCCCGAAGGGAGATAAGATTCCCATATGTCAGAGATTGGAATCTTATCAGATGATACAGTGACATCTATCCAGGGTATGTCACCTTCAGATTCAGTACGCAGGCCCAGTGCTACCCAGACATGTTGTTTGACCCAGGAGCTACTGTAGTATGCAAGGACACAATGAATATCATGCTGTTTACTGAGGTTTGAGAGTGTCCCATATACCCTTGCCCCTTCCTCACTGCAAGGAAGATTGGATGGGACAGCTGAGTGATTGTATCTGAAGTATGAGGAAGTGGGAGTGTCAAGCATGAAATTCATACTTGTCAAGCTTAAACCATGTGGTGAGCTTTCGGATTTGTCTATCTGACAGTAGAGCTTGAATTCGGCACTGGATGAAGGGATGTAATTTAATTCGACAATTCGTGTTCTCGAAGAGTCTCCGGTCATGTGTATGAAACAGCACACGAGAGCATTGCCGTCTTCAACACGCAATAGAGCACTGTCTCGAAGAGGGTGGAAATCGGGGATGTAATGATCGTTGATGGAGAATGCTGCATCTAGCGTAGGAACAATGTCGTTGGTTGAAAGGCAGAGATAGATGTTAAATTCATTTCCCTTTTTGGTCCGAACTCTGAAATATCGGACTGAATCGCGACGCAACGACAAGGACTGTACACTGCGAGAGTTCTCGCCATGCTCGTCGTCAACCTCATCAATAAGAGTGATTTGTGAACTGCCAAGTTTGAACTTGATGGGGATCTCATAATCGTTACGTCTGTTCCTCTGCCGAGAGATGGTGCTCTCCTTCACTATGACTTCCTGCAACTCTCCTGATGGGTTATCAATGTGGGGAAGTGGATAATATCGACACAGTCGAACATAGCGGTGTTCCTTTTTTTGAAGATAAATTCCAATGTATTTGTTACCTGCCTGACAATGCAGCGAAGCAAGAAATATGTCTTCCCCTAAATCTGGTTGACGCTGTAGAGGAAGATAGATACGCAGACCATTGTTGCCGAAAGAAAAGGATGATTTATCACCCAGATCTTCTGACTTGGATACACCAACGTGTCCAGATGATGCAAACTCCAATGGGGAGCTTGCAAATAGTCCCCTTTCCCTGTGTAAATTCTTGGATGCTGCCCAGGCAAAGATACTACGGTCCTCTGAGTATTTGATAATCTCCTGCTGCAATCGCATAAATGCTTTTGATCCCCCTTCCCCATAGATTGGTGACATGTTAACCCCAAAAAGTCCCATGAGGCAATATGCCATGTCTTCTGGTTTTGTTGTGTTCCTGGATGCAGCCCATGACATTTTCTGTGCAACACTGTAACCATCAATCCGACCCTTCTCAAAGACCTCAACCGGAATAGAAGTCACTTCAGAGATGACATTCCGCAAGCTGTGTCGAGTACCAATCTCGTTCCAATTCTTGTCCAAAAAAACCATGTAGCGAGGTGCAATCAACTCTTGAAGTGTCCAACCTCTCTTGAACCATCGACTCTTCTTGAACTCCCCCAAATCTTTGGTATCCTTGACCCCTGAAACATCACCCAAGTATGCAATGCAGACCCTACCATCCCGGTAGTATTGATACATTGAGTTAAGTGCTTCGGAAAGCTCAGCGCTACTAGACTTGTCGATGCAGCAGGTATCGATCCAGATCCATGTCGGACATAATTGCATGCATTTTGGACCTTGAACCAGCCTGCTTTCTCCCTGGCAGTCTCAAGATCCTGAATGTCATGGAACGTGATTTCGTCTTTCTCCCATGTATGCGAGAGAACAGCGAAAGTGGGGATACCAGTGAGAAATTCTTGGACCTTAAAGGTCTCGGTGTTCAAAAGACGCATGGTATGAAATAGAATATAATCGGAAACTAAATAAAACTCAATTAACAAGGTGTTCTCACAGTTGTAAAGGAAGGGGTGGTGGGTGGGCGACATACCTAATGGTAGGAACGTAAACTGTCGGGATGGTCTACACGTGTACACACTTAGTCGACTAATGGCGAGAGGATAGCAAAGTTGAGGATACTGATGAGAAGCTCTTGAAGGAATTCCTGAAGCGCTCGGAGCTTGAAAGACAAATGATAAATACAATGTATGCTCTGATACTGGACGAAACAAAATCTAATCAATCAGCTGTTCTCAGAGTTGCAAAGAGGGAGGGGAGGAGTGGGGGAGGAGTGGGGGAGGAGTGGGGGAGGAGTGGGGGAGGAGTGAGGGAGAGTACATACCTGATGGTTGGAACACAAGCTGTAGGCATACACGTGTGCGCAGTCAGTCAACTTATTACACAGGTTCAGTGATGGAGGCTATTGATCAAATACCACAAATCCGTATAGTAATATAGACCGCCGTTGACTCCTGTATTACTTTTAGCCAATTGCATATTGCCAGCTTGAACAATTATCAGAACTTTGCTTCCACAATAAAGCGATACATTTATTGTTCTAGCAGATACACTGAAGTGAGATCGCCAAGTCAGATAGGATCCCTCCAAGTTGCGATTAATTTCCTCTTCTCATTGTATCAGAATAATCATAATGTATCATGATCTAGATCACCAGTCTGTATTTTTTGAATAGGGTGTATCAGCAACACGTCAGAAAATGTCGGCTACGACTTTCTGACGCAGCTGATTGGTCGTTCACACAGCTTTCTGACGAGTTGCTAATACACCCTAATGATGATTTAGTAAACTGTTTATAATGACTGGGGGGTATGGCCGCAAGCGGCAGGGGCCGAACCTTTTCAAGATAGAACTGTAAAAACCATATTTGCATCATTGACAGAGTAAAGTGAATTTATACATAAGGGGGCCCGGGGGTAGTAAAATAACTTAATAAGAGTTGGAAATGCCAACTACTAAAGTTTTGGAGTAAATGTAAACAGGTGTGTTCTGAATCAGTGCATTACATACCTGCATTGCAACACTCTCACATAATGTCTCGAGGCTTTCCGTCCCAAACCAGAATCCTCGGTAGTGGCTGGTTGAGGGCCAGACTCAAGCGGAACATGCGCTGGTATTTTGAACCCATTAGTAATGTCATTGAGATTTTTGCATTGGTACGAGATGCCAATGAGAACTTTGAGGCATGTTTTACATGTAATCTAGCACAAGAGAAACAATTCCCAAGTCATTGCAGAGCTCTTGGGATTCTTCTTCCAGTCTCCGGGATGCTGGGACTTGCCAATACCAGAATGAAATGTCCCTCAATAGATTTTCGAAGCCCACTCGATGGCAGTGATGACACCAAAGGCTTTGCAATAAACTGTTTTTCTCAGCAATATCAAGGACAAAAATCGTGAATTACTTAATACAGCCTTAGGAGAGGGTCTAATAGATGTAGGGGTAAATCAACTTGTAGGCAGAGGGGGGTGTGGGATTATAGTAGTTATATCCATGTCTATCATTATGCCAGTCACTTCGTGCTCAGCAGTAGGTAAGAGAGATTCAAGACCGGAGGTGGGCTGGATATAATATTCAATTATTTAATTCAAACCATCCGCAGCAGAATGGATAAGTATACCATGAACTCATGAGTCTCGGGGGTTGAATAGAAAGGAGTGTTGGAAGAACCAGTGTCAAAAGGAGTGTATTGAGAGCGGACTTGACGTGAGTTCCAGGAGCTAAGCATAGAGTGGACGGTAGAATTGAATTCGCACTCCCGGGCGACGTTGTGGACAAGTGATGTGTGAGAAAAAGTCTCGGCTTTAAGAATATATTTGGAAAGAGATCTTAACATATGGAGATAAGTCTAGAAACAAAACGCATTCTTATAAGGAGCCAAACCTAAAGGTTCGGCAATTAAACACCGATTGGATGAGTTTCTACGGTAACAAATACTACAGTAGTACCACAGATAAACATATTACACAGTTCCAAAATAGTACTTGACTTCTTGCTGGTATGTTTGTGTCGGATTCACATACAATGCCCGTATTGTTCCCTTTCGAACCCAACTCAACACACGATCGAATCTCTTTTTACTATACACATACATACATTTCACACAGAAAGGGAAAATATACAGCGACCTACAGTTTCCAAGTTTGATTCTGTTTGCATCGAAAAGAGTTGAAATAATAGTTAAAGTTTAAGGCCCCGTTCTGCAACGGGGATAAGATAAGACCGAAAAATATAAGAATAAAAAAATGATTTCCATTATCCAGTGCGACAACCATCAGACAACCAAAATTAATGATATTCCGGCAGGTGCACGGACCGTGAGATTGCCCTCATATGCTTTTACCAAGCGACAGAGTCAATGGTGCAAAAACGAACAAGAGAACACTCACAGAAGTGGCCAAAGTAATTACAAAGCTGCGGGCATTACTGAGAAATGTGTCCTCAAGGTTCTAGTCATAAAGCGGCGAGAGCTAGAGTCAAGGCTTATTGTGCCAGCAGCCTGGATTTATCACTGTTTTGAGATCACTGCTATGAGGGGAGCGGCAGCATGCAATAATGTAGTGACGGGCCGGCTGGCCAAACTAACGAGCTGAATATCGGCAACATGCCATGATGACTTCTGTTCAAAGGCAGCGAGCTGCCACGGTGTACAAGCCGAAAAAAAATGAGCAAGTAGAATTATATTTGTCTATTTCAGACTATTTGACATTTTACCGAACGCACATGGGTTGGATAGCAACCAAAAATGATTTTCATTTCCTTTTCCTATCCGACGTAATATTTTTGGCAGGGAAGGCCTTATCTTATCCCCGTTGCAGAACGGGGCCTAAAGATAAGCGGGAAATAAAGAACAAACTAGATATTTGAACACTTCAAGGGCCCAAGAAAAGGGAAGGAAATGAATGAATGAGTTTTTTCAGTGTCTTTTGTCATCGAGATTCGACACCTTAGATATGTTAGTTTAATGTAAAAATTGTCACGTCTCTGAAAGATTTATAACATCGAAAAATCCGCCGCGAACCACTTGGAATGAGACTTTTAAGCTAACCATAATCCTCTTTGATCAGTTTTACTCACTTCTCCCCGACAGTGTACACAGCTCCTTGTGGATGTCATTCAGGAGTCGACAACTGTAAAAAGTATGACTGGGGGGTATGGCCGCAGGCGGCGAGGGCCGAACCTTTCTAAAAACAGATTTATACAGGAACTAAAGAGCAAATCGGTCAACTAAGATACAACAATACAGTGTTTCTTCGAGCTGGCAAGTTCGCGAAATACCACGAGAGCTGTTGGCATTTTCCATCAGTTATTCAATGATTGAAATTCTCCTCAGCTCTTCCCTTGATAGTTTTTGTAATAAGTACTTACGTGGTTCTGTATCCAGGTAATATTGAATGGTCCAAGGATCCATAAGCCTTTCGATGAGCAGACACAACATAGTATGCGCTCTAAATGGACTGACAACTATACTTGCAAGATTGACACAACAGCCATCCAGCAAATGGCCTTACAAATTAGGCAAGGCAAATGCTGATTTCAAGGGAAGTTGGCTCCTACTTACTGAGTATACACGATCTGAATTTGGCAAGATGAACTTGAAAGACTGAGTCATTGGTTCGAGGATAACTCTCATGTTTTGAATCTCTTCCTGTTTGGGGTCAGGGGAAGTTGAACAGTCGCAGAGACGGCTTGCATTCTGTTATCCCGTTCCTCATACTGACAGATACCAAAGTATCCGAACTACCTTTTGGGAGACCAAGCTTTGAGTTGCGATTTTTTTCTGTACAGGAGACAGGCCGGTATCTATGGTACCCCGTGGCAGATTGAACAGCACTACCTTTACTGAGCTTTCGGCTTTCTCCACAGCTGCGTGTGCGATTAAATTTCAATGGTTGGCTGGTAGTAGTGCTGGCAAAGGCTTTCGCTGATTGGAAATTGTGTGCATCGCGAGCAACATATTTGTTCTTTTCGTACTCAAAAAATTCCTAGCAGATGATTCTGCATAATAAGCGCTCAAGGTTTTTAGCACCGGGTTTATAAGGTCGTGTCAAAAAGAGGCGGAGGTCAAAGGACAGACCGACGTAAAACTGAAATTGGACCGAATTGTGCGGACAGGATATATTTGGAAGTCCACTACTATATACTTGAGGGGAATGGCCATGCAAGCTGGCAGGAACGATTCCTAGGCTATATAGGAGCTATCTCAAGTTTCATTCCATGAATCACTTTGTGTAAGTACAAGCTGGTTGATTATTGTAAGTCATAAGGACTCATTGAGTTCTGTGACTATCTAAGTCTATCTTCCATGAGCAATTCCATCATTTAGCCATACATGCTAATCAGGTGTAACAATGTGAGCAATAAAATGATTTCCATTGATCCAGTATATTACACCTCTCAAGTGCAGATTTGTTCTTTTTTGATCAGTGCACATTACTCTAAAAGATTTTGTTTGTGTGGAGGACTGCCACTCTTTGTCTGCATTTTTTTCAATGATTGAATTTACAGTACTTACCCTTCATATGGTTCCCATATTTATTCTCCATTTGGAAAATTTTACCTTATTGTCACCTCATAACTGCTCACAAATCCTATGGCCTCATACTTGCCATGCACAAGCAATGGTCCATTTCCTTTGATGTATAAAGAAGCACTTCCTGAAAATGCTGTAAACATCATCAACTGTGACAACTATGAGCACATCATAGTTCTCACAGTCAATGGCACTTGTATCATAGATAACACAACAATGTATAAAATCTTAAAATACATACTGGAATGAATACTCAACAGACCTTACTTTCCTATAAGAAATCAGAAGTACAATTGTTCTGTGCTGTATGTACAAAATGTCAGTTATGGGTTCAGAGTCTGCACACCCATGATTTTTTTTATCTGAAATGGGAAAGAAATATGTATATTAAAATGTTAATAGACCACATCTGCAACGGGAAAAATGACGGCCCCGCTAATAAGAATGAAAATGGGCTATATAAAAACAGAGATGGGGCTAAAGAAAAATGAAAAGTGGGGTTACAGATAAAACTGAAATGTACATTCCCTAACATGGATACCCCAGAACTCATCGCGTTCTATACTGCAAATGAAACTCCTTTGTTGGCTCAACAGTGCCCTGCAATATCTGGTTTGGGACCCCACCGAACTAATTGGTGCACATATTTGACAAATTTGAAATTATGAGGCAGGATAAGTAGTAGTGATTTCTTGATTATGCTGTCACGATGTGTCGGACGGATTTTCTTTGTTGGAGCGTAAGTGGAACCAGACGTTTCTAAGCTACAAACGGGACGTTTCTTATTTAAAAACAAAATGTTTCTAAGCTCAGAACAAAAGTCATTTTTCCCATTGCAGATGCGGTCTAATCTGTCAAAATCATCTTTTTATTTCTAAATACCATGCAAATGCTTTGTAAATGTAAAAATAATTACAATTACACAATGTATATCATGTGATTATCATCTGTACTGAATTTCAGATTTTTTGACCGTGCCGTTGAAAAGAACAGATGGATTCTTTTCAACAGCACGGTGAAAAAATGTGGAATTTGGTACGGAGGACAATTACATGATATAGAATATGTACATGTAATTATTTTTATAATCACAAAGTATTTGAATGGTATTTACACCCAGTTAAATCTACTCATTCTCTTCAACAGTATGGCCACATAAGCTGAAATTTGTACAGCATGGAACACTTGTTTTCTGTGTTCCTAGAGGAAAGCAAAGTCTGTTGAGCATTCCAGTACATATTTTCAGCCTCCTACCCAGGCTACGGGTTGCTCCGTGAAATTTTGATTTCAGCAAACGTTATTGAATTCGGGTGACGGTTTACACTCCCCAACGCCTGGGACATTTTGGGGCGTGCCTTGTTTGGCCCCAATTTAAAAAAATAGCTGACTCAATGGTGACTGAATTGGGGCCAAACAAGGCATGTCCTGAAATGTGCCAGGCGTTAGGGCTTTAAATCCATGTCTGAGAAACTCCAGAGTAGTGTTGCACGCGACTCGACTCCGCTCCGGCTAGTCGCCAAGTCGAGCCGGTTTTTGAGTCACGGCTTGACTCCTGACTCAAGTCGGCAGAGTCATTTGGAGTCGAGCGTGAATTTGGTTCCAAATAAACTGGAATTTTACTAGAATCTCAGAGATTAAAACAAGTTAGTGCTCTTTACAGGGTTTCCTGAAAATAATGGCAATCACGTTTTTTTTCCGCGAGATACCTAAAATAGTAACTCAGCTAGTAGCTGCCCTTTTTAGGGCGCCGAAACTTCGGGTGCAAGTCTTCTTGCTTCGTTACTGTAAACTCTGCCTATAAAAAATATTGCAGGATCGAAAAGACCCATTGATAGACCCAGATCTTCAAATGTAACGGTGTATATGTGCCGCAAAACTACCAATGCTGTGCAAGTACTTATCGGGCCATTCCCAGGCTGTTCCCAGTGATCCCACATGCGCAAGGCATCTTCTATGAGGTCTGATCTTATTTTGCAGGTTTCCATGAATGACCAAAAGCAACTGAAGCATTTTCTGAGGAACGAAGCAAGAGCAGAGGGTGACACAAGGTCTGAGTACTTGAATAGTGAAGAAATGCCATATTAGGAATCTCGCGGAAAAAAAAAACGTGATTGCCATTATTTTCAGGAATCCCTGTAAAATATACCTAATGACTTCAAAAAAGTATTTAGAGCTGAAGCAAGTAGATAGAAATGTATTTGGAAAATTTTTCGAGATCGACCCTGACGTAACCAAATTCTCACGGCTTTTTCATGACCGAATTTCACATTTCAGCCATTGTACTTACAAGGTAAGTGCTTATTTTTATTACCTTCACTCACTGTATCAACTTGTTGTAAGCTATCATACTTACTTTTAGCACTTTTTCTCCTTCCTTGAGAAAGCCATTTTCGACTGACTCCAATTGACTCGAGTCGGAGTCGAGTCGATTTAAATGACTTTTTGCCGAGTCGAGCCGAAGTGAGTCAGAGCCGAGTCCTGACATCACTACTCCAGAACCCGATTTGGCTCTGACCAGAGCCCAATCAGGAAACACGACAAATCATGATTACACTCAGAACCCAATTTGGTTCTGGAGGCATGATGTGATAATTTTCATGACTGTCAGAGCCGTTTTTGGTTCTGACATGTAATTCTGATTATGCAGTGCTCCCATTTGGGCTCTGGCCACATGCCACAACTGCTGCAATCACCGCAATCAATTCCAAACCTCAAACGGCGCAGTAAATGACAGGGGATTGAAAAACTGCATTTTTCAACATCTTCCCGTCAAAATTGATGCTCTCTAATTTTTTTGTATGTAGAATACATGTATTCAAGAAAGAATACCAAGTGAAAAATGAGATAAGTAATGGTGAACAAGAATAGTACTCAAAATAGAGATAAAATGAGTAGAAATAGCATGACAAACCTTCACCTCAAGCAAAGCTCTCCTTGCAATGGCTTACATGGTGATGGAGAGTGAAATTTCTACATATAAATCAAAATATGTGTCACAAACTCAAAATGTGAAGTTCCAATAGAAGCTCTAAAAACTTCTATCCTATCTTCAATGGTGAGTTATTGTGTTTTTAGGATGAAATGTACTGAAGGTTAACAATTAAACATAGTTGCTAAATCCCAGTATATTGCATTTCTTTTTCTAGTAAATCTGTACCTCAGAATAATAACAATCATGCCTCTGATCCTGGTAATCCTGTTTTTTTTTTTTTTTTGATATGTTGAACATTTGCATCATTAATACATTTAGATTCCAGCATTCCATTTCAATTTCTTCCTCAGTCTGACTATACCTGATGACTGCACTTATCTGAACTCAGTATAAGATAAAATGGTGGGATCCATGAGTTCAGATACAATACCATTTTGTTACAGCACTCTTACTTTATCACAAGAAACTCAGCAAAAAAATCCTAATGGGGTGAAACCTACAGGTCTTTATTATCCAGATATGTTTGTATGATTGCCACAAGCATTGTATTGTATTGTCAAGTTCTTACATGCCAGAAAAATTCATGTGCACAATGCCTGTCTTCTCAAGGACAAGGGATGGTATGATAAATTGATCCTGTTGCAAGAAATTTCATTGAGCTCAGCAGTAATTGTTATGTCATGACCAAAAGATCTACCTGCACAAGGATCAGGAACATTATCCCAGAGTCATAAATATGTATTATGACTTACACATTTATTACAGAGCATAATTGTGTAATTGATTGTGTATGTACATTAAAAACAGTAACTCCAGATGGAACAAATTTATTAAGATGTATGAAGAATAGATATTGAAGTACTAAAGACTACGGAACAGCAGCAAGAAAAATGTCTACAACAATAATTGAACTCTTGTTAACATACAAGGTTGTACGACAATTAACCACTTCAGCACGAAGCCATTGGTAAAGTTGATCATTTAATGATCAAGGCTCCCAGGGTTAAATTTTGAAAACCCCGGGATTCCCCAGACATGGATTCAGAGCCGGCGTTAGGGAGCAAAAACCCGAATTCAATAAGGTTTGATCGGTGATTGAAAATTGGCGGAGCGACCGGTACGCTGGGTAGGAGGCTGACATATTTTATAATTTTATACATTGTGGGATTATTTATAGTGCAAGTCCTGTCGATTGTGAGAACTATGATGCACATCATGTAGACAAGGACTTGCTTGTCTACATGATGTGCATCATAGTTCTCACGGTTGACAGGTAGATAACAGTTTGCGGCCTTTTGCGGCTTGTTTGAAATGCTTCTTTCTACAAATCACATGGTTCCCGACTCTCTTATACCTGTAACCTTCGAAATTAGGTATCACCGGATGCCCGGCAGGATGGATGGTCGCTGGACCGGATGCCGGTCAGCTGCGGACACCCATGATGCGATATGAATATGAATTTCCTAAATTCCCACGGCTCCAAGATGCGCATTAGTATGCGAGCGGGTGAAATTTGGTGCAAAAAAACGATTCCCTCAAGAGGAATCGTAATGGTACCCCGTGAGAATTGGACAAAACCAACATGCCACGAACATTTTTGTAAGGAGCCAAACCTAAAGGTTCGGCAATCACGTTTTAGTCGGTTTTAAAATAAGCATAACAGAAGGTTACGGTAGACCAGTGCGATACTTACAAAAATACTAGCCTCCACAACTCTAGCACTTAAGAACAACCTTGACCCTCAAAGCACGTCACACCCATCTGCGTCCGACTCGGAACCCGCCTCGGCAGTTCGGACAGGGTGATACACCGTGATAAGGTTCTTCCTAATGTATGCGCACCTGTCAGCATCAGTTCCATCCCCGAGCAATAGCCCAATCACGGAAAGGTTCATTCCAGACTGTAGCGTTAAGAAAGAAAGGTGTTAACGTCTCGTAAAAGTTTGTATAGCTTTGGGATTGCATTCATCGGTGACGAGATCGTATCTTCGATGTTACATCAGGAAAGACCCAATTTCGGGATTGGCAGGAAATAGCTAGGAATACCAACAATCAAAGGAAATAATTGTAAATTTCAGCTATTTTGAGTATTTTGGGTAAATGGTTGAATTTCTTTAATTACCCCAGAGTTATTTAGTCCTTTTTGGATTAGCCAAAATTACCTCAGAAAAGCATGGAATGGCATAAATTATGACCCCAACCAGATCATTTATTCAAACATTTAAACATGTATAGCAAAAGATTTTTATTACTTGTATGTAAAACATAAGTATACTACAAAGCTCGTCGTAACTCTACTTCCAAACATAGCTCCACCTTAGTCAAACACATAGAACTAAAAAAAAGAGTAAGTACAAGTCAACGCGGAAAAATGGCACACACAAACCTTTAATTTAAACTTCCGTCAACAGAATCACATCGCCATAATGCATAGAACTAAAAAAAAAGAGTAACTGCAAGTCAACGCGGAAAAACAGCACACACAAACCTCTAACCTAGACTTCTGACAACAGAATCACACCGCTGTAATGCATAGAACTAAAAAGAGTAAGTACAAGTCAACATGGAAAAACGGCACACACAAACCTGTAACCTAGACTTCCGACAATAGTTTCACACCACCGTAATGCGTTCCCAATCCCTATAAATAAAAAAGATGAGCACGTGTCAACACGAAATTAGCTACGTACAAACCGGAATAACTTATTGTAAGAGTTCGGAGTGACACAAGAATAAAAATCAGTACAAGTCAACACAGAGGAATGGTGTGTCTACCAGAAGCGGATATAACAGAAGGAGGGGGTAGTCAGCGGAACGAAGTGGGCAATTGCGTTGGCAGTGGTGGAGATTGAAAGTGGCTCTGGGCATTGCCTATTAGCTGAGCATGATGTTTGGCTTTGTTTACTAAAGCCGTCTCTCACTATAATTCTTGCATCAGTGCGCCCCTCGAAATAAAACTTCAGAATGATCTTCTTTGATCAGACTCAATGTCGGAATATTGTTTTGGGAATAGATTCTAAAAATTGGACAGAGGAAATCTCGTAAGAATGATTATTTGCTGAGATACGCTATACAAGTAAGGTAGAAATGGTACTTAAAGTCAAGCTATGAAAAATTCCTCTGTCCAAAATCAAGATACATCTTATGTAGTCTACTTGAAGTCATAATTTTAGCACAAAGGTGGCATGACGAACCAAGAATAAGAACGAAAAAGTTGGTGCGCTAAATGTGTTACGTAAATCCATATTAACAATCCTCGCCCTCCCAACTCACTCATATTCTGTGTCCTTAAAGCAAGGAGGCTTCAATCGGAAAATTAGACACCTCCTATAACTCCCCTCAGCTCAAATCACTTGGAAAAAAACATGAGAAATGGTGGTCACATTTAAGTTACCCCTAAATACAGGAAAAAGCGAAGAGATTAGAGGTCTTACAGAGTGTTTTGAAGAGGTGTAATGAGCTAGTTTCACATACAATTAAAAGAAATACCACCAGACATATTTAAATCACTGTAGACATAAAGAAATGTGTGTTTCAAGGGAGTTTTGAGTAGCGTAGACACGAACGACATTGGTGTCAAAATTTTGCTCGCGTGGTGATTAGTAAGCTGCACACAACGCAAGCTGCAAATGCCCAGAACCATTGAAAGAAAAGAGTCAAGCGCGCATCGAACCATAATCTTTTTTTTAAACTCCGCTTCAACCTGCGATCACGTGCAATGCTTAGTACACTAAATGTGGTTCTGGGCATTTGCAGCTTGCGTTGTGTGCAGCTTACTAATCACCACGCGAGCAAAATTTTGACACCAATGTCGTTCGTGTCTACGCTACTCAAAACTCCCTTGAAACACACATTTCTTTATGTCTACAGTGATTTAAATATGTCTGGTGGTATTTCTTTTAATTGTATGTGAAACTAGCTCATTACACCTCTTCAAAACACTCTGTAAGACCTCTAATCTCTTCGCTTTTTCCTGTATTTAGGGGTAACTTAAATGTGACCACCATTTCTCATGTTTTTTCCAAGTGATTTGAGCTGAGGGGAGTTATAGGAGGTGTCTAATTTTCCGATTGAAGCCTCCTTGCTTTAAGGACACAGAATATGAGTGAGTTGGGAGGGCGAGGATTGTTAATATGGATTTACGTAACACATTTAGCGCACCAACTTTTTCGTTCTTATTCTTGGTTCGTCATGCCACCTTGTGCTAAAATTATGACTTCAAGTAGACTACATAAGATGTATCTTGATTTTGGACAGAGGAATTTTTCATAGCTTGACTTTAAGTACCATTTCTACCTTACTTGTATAGCGTATCTATGTCTGGTGGTATTTCTTTTAATTGTATGTGAAACTAGCTCATTACACCTCTTCAAAACACTCTGTAAGACCTCTAATCTCTTCGCTTTTTCCTGTATTTAGGGGTAACTTAAATGTGACCACCATTTCTCATGTTTTTTCCAAGTGATTTGAGCTGAGGGGAGTTATAGGAGGTGTCTAATTTTCCGATTGAAGCCTCCTTGCTTTAAGGACACAGAATATGAGTGAGTTGGGAGGGCGAGGATTGTTAATATGGATTTACGTAACACATTTAGCGCACCAACTTTTTCGTTCTTATTCTTGGTTCGTCATGCCACCTTGTGCTAAAATTATGACTTCAAGTAGACTACATAAGATGTATCTTGATTTTGGACAGAGGAATTTTTCATAGCTTGACTTTAAGTACCATTTCTACCTTACTTGTATAGCGTATCTCAGCAAATAATCATTCTTACGAGATTTCCTCTGTCCAATTTTTAGTATCTATTCCCAAAACAATATTCCGACATTGAGTCTGATCAAAGAAGATCATTCTGAAGTTTTATTTCGAGGGGCGCACTGATGCAAGAATTATAGTGAGAGACGGCTTTAGTAAACAAAGCCAAACATCATGCTCAGCTAATAGGCAATGCCCAGAGCCACTAAATGCGCCAAAAACATGGACAGGTCAGAACTTAAAGTCCCACTTATGGTGCATTCCAATGTTGTGCTGCTTGTTCTTGACAATAACACGGTGAAAAAAATTAAAAGTGAGTGTAGAGCTCAATTAGATAACATAAGTTACTTATATATCCAGTTATGATATGATATAAGTAGTGTATCACTGAACTATATTAGGTACGACAACAGTGACAGCAATGCTGCACTGTTTTCTGTACCTTAGACGACAGTTTACTGATCAAATGGGTAAATTGTATTACCATAGTATTTGTATTACATCAATGTAATTGATGCAAGGATGAGTGCTAAGTAATGGTATAATTCAAGTAAGACTGAGTAAGTAAAGGTAAATCAAAAATATTCAGACGGAAAACTTCAATTACCCGAAAACCTCGGTAATTTACCCGAATCCGTAAATTGGGTTTTTACTGATGTAGGGATAGGTGAAGGTTCCGCCTTTCGCAAAAGCGAGAGAGGGAGAGACCCCTCTAGACCGTGAAAATCAGTAGATCACAACGATACTCAGAAGTAAAAGGGGGACCACGTACCAGACTTGGGGGCGACAACAACAGTAGTGAGTGTTAGCGGGTCGTTTGATGTCAAGAACGGAAGAGTCACAGCATTCGATTTCAATAGCTTCTATTGAACCAGAAGGGGAAAGCTCCACGAACACAGGCTCGATATGGGCAGATCTGGACCTAGAGCCTTCATGATGAGTAATCCTCATGGACATTATTAGTCGAACTCGTAGAGAACAATACCAAGTCCTTGCGCTCGTCATAGTTTGACAGTCAAGGTGGAGGAATAAGACTGAAGCATGGTATTATCAAACGTTGTGTTAGAGTTGACGCTGTATGAATGGGAGAGTGATCGATGAGGTGCTCGCCTGGAATGAGTTCAAGAATCAGATAAAGTTATCGTGCAAGGAAAATAATTGTAGAGATAAAGGGAAAATGGGGGGAGGAGTCCCGGGAACGTAAGAAAAGAAGGCTGCCAAGAACTCAAAAATCATACGACACTCACCACCATAGCTCAAATCAAAGCTCGATTCAACACCAACTTGCCCCAGCTCCTCATTGGGTCCGGTTCCGGAAAGCAGGAGGGATCTCTGGTGTACCAATTTCCAGCCGACCAAATAAACATCTGACGTTGTAGTCAGAGTCTTGAGAGGACCTGGTAAACATCATGGGTGGAAAGGAATAGAGTCGTTTCTGATTGGGTAAGGTTTTCGGAGGAAGAAAGCAAGCAAGCGACAACCTACCGAGCCGTGGAATTCAGCGGACAGGTCTTTGCTCGAGTTTCATGACTCGAGCGTTTTAAATAAGAACATCCAAGTTGGACCGGTTGCTTGAGACAGGGTGGAGATACGTGGTTAGCGGAAGAGGAACGCGTAATTTGCCAGCAGAATCTTGTTCGAAACCTATCCAGAACAAATTAGAGCACGACGCGACTCCGATAAATGTAGATATGAATGTACGTTTTCGAACTAGTTGGGATACAGACTCACCGAAATTTCAGATAGAATTATTCGCGTTCATATCATCCGTGCACTTGGATTTTCACCCACTCGTGCCCAGAGCATTTCGTTGTTTCGACCCATTTAAAACTGTGAGATAGATGTCCGTAGCAGATTGGCCAAGGGGAGTGCATTGTCACTCGACAAGATAGAGCTGCCTGCGGAAGGAGAAGGACGCACTAGTTGTCAGTGCAGGGATGGAAGGAGAGCGTTGAGTGACGTCACTCCTCCAACCATATTATCTCGTGACTCGCCATTGCGTGAGAATTTGGAAGACTTTGTGTGACTGGTTACGAGGCCGACTGAAAGGAGGAATCGTCTTTACACACGGCTTTTTTCCCCGGTCGGTCACCGATGTGGTCTTGTTTGTCAAGACCTTTATCGTTAGCTTATTACAAATCGGACCCGAAATTCCGGCTTGACAGATCATGAGACCAAATAGAATGCTACAGTACTAATACTACCGGCCTCGTACTTGCCACGCGCAGCGGTGGCCCACTCACCTTCATAAGTACTATGTCTCCTTCTAAGTCTACCGAGTGTGCGGCTACTCACAACAGGCTTACGATTAGCAGATCAACTCGTCGATCATGAGGGTAAGCAACTGGACGAGGCAAATCACCTAGTTGCCGGTTTCGTGCTTCCGTAAACGGCGTAACCTGACCATTGCTAATATTCGAGCTTCACCTGTTGCTTAAAAGATCAAATATGACGAAGGAATACAAACTCATCTATGTATTTTCTTAAACATCTCTGTTGATTAATTGATTACTTTCCACTTCTGGTAGACGGTCAATATTGTAACTTGTGTTCAACCAGTACGGTTCTCTCCGGTTTACTCTTCCTTCAATTCTTCCTATTAACTCCTATATTCTCAGCTGCGCATACATGCCTTTAACACAGATATATCATATATGCTACTGGACGAACCCTCATTATCTAAATATCACTTCCGCTGATACTAGATGAGGGAAAGCCAGATCAATGAAACAAAGGCAGACAAAGGGAGTGGCAGAACACAATCGAGACTAACGGAACAAAGGGTAAAAAAGGATGATCTTTATGCAAGATTTGTAAACTCAAAGGACATCCAAATCTTGAAGCATATCTTGCAGCATTAAATGATAACCCTTGTACATATTGTCTGAAGTGATTAGTAGATTGAAAATCTGTTAGTTTCTGACAAGTGCTCTGGCTGATGAGTTGATGATCTTACTTTATTCAAGCCCTGACACGAATTCAAAAATTTGACCAGAGTACTTCCTCAGCCGATTTGGCTGTTTTTTCGATTGGTAATTTCCTATCAATCTATTCATATAACTTATGCACTCTTAGAAATATCTTCCGAATAAAAAGATCTAAAGTTGCGACTTTATACCAATGGAGACGAGAAAGACATTAGGCTTATCCAGTGAGGGAGTTTGAGTATGCATTTAAACACTAACGCATCTGGGATAAAACTTATATCCGATAGTCTACCTACCCAATCTCGGTACTTTTATTTGACTTCCGTGCGTTGGTTATCGATTTCTGAAATGGATAACCGTTCAAGTATGAAGTAGGTAGCCATGCACTTCTTTCAGATACTACAAGACGGTAATTATAGGCTATTGAAACTACTTACCTAGTTGTTTACCAGTGATATAAAAAAAATGGGTTATAGCTAGATCCTTCCAAGTCAAGTTAACATCATTAGACCTCTGAGAGGGATATAAGCTCTAATCATTCCTATCTAACATATCTCTCTACTTCCCGAGCCTACAGTCACTTTCCGAGATGCATAACAAAAAACACTGTTGTCTTTGTGATATCCGTTCGAGGATCGGTGCATGGTCTCCAATTACGCACTTAAAAGTCTGAATCTGGGTTGGCGTTGACAGTCTTCTACTATTCGCATGCTACTTCACGTCCAAATCTATTTAAGTAATACAGCCCGTTAAAGTCCCTTACACCCACCTAAATTCCCTCGAATGCTCGCATAAGACATCCTACAGAAAAAACCATCCTGGGCCAAATACATCGACGTCGAAAATGTCCTCGAAGACCTCGGCATTCCCACTTCTATGATCAGCCCCGGCAGTAAACTCTTTAAACACCCTTCCGGCTATTTAGGATCAGACTACGGAAACGGGGTTATTCGAGGCCTACGCAATAGTAATATAGTTTGACAAGAAGTGCTCCGAAAGGATGATTACTTGTTGTTCTGTAGACGGTGGTTTCTCGAGAAAAATGTATCAGAAGTGACGGGAGCGGAACCATATGTGCCTTTGAGCTTACGTTCCCAGATGTGGCTTGGGGCTTGAACGGGGGGAGTGAGAAGTATTCTGGAACGATGAGAAAGTTGATGTCGGGCAAGACGATGGAGGAAACACTGGGCTGAGGGATAGAGGAGAGAGGAGGAAGGGAGAGGCTTAAATAATCGAGGTAGGTGGACGAGTAGTGGGAAGAAGAGGACACTTTGGTGATTGGGAGCGATCATGGATGAGGCTTGGTTTGCGGACTTTACGTTTGCGGGACATGCAGTAATACGAGTCAGCAGTTTGCTTGGGAGAGAGAGCGAGGAGCAAAGGAATTTGTCAAGATGATGGGTTGGGAGGATGATTGGGTATTAGAGAAGTAGTGAGTCGAGGGAATCGTGAGTGACTATATGCGCGCATATTTGAACAATTGGATTACGACGTCTGTATAGGATATTTTCTTGTTTCAGTCGTGCAATAATGCCATGCCAACACGGGGATACATACTGATTGAGGTTCTAAGTGTATACGCCAATATCATTTTTTCATCCCAGTACCCTGACCCAAATCCCTCTGCAGACATTTCAACATCACCTGCGAGTGTATGCTCCGTCGCAGACTCGTGTAATCCGAGTGAAGGGTACGACTCGTAGCATGAAAAGGATCTCCAGATTCATTTGGTCTCGGCTTGATGAATCAGTGTTCTTTGCAACCTCGACAACGGCAGAGCATTGAGAGCAGATGAGGATGAAGCAGCGATGTTGATTGACGTCACTCATCGTGTCGGGGCATTTTACTGACGAGACCCACGTGGGACTGCTTTAGGGCCGTTTTCGGCTTCTGCATGCCGGTACAGCTGTTACTACTCCGCCTTTCGCTCGAGCTTGTAACAGACTGACAGTTAAAGCGCTTTTCATAAATATACGGAAAAATGAAAATTTTCGATCGTGGAGCTCACTTCACGGAGCTCATCGAGCCGTTGGCAAATCATCGGCAGCTTCCCATTCGCCGACGATACGGCTTACGGCTTTGTTCTTCCCAAAAAGGCAAGCTCTCCTCGTTTTGTGAACAAAGGTGGTGACAAACAAATGTCATGTCGATGTAGCGAATGAAAACGAGGGACGACGTCATAATGGTCTAGAATACGGGGAATTCCTGCTCCAGCCGCGGCGGTTTTCTGGATGCCAGAATTCGGTTGGATCTGTCAAGCCGGGCTAAGCCGAGTGAGCTTATAGGTGAGCTCCACGATCGAAAATTTTCGTTTTTCCGTATATTTATGAAAAGCGCTATAATTCATCGTCAGATATATTGCGCTTGGATCCCTCAAACCGTAAGCTATGTTGACTCCAGACTGGAGAAAAGACGTCCAAAATCATCATTCAAACTTAATCAAGAGCACTGACCAGACCCTATCAAATTGTTTGATCAACTATTATCCACTTGTCTTCGAGTGAAGAACACCTCTTGGGCTATTTTCCTGACTCTAATATTAATATTCATGTCAAAGCTCCTCCTTAAATAAATCTTTCTTTCCTGCACGCTAGTTCCTACCTCTGATGTCCATACAACTGGTCCAGAGCGCAGATAACCTATCTCACCCGATTCAGATGGTCCCTCGTTATCTAAGTATGGCTTCCTACTTGACCTCAGATGTATCGAACTCCTCAACTTTGCTCCCTTATTGTACAGATACCCCCAAATGATAGTCGATGCTACTCCTAATTTTCCTATTAACAGAGCAGTTCAGATGTAATGAGCCTGAGAGTCGGGAGGAAGAGGCTTCATGAAGGCGCTCCTAGAGGATGGTGAGATGCAGGAATGTGAGTTGATCCCAGAGAATATAACACTGGCGTTCTGGATTGTTCAGATGGGCTGGATGAGAAGGTGACTTACTTACTATGAATTCTCTGTTCAATCCAATGTCAACTACAAGTACCTAGTGTTGCAATGGTTCAAGCAAAAGTGCCGGTTCAGATAGAACTCACAATACACCGGCGCACCACTGCAACATATAACAACGAAACTGCGTTCATGGCAAAAAATGACGAGGAACGTCTTATGGTTGTTCTTCCCGGCGGAAATCGGACATCGAGAGTTGGCCAAGTATACAATTTTTCCTTCAGCGTTTTATACATTTCTCATTTATTCTACACCCCACCAGGTGACTTATTCCTTTTGTTTACTCTCCAAGGTTTATGGCACCATCCCTGTTATTTATTTTGACAGACTGGAGCAATCGAAAGGTAAATAGACCAGTAACTTGTTATCACCCATGGATTTTATTCCACTTATTGCTTGATCAAAAACACGAGTATACATGATCACTTGGAACATGAAGTCTCTGAGTGCTTCGATGTTCAAAATTCATTTCATATAACCTAAAAAGCATGCCCCTGCCTTTTATGTTCCATACGTGTCCCAATTCTGTCATTTTCTGTTCACTCACCTCTCTTTCTCCGAGTCCACTTCCTCTCTGTTTGCCCCTTCGCTCTCATTCTCTCCCCCTCATTCTCTTCCCCTTTCACCACCATAGAGTGCAAATAACCCAGCTTTGGATCAATTAAGTATGATACAATGATTGTTAATCATTATTGCATAGATATTATGCTGGTCTGAAGTTTATTTTAATTGCAGTTTCCCAAGACAGAAAATTAGTGACGGTTAATTTCCCTCTTACATATGTAACTGACACAAAAGCAGCATAAAATCAATCATTTGTATGAAGAGAAATAAAGGTCGTGCATATGTGAGAAAAAACTATTGGACAAAGACAGTTCTGGAATACCAATATCCTCGCTCAGTTCAACCAAAAACACCCCACTTAGGTTCTCCACCCTTTACTGGTTTTGAATAATTTGACGAACTTGTGTTTAAGCCTCCTATGCCAATTCAACTCCGTTGGGTCTTCCAATGAACTACTCTCAATCTCCGTAACAACAACATGATACCAAGCAAGTCCTAATGTCTTCTTTTCCACCATAAGAATAATGACGCGAGAGTGAAACTGTCACATTCTGCTTGTTTCTGTACCCATACTTTGAGCCTGAAGGGAGATAAGATTCCCATATGACGGAGATTGGAATCTGATCAGATGATACAGTGGCATCTATCCAGGGTATGTCACCTTCAGACTCAGTATGCAGGCCCAGCGCTACAAAGACATGTTTTTTGACCCAGGATCTACTATCATAGTATGCAAGGACACAATGGATATCATGTCGTTCACCAAGGTCTGATAGTGTCCCATATACCCTTTCCTCTTCCCCACTGCAAAGAAGATTGGATGGGACAGCTGAGTGAGTGTACTTGAAGTTAAAGGGAGTGTATGTAGTGTCAAGTATGAAATTCATACTTGTTGCGCTCAAAGCATGTGGTGTGCTTTTGACTTTGTCTATGTGATGGTAGAGCTCGAATTGGGCACCGGATGAAGGGATATAATTTAATTCGACAATACTTGTCCTCGAAGGGTCTCCAGTCATGTGTACGAAAGAGGACAACAGAGCATTGCCATCTTGAACGCGTGATAGAACACTATCTTGAAGACGGTACAGGTAATTGGGGGTGTGATGACCGTTGAAGAATTGTACTTGTAGCACAGGAATGTTGTCATTGAATAGATTCCAGAGACTGATGTCAAATTCTTTCCCTTTTTTAGTCCAAACTCTAAAAAAACGGATTGAACCACGACTCAACGACAAGGACTGTACACTGCGAGGATTCTCGTCGTGCTTGAGGTAAAGCTCACTAAGAGGAGTGATTTGTGAATTGCCGAATTTGAATTCGATGGGGATCTCGTAATTGTCGCTTTTGTGCCGCTGCTGGGAGACGGTGCTCTCCTTCACTACGACTTCCTGCAACTCTGTCGATGAGTTGTCGATGTGGGGAAGTGGAAAATGTGGAAGAAATCGAATATAACGGTGGCTCTGTTGTTGAAGATAGATTCCAATTGTAGTAGGGCTACCTGCCCTACCGATAGTTTTATTCATTCTCACTGTTTTCATATATAAAACACCTTACGCTCATTTGATGTTCTTTATTTCGAACCTTTCATGCTTGATGCACTTTCACTCCCTTGTACATGCATTCTATATTTTATTTCATTGGACACTTCCCCTTCCGTTCAAATCCAGATTGCGAACTCGACCCACTCTTCACAGATACGCCTTGAGCAAGCGTCCGAGGTCTGGACATCCTCCTTCTGTGTTGAATCTCGTCTAGTGGTGTTCCGGCTAGCGAAACGGAAGAGGATAGGAAGGGTAAGTACTTGGAATTACCCCTATCTTTTTATTCACATGTATTTTGACACTGTCCTTTATACTTTCATTAACGTCGTTTCTCCCCAACCAATTCCTTTCTCTATTCATTCTTCATCTATTAATACTACATTTATCATGCTCTACTTTACCATCCTTTTCATTGGGGCGCGCACAGACCATTCTCTGTAGTATAAAAGATGTATAGATGCGTAGGGAATAACCACCTCTCTTTTGGTCAACAATACTTCGAGCCTGAGCCTGAGCCTTTTCTACTTCTAACGAGCCCCCTTTTATTTGATCGAGCCTTTTCGAGCAGTTCTTTTCGAGTTTTATCGCCTCATTAAGGCCGTGTGAGCCTCGTGTATCGATAATTCCCAAATTAGGTGCGTTGTTTATATTCTGTGTGAATACTAACACTGTACACGTAGTCTACGGTCTACCAATTTCCGTGTCCTCTCTCTCTCCTCTCTTACCCTCTCTGCCGACTCCCGACTCAACTCCCTGCAGCCCTCGCTTGGGCTAGCTGTTCCTTCGATACAATGTAGTGGTTAGCTTTTCGACAATGCAGGGAAGCAAGAAATATGTCTTCTCCGAGATCTGGTAGGTGTTGCAAAGAAAGATGGATATGCAGACCGTTATTCCCAAATGAAAATGCTGATTTATCACCGAGGTCATCTGATTTAGACACGCCAGCACCTCCAGATAACGCAAATTCCGAAGGGGAGCTCGCAAACAGTCCCCTCTCCCGGTGATAATCTTGGTATGCTACCCAGGCAAAGATACTACGGTCGTCGGAGTACTTAATAACCTCCTGTTGCAAGCGCATAAATGCTTTTGGTCCCCCTTCCCCGTAGATTGGTGGCATATTTACTTCGAAAAGCCCCATAAGGCAATATGCCATGTCTTCTGGTCTTGTTGTTTCCCTAGATGCAGCCCACGACATTTTTTGTGCAATACTGTAGCCATCTATCTTTCCCGGCTCCTCAAAAACACCAACTGGAATGGAAGTAACTTTAGAGATGACCTTCCGCATGCTGAATCGGGTACCAATCATATTCCAACTCTGGTCCAAAAAGACCATGTAGCGAGGGGCAATCAACTCCTGAAGTGTCCAACCTCTCTTGAACCATCGACTTTTCTCAAACTCCTCCAAATCCTTCACATCCTTTACCCCTGAAACATCACCCAAGTACGCAATGCAGACCCGACCACCCCCATAGTACTGGTACATCGAGTTGAGCGCTTCGGAAAGCTCGGCGCTACTGGACTTGTCGATGCAGCACGTATCGATCCAGATCCACTTGAATCTGTATTGTCGAACATATTTACAAGCATTCCAGACCTTAGACCAGCCTAATTTCTTCTCGGCGGTCTCGAGATTCTGGATGTCTTGGAACGTGACCTCGTCCCTCTCCCATGTGTGTGAGAGAATAGCGAATGGGGGGATCTCTGAGTCGGTGAGGAATTCTTGGACCTTGAAGGTCTCGGTGTTTAAAAGACGCATGGTATGAGATCGGATGTATACGTGGAAACTGAATCAGAGAAAGTTCAATTAACAATTGTTCTTGACATCATAAAGGGGAAGGGGCGAGGGACGAGCGACATACCTAACGTTCGGAACGCAAACTGTCGGGATGGTTTACACGCGTGCACACTTAGTTGACTGATGGCAACAAAATAGCAAAGTTGGGGATATTGTTAAGAAGGCCTCGGTGTTTAGAAAGCAGATGGTAAATAGGATGTATACTCGGAGACTGAACCAAATAAAATTCAGTTAACCAGCCGCTCTCAAAGTTGTAAAGAGGGAGGGATAGAGTAGGGTAGTGACGAGTACATACCTGGTGGTAAGAAGTTGAACGCAAGCTGTAGGTGTGGCCTACACGTGTGCGCGATCAGTCGACTTATGGCGAATGGCGAGAGGACAGCAACGTTGGGAATACCGGTGAGAAATTCTTGAAGGTCTCGGCGCTTGGAAGATGAATGGTAAACTCGAAAACTGGACCAAACAAAATTCAATTATCCAGCTGTTCTCAAATAGTTGTAAAGAGGGACGGGAGAGGGAGGGGGAACGAGTACAACTCAAAAGTACGAACTGGGATGACCTACACGTGTGTGCGGACAGTCGACCTACGGCGGGAGAACAGCGAAGTTGGAGATATTAGTGAGAAATTCTTGAAGGTACTTGGAAGATGAATGATGAATACGATGTATACTCGGAAACTGAACCAAAAAACCCAATTAGCTAGCTGTTCTCAGAGATGTATAGAGGGAAGAGAAGAGTGGGGGAGACGAGTACATACTTGATGGTAGGAACACAAGCTGTAGGGGTTGGGTACACGCGTGGGCGGTCAGTCATTACAGAAGTTCAGTCACGAGGGAGGAGGAGGAGGAGGAGTCTATTAACCGGTATAGGTCCAAAAAATGAACACCGGCTTCCGGGAAGCACCTTGATGTGCAGCTATACGTCATTGGTCCCGGGACCCAGCATCCCACATGAACGAGCTGAAGGCTCTATGTCCAACGTAGATTCATGCAAAGATGGAGGGCCGCAATGGATACAGGAAATAATTACTACCATCTATGTAATGTAATGTACCTGTAAGAATACCTGCTAAAGTATAGACTGATCAGATAGCGCAAATCCATATAGACCACACGCGTTCCGTGTTGACAGCTTGAACAATCCTCAGAACTTTACTTTCACCATGAAACATTGATTGAACTAGATATTGAAGTGAGATCATCGAGTCAGATATAGATGAAACAGATAATAAACAGAACGGTAGGTCTGCATTCTAACCAATGAAGTATTTACAGCTGTTTTCATAGTCGTCGGAATCTCCGCAACGTCAACTGATCGGCTGAACTTCCTGCGGTGTCTCGGCGTCTACGTTCTAGCTACGTCGCTCTTCTAATGACAGTTGCCGATGCAGTGCCGAAAGCTCAACTCGTGTGTGATTCCACGAGTTGATGAGAACTATAGCACTCAGAAGTATCTTTAAATTTCTTTGTTTTATCAACCGGTCATGGAGTGTTCATCAAATCTTATGTCTTGATACCTTTCTGACCTCTTTAGATTTATTCACGACGATTCTTTTCGACTTTCTCCGATCTTTCTGCTTGATTTGAAGACAGCTACAAAACGTATCAGTGAGGTTGACCATGTCACGGTACTCAGAAATCTCTGACCGACTTCCCCCCCAATTTTTCATCTCTTTCAAGTGTATATATAACCCTTGGACTATGCTGCGGCACTCATATCTTATGTGCCCTTTTATATATCTAGCGTTTCACTGATAACTCTTCTCAGCTGTCGGCGGTTATGATTGAAAATCTTAGCTTGCAAACACAAAAGCCACAATTAAACAGCCTTTCGTGTCCAACATACTGGATTTCGTTCTTGTTCAATCCTTTTTCTCCATGCGTCTCGGCTCCTGGTCTACTGTCTCGGATCTGCAGCTGTGACTAAGACCGACATGTTGATTCCACTCCCATGGTGTGAGTAACAGAATTTCGTACCTACCAACATGCTGTAGGGACGTTCATTGTCAATTACCCTTTTCGACTGGACCAGTCCTTGCCAAGCTCCAAGTGGCTGTCTGATGTGCCCAAGAGGTACTCACTGGCGTGTGAGTATAGTGTTGAGGTCTTACTCCAGTTCTCAAGATCTCAGTGGCCCATTGACTGGCCACATAGCCACTAATGCTCGCGTCAATGTGTGCTATATTGAGCTCGGATGATTTGGCTCCAGGTTCTAGTCGTTTCTCACCGTTTTGTTCCATGGACTGAGTCACGGTACTGTGTCGGAATTTAAGGTGTACTATCTTTTGGCAGGTACGAGCTCAGATTGTTAGCGGGACCTATGGTACCGATATACTGGGAGGGTCTGGGCGTCACAGACATGGTATTCTATTATTCTGAGCTAGGCTCAGATCGATAGCACTAACAGCTTTGGGTAAGTGGTACATATTCAATAAAGTATATCGGAGTAGGCAAGCAAAACTGTTGACGCCTCCATAACACACTTGTACATCGACTTACGACTTAACAATTCACCTTTCATAGCTCTGTCGTGCTTACATTCATGTTTTGGTATGTAAAAGTTCGTGTTGTGATATGTGAGGAACTCGTCCTTCTACGACATCGATGTGATATCCCTATTCCCATTGTTTATTACGGTACCATGAGTGAGCGTGGAGCCTCCGAATTCCGTGGCCGAAAACATACCACATTCGTGAGGTGTACTATCTTTTGGCACAGATGAACTCAAATTCAATTTTTAACCGGAACTTACACTAGCCGGATACCCATCGATATTCTGGGAATCTCAGTGCTATGTATAAGTTTACCATTCCGAGCGCAATAATGCTTGGCAACTTTCAATGATGACCTAAACCATGGACCCTCACAACTGGTAGGGACACCGTACAACGACAGCACAGACCGGATAGCACCCAGTATAGAGCCTTCTCCATGGTCAGATGTATCACCCTTGATTAATTGTTATTGTATCATAATCTATATCGGTCTGTACTCTCCTTTTAAATGACGATCCAGTGTTGAAAATACAAACAAAAATGCCGAGTGCGTGAATTTCTACGATAACAAGTACTACATACCACAGATATAAACGCATAGCTCCGAAATACTTAACTTCCTACCGTGTTTCACATACGAAGCATGATGCACATCCGTATTGTTCCTTTCTGAACCCGATCCAACACGTAGAAGGGCACCAGTCGATGATCAGATCTCTTTTGCAACATTCACACATTCGCACAGAAAGAGGAAAAATATCTTCATTCTTCACAGCGACCTACATACGTACGATTAACTTCCAAGAAGTTGATCCTACTTGTATCGAAGAGTTGAAATAATAATAGTTAAAGTTTCAACATCAGTGGGAAATAAAGAAACGAAATAGAGAGCAGTGTTTGAACACCCCAAGGGCCCCAAGGAAAGGAAGCGAATTAATAAGTTTTTCCTGTGTCTTTTTTTGTCGACACTTTATGTAAATATGTTAGTTTAATGTTAAAGAGAGGCTGAGAGTTGTTATATTTTTGAAAAAGATTTAAAGCATAGAGAAAACCCACCAAAAACCACTTAGAATAAGACTTTTTAAGCCAACCCGTGATCTTCCTTGATCAGTTGTGCTCCCTTCTCTCCGACAGTGTACACAGGTCCTTGTGGATGACATTCAGGGATCGACGGTTGTAAGAAAAATATCACATTTTTGTCAGTTTTGGAATAAGAATAGCAGTGGATTTGTGATCCTTACGAAGATACTAGCATCCACAACCCTAACACCTTTGATACCCTTGACCCTCAATCTCGAGTCAGTCACACAGTCACACCCGTCGTGTCAGAGTCGAAACTCATCTTGGCAGTTCCAACAGGGTGATACACCGTGATGAGGTTCTTCCTAATGTATGCACTTGTATGCCTCCTTATCGGCATCAGTACCGTGATGAGGTTCTTCCTAATGTACGCCTCTCTGTCGGCATCATTACTGTCCCGAGCGATAGCCCAATCACCGAAAGGCGCAATGATGTAAGGGAAAGATGAAGTCCAAGATGTAGCGTTAAGGAAAGTGTCAGCGTCTAGGAGAGCTTTTTATAAAGCTAGAAGATCGAATTCGTTGGTAAGGAGACCGTAGTCGATGTTAGGATGGGTAAGGATTTTGCCTAAAAGGGAGAGTGAGAGATCCCTCTAGACCATGCAAAATGAAACACAATCCTGAACAGCAAGAGCTTGAGAAATACCCACCAGACTTGGGGGAGACATCGACAGTCAAAAATGTCCTTCATCGGACTGTTTGGTGTATCCAAGGGCGGCAAATCCGTTCTGATTAGAAGGTTACAGCGTTCAACGTCAGCGGTTCCCGTCGTTAGATCAAGACAAATAAAGAAACTCACCGTGAAGAGAAGTTCGATATGGGCAGACCTAGTCCAGAGACAGGTTCGTTGGCACCTTCACCCTGAGGAATTATCATGACCCAATAACGTTAGTCGAGCTTGTAGAGAAAATCCTGTTCTTTTGTCCTCTTAGAGTTCGAGAGTCGAAGCGAATAGATCCGATTGACGAATGGTGTTATCGAAAGTCTTGTTAGATTTGACGCTGTAGTACGTGAGAACGAGAGGGTAGTCGGTGAGATCAGATAAGTAAAGATGTTGTGTAAAAGAATAAGTAAATGATCGTGGGGCGAGAAAGACAAGTTGGAAACATTCGGAAAGGAAGGAGCTGCCTCAGGCTAGGAACACCGAAATTTCTTCGATACTCACCAACATAGTTCAATTCAAAAGTCGACTCGCGCCAACTCATCCTTATGTCCAATTCCGGAAAGCAAGAGAATCCATGGTGTATCGAATAACCCTGATCATAAAACGACCTGGTACACGATAGAATTGGTTCTTATCAGTGATACTCTCAGGGGAGCGAGCCTTTACTCACCATCGGCGCTCTGAGCAACCAAGACAGCTGTGGGAGTCAAGGGAGAGGTTTTCTTCAACTCCATAACTTAAGCGTGAATAAGGACATTCGAGTTGGACCGGCTGTTCAAGGCGGGGTGGAGATATGCGGTAGCGGAAGAGGAACGTGTACCGCTACTAGCTGATTCTTGGTTGAAACCTATGAAGATCGAATTTGAGGATGAGACAATTCCGAAGAATGCAGGAAAGAGCTATGACTCGAAATTGGTTGAGGCAGTAGACTTATCGAAACCAATAGTCACCCGTGTTCATATCATCCGTCACCTTGAAACTTTCACCACCTGCGCCTGAAGCCTCCAGTTCCCTCGACGAATTGATAGCTCTAAAATCGATATCCGTGGTAAAGTTGACTTGGACTGGTCCGTTTCCATTAGACGGTATCAAGGAAGGGTTGTCCGTGTGAGGAGGAAGTGCGTGAACAGTAAGCAAGGTTGTTGGGGATGGAACGAGAGCGGTGAGTGACGTCACTCCTCCAAACCATTATCTCGTGACTGGTCATTGCGTGAGAATTCAGAATTTTGACACGCGGCTGTACGCCTGCTACGTGTAACGAGTTGCTGACACAAGACTTACCCAACTCTGCTTACGCTTCCTTTACTCATACTTATTACACTAGCACTTACCTCCTATTTTCTGATACCCTTCGATGCCAACTTCCTACACTCATTTGACAGCTGTTTCCTTCTGATACTGGTTTCAACCAGCTCTGGACTCTTTTCGATTACTTTCGACTCTCGATATATTGCCTACTTACAGCCCAGACCTTCTATTTGAAGGACGAAGCTATTACACTCGTTTTACTTACCGTTTGTTCCTTTCCTTTTATCCTTACTTACTAATACCTTAAGTAGTATAAATACTCTTGTATTTAGTACTACTTTCCTTAGTCTACTGAAATCTCACCGTTGCTTAAACCTTGTCATTCTCGGTCGACTCTCACTCTCTCTGTGTATCGTTACCATATTCGGCAACCCGATTAGCTAACGCTACATATTTTTGACATTCAAGCAACTCTCGAAACCTCGCTCTAGCTTCTCTCTATCTCTCGTACCCCCGCCTTGGATCCCCCTGGGTCTGATCAACACAGGAACCCCTCGGCACCTCTTTTTTCTTTCAGCTTACTCTCTTGTCTGCCGTCTCCGTCTCTATCTCTGCTTATCTTTGATACCTCTCCGTTTTAAACTCCGACTTTTTACTATGTCTAACCCTACTCGCAAACTCCGCTCGCAAACTAAAGCAGAGTCCAATACCCCAGGTACGCCTCTTACTTCTATTAATACTGATTCTCGTCCCGCTAGCCCAGAACTCACGGACATTGACCAACGTCGCTCCTACCGCGACGTTGTCATGTCTAGGCCGCCCTCGGCTGCCGGCAACGGCGACAAGGAGAACACCCTGGGAAACCAGGAGGCTCACGCGAGCTACCAATTTGGGGATGCCACCTCGGCTGAACCAGCCGTGGGAAACACCCCTCAGAATGTTGACGCCTCCGAGGGTCAGGGAACTCTTGACCCAATCTATACCAATATACCTACTGAGAACGATAATAATAATTTGTTTACTTACTCTCTTAGTGATGGTGAGCTGGGCCACCAGAAGGGAAAGAATGAGAATGGTCAATGGACCAAAGTTACACGCAAGAATAATAAGACTCACTCCCGAGAAAATAGTAATGGGAGTAACAAATCCACTAGTAGTCAGAACAGTGGTGATATCAGAAATGCTGAAGAACTTACCGGTTTAGACAAGGACACGCAGCGCCTTGTAGAATTGGCTGAGAAAGAACTCACCAATAATGAACGCGACCTAATCAGGAAGCGCCAAGAGAAAGTTGCCAGACGCTCAGATTCCCTAGGAGAAGGGTCATCCGATGGCAAAGGAAAAGTCGTTGATCCCAGGAACTGGGGCTCGGCTGGATTAAATTCAGAAGATGTAAATGTCGACCGCCAGAAGGAAGAACTTGAATTCTGGAAGAACGGTCGAAAGGAGGACACAGCCAAGCAAGCTGTGGAAGTACCAAGTTACAACTCGGATAGTGAAGATTCCGATGTTCAGAGAGCATTATTTGCTCAGTGGAAATCTCTAAGGAAACAGAGAAAAGAAGCTAGAAGGAAGGCTTCTGCGCAATCAAAAGTTAAGTTCGAAGAACCCGAACCTAAAGTTAATAAACCCAAGGCTGCTTGGGTTGAAGATTGCATAGACGAGGAGGACATGAATAAAGAAAACCTCGTACCTGAATACACTTTGACTCCAAAACGGGATCGTACTCCTCTTGCCGACTTAACTGACTCTTTCGATCTGAAAGAGCTAATTGAACGAGTAAGAGAACTGGAAAACTCACGTGAAGTTGTGCCAAGCCGGGCAGGCTCGATTATTCCCAAAGTAGAACGACACCAAAGTACTTTGGTTGCTGATACTGTAACTAAAACAGGCAGTGGCAAACTGAATAAAAATAAAGCAAACCTCGCGAAGCCTGTAAAGCATGTGGACCCTAATAGTTATCTGGGCCGAGCTATCTTTGGTTCGACTGAGCGTACGGCCGGCGAACCTGATGATCCTGATTCATCTTCGAGCTCCAGTAGCGAATCGGAGCATTCGAATCGATCCCGCGGTAGTTCGAAGCGGAGATCTGGAAAGAAACGATCGAAGAGGAGCAAGAGGGACTCCAGAGAGAAATTGAAGCCCGTGCCACCTACCGAATATGATGGCACCCCGGATGCTCGGGTGTTGCATCGATTCTGTCAAGAGTGTCGAGACTACCTCGATGCTGGAAAGGTTAAAAAACATAGACAGGTGTTTACCATTTCGCGATTCCTTAAGGGCACGGCTTGGGAGTTTTATTTGAACACTGTGGCTGGCAATGTTTATTCATGGGACCTAGAAACATTTTGGGTCGAATTATTGAACTACTGCTTTCCTACTAATTATATCGGAAAGCTGAGGAAAGATATTGATCGGTGCTACCAAAACTCTCGGAATGTAAAGACTTACGTTCACGAGCTACAAGAATTATTTAATTTGGTTGGACAAACCGATGAACGAACCTCTGTGACCCGACTTTGGAAAGGTTTCCGAGAATCAATCCGCTAATATGCCTGGTGAAAATTCATGCATTTTTAGTATCAATATCATGACTATGAGTGCCGATATCATTACTATTAAGGGAGATATAAGGACTGTAGTGAGCCCTGAACTGACAGTTAAAGTGCAATATAGATACTAAAACTAGATAAAGTGAAATGACTTTGAATTATCATTAATTCAAGTTATTATGGCTGATGCTAGTCTTGAGATTGTAAAAACCTTCGATATTGACATGGGACTGATATTGGTAACTACCAATATCGGAAGGAACAGCTTATCGGACGCTCAACTTGTATAATATTGACACAATTCAAAGGGATAATCAAATGAGAGGAGCAGGAATCGAACCATCAACTTGATAATGTTGCCACAATGCTTGTGCCACAACTGTGGCTAAAATGATCGAACCCGAAATTGTGCCTACCAATATATGAAACAATGATCATGGATAAAGTCTGATGGATCCAGTAGAATGGTTAGATCGAAGTATTTGATTCTACAATAAAACAGATCGCTTTTATTTGTAAAATTGCTGTAAAGTGAAATAATGTCAGATTGAAACACTGATCACAAAGGTTCTAGAAATAATGGAAGAAAGGAACTGAATATAACCGTTGATCTAAGGCTGAGACAACCTCTCCTGATCAATAATATTGACAGAATGACTGCGATGTTTAGGAGTTGAAAAAGGAATTAGTTGATCAAGGGGTAAAGTGGTCTAGAAACTGTCAAAAACAGTCTAGAATGTCCCCTATGTCATGGTGATACACTGTGGAGCTCCGGAGTGTCAAAACACGGAGCCAGAGCTGTAGAAAAGCTGTAGAATGGCCGCCTTTAGTTCCTATATTGCATCCTTGAAACAAAGGAACCAAAATGATATATTGAAAAGGATCGATATTGGAGTCTGTTGCGGACAGAAATACTTATTTACTTGTCACAGACACTGATCTATACCTATATTTAGTATCTTGGACGCTTTTATATTGTAAAATATGTTTATTTTATCGGACTTTCAAGTTTATTAGTTTTCTATATTTTTCTGTATAAATACTGCCCTATATTTACGATGTAAAGCCAGGCTAGTACTCCTACCTTACTACTTTTGCTTGGATCGTGATCTCTCTATGGATATAAAGGATCCAGCTTGATCAGACCAGCATTAGGTAAGGGAAGAGGAAACACCTCTAACCCATAAAGCTCATAAATAGTCGTGCATTAGACTCAAAACAATGTAACTTTTGCCTATTGTGTTGTTTGACTTGTGTTATATTTTTGATTGATTGTTTGACCATTGAACTTGTGTTATTTGTGTTATTTGTGTCAACCTGTGTTTGACTTGTTGTTTGAACCCCACCTACCATCGCACTACAGTACTCTTACTGCTTCTTCCCTCACTCTACAAAGTCAAAATATCGTCCCTTATCATCAGAATGATCCTATATTGGAAGTGTTCTGTCACTTCTACCACATTGCAGCCCTCAGAGAACGAAGTATTTACATCTTAGAGACCAGGTTCTTGGTCTTTTGGTTGTTTTGTCTTTGTTCACTATGCACTCAGCATATTACCGCACTGAGTTGTACTTAGCCGGATTACACCCTGAAATATCCTTCTGGGAAGAAGTAGTCGAAACGGCTGAAGTAATTGAATTGGCACAAGAAGGCGCTCGAACCGAGCGTAACAATCAAACGCGTCAGTACTATGACACACAGCGAAACAATAATCGACGTACTGATAAAGTAAAAGAGAAGAACAAATGGAATAATATTCCTAGGACAAAACATAGACCTCGAGGCCGGGGACCTGTTACCTTGAAAGAGGAAGTAAGAGAATTCCTCGGCAATGTGCAACCTCAAAGGCCTAGGTTTGTTAAAAAACCGGGCAAGCTTAGTCCCAAAGAGATGGAGGAGTATAGAGCCGAAGGCAAATGTTTTGGATGTGGCTCCAAGGAGCATCTAGCAAGAAATTGCCCAACTAAGAACTCAGTTCACAGCAAGAAAAAATCTGGTCCCCCAGGTAGAAAGTTTCAACCATTTAAAACTGCATCAATGCATGTAGACCTGGAGGAGACAGAGAGATTAAACTCATTAGCAGAAACTACTGCCAGCACTAGTAACATCGAATTGGGCATGATGTCTTGGGACGACATGGAGGATACCTCTGATTCCAACTTCGGAATTGAATCCCTATCAGATACTGGGGGTTCAGAGGTTGATTCGATACCTGACTTGCAAGAGGTCGAGGACTCGGAAACTGACTCTCTACCAGACCTCCGGGACGCAAGCGATTCGGAGGTAGATTCAATAGCCGATCCAGATGATTTATACGAGGCTGAGTCCGCTTCACTACCTGATTTAAATACTGTAAGCGATTCCGATGGTGAATCAACTTACTACGGTTCTGAAGCAGGTGATGCGGTATATCCATTTCAAGAAGTAGAGAATGAGGAGGAGTTTTCGGATATTGATAACTCGTCCTCGGATGAAATAACCGAGGAGAACATTAGATTGTTGTTTAAACAATATAAGGAACTGGGAGGAATTACCAGTCGCCAGCAGATGGAATATGAAACTATCTTTCGTCAGGTCCCTGATGCAATTGATGAATGGTCGGACTGTCCTGACAACGACTCAATTGACGAAATTTGCGAAATTCGACCTCCCATGGAAGTGATACCTGATCACTCCCGTCGTTTTGGTGATCCAGTGGCTAGAAGGATGGATTTCCTGTTAAATCGGAGTGCACCTTACCCGGGTGACGATTTGGATACCATCCTTAGGCCTATATTTGGTGGTGAACGATTTTATTGTCACCGGAGTGACGATCCGGAGTTTTATAGTATAAATGACACTCTCTACCAATTAGTTGAGGACCGTCCGGGCGTACTTATTCATCGTGACATAGTTGAAACACCTGATTTTGATTTAGTGAATTGGTATAGACATTGGACAATGCGGAATGCCGGTATAAGTAGGCCCAAAAAAGTCTGAACGTGTTAAGACTCGATGGTCCCGAATGAAAGATGTTTTGAGGCGTGGATTCGCGAGACATCTGAATCAAATTGCCGATTGGAAGAGTGGTCCTCTGAGATTAAAAGGCAATCGACGCCCTTTCTCAGTATTCCCTTGCGATAAGTACACTTTTATGGTCAGAGATCAGATTATGTGTGTCAATGTACTTGTGAACAAGGACACCCTTCGAAATTGCTTCTTAGAAACCGACCAATGGTGGCAGCGTCAACTTGAACGTGCCCTGTTTAAAACTGATTGGTCGGAATGGCCACGGCTTGATTATGAAATCGGTGTGGGAATAAAGAATGAACGTCTTAGTGCTTCGGATCAAACAAACCTTTGGCTCGGCACTGCCATAATAGAGTCACCGGCCTATGCCGGTTTGCAGAGAAATGCGGGAATAACCAAAGATCTTTCTAGATCGGTACCCAAACCAGTTGTGGTGGTTATAAACATCATGGGGAAACCGGTGCGCGCACTGCTAGACACGGGTTCACTTGGTGACTTTATGAGCTCGAGCCTGGCAGACCAATTAGGAGTTAAACGAATTACTCTACAAAAGCCGATTCAATTACACCTTGCAGTACAAGGATCTCGCTCTAAAATTAATACTGGGACTGTCGCTAAGCTTGAGTATCAAGGGATTACAGAGGAGCGCTACTTCGACATAATAAACCTATCTAACTACGATGTTATTTTAGGTACACCCTTCTTGTTCCAACATTGGGTGTCCATTGGATTGAATCCGATCCGTGTGAATGTCGATAGCATACCTACTCTCCCAATTAGAGGTGACAACGTGAAGGAACTATCCTCACGGGCTGCCGACCTGGCAGAGGATAGCATTGAGTTGCTTCGCAAGGAGTTGATGGACTATGCAGGACCTCTGTTCCAGGACGCCTCATTAACTCCTCTGCCGCCCCTACGAGCAATTAATCATGAGATTCTTTTGATTAACCCCGAACAAGTAATTCCTTGGCGCCCGTCACGCTGTCCAGAAGCTTTGCGAGCCCAATGGGATGTAAAAAGGAATGTGTACATGAGTACTGGACGTTGGAAGGTGACGAATGCAAGGAATACCTGCCCTGTGCTGTGTATCCCTAAACCTGGAAAGCAAAATAATGGTCCTGAACTTCGTGTGACCTTTGATTTGAGGCAAAGGAATGCTAATACGCGCAAGTTATCAGCACCTTTACCTCCGATTGAAACGGTTTTGAGGCGTGCCGCTCGGAGGAAGTACCGCACTATTATTGATATGCAAGCGGCGTATGAACAGGTCCGTGTTATACCTGAGCATGAAAATAGAACCGCCGTTTCCACACCGGACGGCACCATGATTAGTCGTGTCATCCAACAAGGAGATTGTAACGCTCCTGCGACTTTTCAATCTTTAATGAATTATATATTCTCTCATCTCATTGGCGTTTGCCTTGATGTTTACCTAGACGACATTGTTATTTATTCGGACACTTTGGATGATCATAGGAAGCATTTTAAGGAAGTAATTGATATACTCAAGCGAGAAAAGTTCTACTTGAGTGAGAAAAAGTTGAAGATTCTGGCTGAACAATTAAAATTGCTGGGAAGAATTCTTGAGGGGAATGGTATTCGTATGGACCCCGACAAAGTGGATAGCATTATTAATTGGAAAACGCCTACCTCTCGAGAATTGTTGCAAGGCTTCATAGGTTCGGTCGGATACTTATCCGATGACATTGGGATGATTCGCATCCCTTTGGGCATACTTAACTCCGTAACCGGTAGTACTGTTCCATTTCGTTGGTCTGAGATTCATCAGCGGGCCTTCGAAGAAGCCAAGGAACTTACGGAAAGACATCGCAACCATCACCGAGTGCCTCTAAACTACTCCAGTGGCGCCCCTCGTATCAATGTTATTACCGACGCTAGCAGTTCGGGCATAGCTGGAGTAATTTCTCAAGGTGACGACTGGAGGAAGGCTAAAGTGGCTGTGTTTTATTCTGCTAAGATGAACTCAGCTCAACAGAATTATCCTGTGCATGAACAGGAAATGTTGGCTGGAGTTGAGACAATGCGTCGCCATCGCGATATCCTACAGGGATGCAAGTTCTTTTGGTATACAGACCATAAGGGTCTTATTCACTTATTAAATCAAAAGCATCTGTCTGGTAGACAGGCGCGCTGGATGGAATTGATCTCTGAATTTGACTTCGAGATTATATATGTGCCTGGTGTTGAGAATATACTCTCAGACGCGTTGTCTCGAATCTATTCGAACGACGCACCTGGCACCGTGAGGAATGTTTCTGAGTATACAATGTTTGATGTAAATGCCCCAAATGCGGATCTATCATCTCATAATATTAGTATGCCGGTACTTGTTGGTTTGGAGGCTGCCGCTCTCAGTACGAGATCTGGCTCTGGGTTGAAATTCGGTGCTAAATCAAGGGTGCCTGAGTATGTTAATGATACAACCGAGTCGGAAATTCAAGCTCGTTCGCAAATGAGGGATGTACGGTCGGAAGGCCGTAAGTTTGCTAAATCTGTCGTTGATAAATTTGTCCTCCTGGGCCCAAAGAAGCCTGAAGGACAAATGGAGGGCGGGAACATAGAAGAACCTACTGAGCCGGACACTTACGCCACAAATGAAGATACCAATCTTGTTAATTTTCTGTCGAGAAAGATCGGCGATCACAAATTAATTAGTATCATCCGCAAAGGATATCAGGAAGACTCCCTAATTAAAGCTATCCTACACAAGCCAAAGGAGTACAGAAACTTCGAAGTAAAAGAAGGACTAGTATATCTAAAAAGGGGAAGTGGAGAAGTTAGTCTCTGCATTCCTCCTAACAGTCAAACGGATGGAAAAACCCTGCGAGAAGTTTTAATTTCAGAAGCACACTCCCTATTGGCACACCTAGGCTACTCTAAGACCTTGGCCTATCTTAAGGACAATGTATGGTGGAAAGAAATGGCCCAAGATACTAGGAAGTATTGTGAATCATGCGCCACTTGCAAAAGAAGCAAGCCGAGTAATCAAAAACCTTACGGACTATTAAATCCGTTAGACGTCCCTAGTCAACCTTGGGAATCAATCGGTATAGACTTTGTTGGGCCCCTGCCGGAGGCCTCAAATCGAAACGGGAAATTTGATAGTATTACCGTGATCATAGATCTATTAACTGGGATGATTCATTTAGTCCCGAGTCGTACCGATTACAATGCTATTCAAGTTGCAGAATTAGTATTTGAAGAAGTTTATAAACATCATGGCCTACCGAAGAATATAATATCGGATCGAGATGTATTATTTACTAGCAACTTCTGGCAAAGGTTGCATAGTCTAATAGGCACTAAACTTAAAATGTCGAGTGCCTATCATCCTCAAACTGATGGATCGACGGAAAGGGCCAATCGAACCATAATTCAGATGATTCGACAGTGCGTCGACTCGGGTCAAAAAGACTGGATTCAAAAGTTAGCGGGCATTGAATTTGCGATCAATTCCGCCCGCTCCGAATCTACTGGGTACTCCCCTTTCTTCCTAAACACTGGAAGAATGCCTAGATCAATGATCTGGGACAATCCACCAAGTAATGAATACCCCGCAGTGAGGGACTTTGCATTAAGGGTTAAGAATGCTGTAATGAGCGCGCATGACAGTATATTGGCCGCTAGAGTAAAACAGACTCGAGGTGCCAATCGGAAAAGGAGACCAGTTGACTTCACGGAGAACGATCAAGTGTATATCTCCATGAAAAATATTAATATTGATCGAGGACTGGCTCGTAAACTCGCTCCTAAGTACATTGGACCCTATAAAATTTTGAGGGACTATCGAAATGGATCATTCAAGATTGATCTGCTGTCTGAATTAAAAGCTAGGGGAATTCACCCCGTCTTTCATGCATCTTTGCTTCGAATTCATATCCCTAATGATGACAGATTGTTCCCTGGAAGGGATGACACTCAAATTTTCGGCAACTCCGATGGCTCCATTGAAAAAGAATGGCTAGTGGAAGAAATAATTAGCCACATAGGGTCAAAACACTTAGCTACTTTCGAGGTACTGTGGAAATCGGGTGACAAGTCCTGGCTACCATATGAAAAAGTGTCACATTTGAATGCTCTACAGAGGTATCTCGAAGTTTTAGGAGTATCTAGTATTTCAAAATTGGGTATTGGTTCAGGATCTCCTCCGGATGATCCTCAAACCTACCTAGGGTTACTTTGGTCTGGCTCGATGGATGGCATCGGCAGACCAAAGGACCTTAACGAGGGATTTAAAAAGGGAAGGAGGGGATCTAGGAGGAATAAGAAGAAGAATTCATCCACTCCGGCAAAGCCTACCGTCACATTTTCCAAATCCTTCCTTCGGGATAGTCGTTCCTTACAGTCCAAACCCTCCTCTTGTCATTCCTGCTCCCATAACACCCATCGCGCTCAACCCCGCTGCCCTCGCAATTTATTGCAGGCTCGAAATCGTCTAACTCGTCCCTGCACCACTCGGAATACCCACATTCAACTCCGTTCTCACGCTCGTTATAACCATATGGCCTCCTCTTCCACTTTACCCAAGTTCGCTAAGGTCCCCAAAGTTCTGGCTAGCGAAATCATTTACAAAAACGAAAACGAGATCGGGATCTCCGACCCTTATAGCGGTCTAGTACTTGCTTTTCCAAGAGGACTAGTTGAAAGAGCAGTTATTGACGATGGACTATATCGGAATGGAGGACTGCCGGACACTCACCTTGTCACTGCTGGTGGTGACTCTCTTGCTCGCGTTTGGAACTCTCTACCTAATACCAAGACTCGTTTTGTCGAAACCGACGCCCTCGGTAACTTGACCATCCCTCCTGGCCGTGCCGTTACCGTGGGAGACATCCTTCCCACAAAGTCCACCTCTGCCGCACTCTCCTCCGATGAACAAATCATTAGCCTCGCTCGCGAAACCATGTCCGCGGAAGATATAGCTTCGACCCTATTCAAAGAACTCAAGCACTTGAAGAATATCAGCAAGAAGCGTCGGGATGGGTTCGAAGAGAGAAAGAGAAAGAGGGCTCAAGATGAGGCTTCAAAGAGTACTCGGGAAGCTATTAAGGCGTACAAGGCGGGAAGGAATGTTAATGCGGAAGAAGATGAAGAGGAGATTGAGTTTGTAATGAAGAAGAAGGCTCGTACGGATAAGGGGAAGGGGAAAGCAAGACAGGATGCTTCGCCGGTTGCCGAGGAAGCCTCGGGATCGGGTTTTGGCGACTCCGGCTTAGACCAGATGGAGATCTATGGAGAGCCGGATGGTGCCGCTAGAGCGGATGATGCCGCTGATGCTGATGGCGCCGAAGATGATGCGGAAGCTTAATGATCTATTAGCCCCTGTACACAGGCGCTGGAGGGCGTATGTAACGAGTTGCTGACACAAGACTTACCCAACTCTGCTTACGCTTCCTTTACTCATACTTATTACACTAGCACTTACCTCCTATTTTCTGATACCCTTCGATGCCAACTTCCTACACTCATTTGACAGCTGTTTCCTTCTGATACTGGTTTCAACCAGCTCTGGACTCTTTTCGATTACTTTCGACTCTCGATATATTGCCTACTTGCAGTCCAGACCTTCTATTTGAAGGACGGAGTTATTCCACTCGTTTTACTTACTGTTTGTTCCTTTCCTTTTATCCTTACTTACTAATACCTTAAGTAGTATAAATACTCTTGTATTTAGTACTACTTTCCTTAGTCTACTGAAATCTCACCGTTGCTTAAACCTTGTCATTCTCGGTCGACTCTCACTCTCTCTGTGTATCGTTACCATATTCGGCAACCCGATTAGCTAACGCTACACTACGTAGCTAGTACTGTCTCCTTCTCAGTCTACCGAGTGAACGACCATTCACAACAAGCTTATGATTGGCACGTCGACTCGCCGGTCACGAGGGTAAGAAACTGGACGAGTCAAGACATCTAGTTGCAGGTTTCTTGCTTCTGTAACCTGACCCCTGCTAATCTTCAAGCTTCTCCCGTTGCTCCAGGTTAAGAGAGACACGACGAAGAGAACACAAACTCATCTATGTATTTTCTTTCAATCTTTCCACTCGCATTTTATCCTCGAGATTGCTGGCTCCGTTGATTAATTCATTATTTTCCACTCGTCTTCTGGTCTTAGGCCGATGTAACTTCTGCTCACGGATCAACGAGTACGATTCTCTCTGGTATACCGTTCCTTCATTCTTTCCTATCAACTCCTATATATTACCAGTTGCGCATACACTCAGCCATTAACGCATATATATGTGCTACTGAACGAACCCTCATTATCTGAATATCGCTTCCACTGATACCGAATGACTCGACTTTTCTAAAACCATTAGCGTCATCTGAAAAGTTTGCCATTGTTATCCTCGGTCCTTGATTTAATAGAGCTAGACCGACTCGAAACTCAGGCATAAAAGGCTTGAAAACGGTGCTGGATTATGGGATGGTAAGCTGTTCCTGACGAGCTTTAGACCGGTGCTTGTGGCCTTTTGGAATGTAAGAACCCACTTGAAAATTGTCGTGCGTTGAAGATTGTACAAATTTTCATCTTACGTTTTCATTCAAGCACTTTTCTTTGATACACATGTGGATACTGGGGGAAACCGCTAATTATAGTTATACATGGTGAGTTATGAAACAAGATGCCAGTGAGTTTTCCCATGTTGAAATCATTTTGTTTTAACCCGTGAACGATTAAGTATGCCGATTCTCTCTTTTCCCATTCATTGTTATTATCTTTTGTGGTACGCGCTATATTTAGCTATCCCTGCATATGAGTTAATGGCAGCTGCTATATGCAAGCCCCGGCTTCATTGTTATTATCTTTAGAGCCCAGAATATGTACAAGACACAAAAGCAGTGAGATTCCAGGTTGTCGACAGATTCGACATCAATAATGTTCTCAGAGCCATTCAAAAACAATTTGGTACAATAAATCATATCTGCAACGCGGATTTTCGGTCGTTGTTTTTCATTGAGGAACGATATAGATTTATCTAGGCGCCACCCAAAAATCTTTGAGTAGCACTGGGTGGTTGACCAAATGCCATGGAAAATTTTCATTCACCCATTTCCATTTTTCCGTAGCTCCATTATTCTTTGACATTCTGGAGCTTAGAAAAATCCGCGTTGCAGATATGGTCTCATGGGTTCTGCTTACTTGAAGGCGGTGGCTCTTGTCAATTTTAAAGAAGTATACAATTATAAATTATAAATTTAATCTTACATTCCACCGGAAACACAGAAAAGTTGCAAATCGATATACAGAGGAAGTGCAGCTCAGGAGGGTAACAGACAGAGTTGCTTTTCTGAACAGAAACTACATCTAAAAATATAGGCATCTGCACATATAGCACAGTCAATTGGATCCTCATCCTGCTATTCTCCCAATATACCAGACACTATAAAGTTCCATATCTGGAGTTGAAATAATATTATGGTGTTACTTATTGCGTTCTTGCGCTTTATTAAAATGTCGTGAAAGTAATTTAAAAAAACAATTATATGACCTGGGAGATTTATTTTGGTCTTTATTGCCACAAAATTTAATCTACCCTTAAGAGAATCGAATCAAGTAAAGTCATTGAAAAGGTACCTTTACCTTAACCCAAGAGGTAAATTACAGCAATGGAGTTTAGTAATTTGAAGTTCCAAGGTCTTTCTGTTAGTCCTGTAATCTATACTCAATTGAAAAGAATTAAAATAGCATACCCACTGGCATTGGGCTATGTATGGTCCTGATATGCACCTGACGTGTTTGGTTGGTGCAATCCACACCAGAATTCTTGGAGGCTCACTTGAAAGAAATCACGGCTATTCTTCTGTACTCCATTGAGTGAAAGTCAATACTGAACTAAAAGTAGAGAAAGAGAAATAAAAGTGAGGACAAGGAAAAGGAAAGAATTCAGCTGGTGGCTGTGAAGCTGCCATGTACAGACCCCATTTGGTAAGTTACGTTACCTTAAACTTTCGGGCAACACCTTACGGCCTCGTAATAGCCATGTGGAGCGATGGCCCACTCCCTTTCATTGAGACTCCAAGTGTATACACTGTTTCACCTAACCCAAATTCCTCTGTGGACATTCCAATGTCTGCACAATGTCCCACCACGTAATCAACATGAAGGGAGTGACTCTACAGAGTCCGAGTCACTGCTTCCTGATTCGATGAATCAGTGTACTTTGCGACTTTCGACAACGGCGGAGCGTTGAGAGCAGATGAGAGTAGCAATGTTGATTAATGTCACTCGTCGAGCCATTTTTATTGATGAGACCCACATGGGACTGCTGAGGGCAGTTTTCGGCTTCTATGTTACTGCTGCCGATATCCGCCTTTCGCTCGAGCTTATAGCAGATTGAAGATGACCAAGAGACTCCACAGTTAACTCATCTATGTACTGCACTTGGGCTTCTCAAATCGCAAGTTATGTTGACCTCAGGCTGGAGAAAAGACATTCCGAATCATGAATCAAGCTCAATCAAGACCAGACCCTATAGAATTGCTTAACCCATTATTTGTCACTTGTCTTCGAGTGAAGTACATCTTCTTTAGGCTGTTTGTCTGACTCTAGTGTCAATGTTACTGTCCATGGTTCTCACTAGTATGACTCCTCCTTTCCTGCACATTAGCTCCTACATTCTCTGATACCTGTACAAACAATCCCCGGGACAAAGAACCTATTTCACCCAATGATCCAATGAAGAGAAATGGGCCACCGCAAGCGTGGCAAGTACGAGGCCTATAATGGCTCATCGACGCATCAACTGTTAGTGGACTAGTGACGGACTCGGATGAAAGAAGCCGGAGTTTCCGGTGCCCGATTGGTAATAAAGATCTTGACAAACAAGACCACATCGGTGACCGACCGGGGTAAAAAGTCGTGTGTAAAGACGATTCCTCCTTTCAGTCGGCCTCGTAATGTTATCTAAATATAGCTCCCAAGTTGACCTCAGGTGTACCGGACTCTTTAACTTTGATCCTTCACCTTAAACATATTTCCAAAGGGTTGCCAATGCGAGTACTCTCAGTTTTTCTTCTGACAAGAAGAGGCTTCCAGAGGTCCTCCTGGAACATCGTGAGACACGGGAAAGTGAGTTGGCCACAGCTTAGAGCTTGACACTGGCATTTTGGAACACTCGGATCTGGATAGAGTCATTAGCAGGTGACTTAGGTAATATAAATCTTTTGTTCAGTTTGACATCAACCATAGGTACCTGTTACTCCAATGGTTAAAGCAAAATTTTTCCTCTCTTTTTCCGAGTCGACCTCTCTATTTCCCCCTTTGCTCTCATTCTCTCCCTCAATCTCTCCCTCCCTTGGTCATCCTAGGGTCAAAATGGACAAGCTTTGGATCACGCAAGTATAATAAAATGATTCTAATCATCACACCACGGTTGAAAGTTTTTTGGAACTGTAGTTTCGCGAGAGGGTCAATTGAGAATATGTATTTTCTCTCTGGTCCTACGTACATAAATGACTCAAAAACAGCATAAAATGAATTTTCTGTACCCAAAGCGAAGTCAAGACTGTGAATGTGCGAAATTATTGAATAAAAAATGGCAGTTCTGGGATATACCGATATCCCCACTTCATTCCACCAAGAGCACCCCACCCACTTACGTCCTCCACCCTTTCCTTGTTTCAGACGGTTTGATGACCACACACTACAATATAGATCTTCGTAACTCCGTAACAGCGATGTGATACCAAACGAGTCCTAGTAATGTCTTCTTTCCTACAGTGAAATTGTAAGAAGAATACAAAAGTGGGGCTGTTACATTCTGCTTGTTTCTGCATCCATACCTAGCACCTGAAGGGAGATAAGATTCCCATATGTCAGAGATTGGAATCTCATCAGACGATACAGTGACATCTATCCAGGTATGTCACCTTCAGATTCAGTACACAGGCCCAGCACTACAAAGACATATTTTTTGGGGAATTCCCCGTAGTATGTAAGGACACAATGAATATCATGCTGTTTACCATGGTCTGACAGTGTCCCATATACCTTTCCCGCTTCTTCACCGCATAGAAGGTTGGATGGGGCAGCTGAGTGAGCATATGTGAGGAAGGAGGTGGGTCTAGCGTCAAGCATGAAATTCATACTTGTTGAGGTCAAAGTATGTGGCAAGATTTTGAATTCGTCTATCTGACAGTAGAGCTTGAACTGGGCACTGGATGAAGCGGTGTAATTTAATTCGACAATGTGTGTCCTTGAAGAGTCTCCAGTAATGTGTATGAAATAGGAAACCAGAGCATTGCCGTCTTCAACACGTGATAGAACGCTGTCTTGAAGATCGTGGAGGGAGCAAGGAATGAGACAATTGTCAATGAAGAATAGTACTCCTAGCACAGGAATGTTGTCATTGAATTTATTCCAGAGAACGACGTTAAATTCATATCCATTTTTGGTCCGAGCTCTGGAGTAATGGACTGAATCACGATGCAACAAGCAGGACTCTATGCTAGGATTCTGCTTGTGCTTGTCAACCTCACCAAGAAAGGTGATTTGTGAATCATCAAGTTTGAATTCGATGGGGATCTCATAATTGTCGTTTTTGTCTCGCTGCTGAGAGATGGCACTCTCCTTCACTATGACTTCACGCAACTCTCCCGATGGTTCGTCAATGTGGGGAAGTGGAAAATATTGACACAGTCGAACATAGCGATGTTCTATTTTTTGAAGATAAATTCCAATGTATTTGTTACCTGCTTGACAATGTAGTGAAGCAAGAAATATGTCTTCCCCTAAATCTGGTTGAGGTTGCAGAGGAAGCCAGATACGCAGACCATTGTTGCCAAAAGAAAAGGATGATTTATCACCAAGGTCCTTTGATTTGGATACACCAACATGACCAGATGATGCAAACTCCAATGGGGAACTTGCAAATAGTCCTCTTTCCCTTTGTGATTTCTTGGATGCTGCCCAGGCAAAGATACTACGATCCTCTGAGTACTTGATAATCTCCTGTTGCAATCGCATAAATGCTTTTGGTCCCCCTTCCCCATAGATTGGTGGCATATTCACCCCAAAAAGCCCCATAAGGCAATATGCCATGTCTTCCGGTCTTGTTGTTTCCCTAGATGCAGCCCAGGACATTTTCTGTGCAATACTGTAGCCATCTATTTTTCCATTCTCAAAAACAGTAACTGGAATGGAAGTAACTTCAGAGATGACCTCCCGCATGCTGAATCGGGTACCAATCTTGTTCCACTTCTCGTCCAAGAAGATCATGTAGCGAGGTGCTATCAATTCCTGAAGTGTCCACCCCCTCTTGAACCATCGACTCTTCTTCAACTCCTTGACATTCTTTTCCCATGAAACATCACTCAAGTACGCAATACAGACTCGACCATCCCCATAGTACTGAAACATCGAGTTGAGCGCTTCGGAAAGCTCGGCGCTACTGGACTTGTCAATGCAGCAGGTATCGATCCAGATCCACTCAAATCTGAGTTGTTGTACAAACTCACAAGATTTTTGGACCTTGGACCAACCTGCTTTTTTCTTGGCATTCTCGAGATTCTGGATGTCCTGGAACGTGACCTCGTCCTTCTCCCATGTGTGCGACAGAATAGCGAATGGGGGGATATCCGAGTCAGTGAGAAATTCTTGGACCTTAAAGGTCTCGGTGTTTAAAAGACGCATGGTGTGAGATAGGATGTATAATCAAAAACTAAATAAAAAACTGTTCTCAGAGTTGTAAAGGGAAGGTTTGGTGGACGGGCACCATACCTAATGGTAGGAATGTAAACTGTTGGCGAGAGAACAGCAAAGCGAGATATTGGCGAGAAATTCCTGAAGATCTCGGCGCTTGAAAGACAAAATGCAATTAATCAGCTGTTCTCAGAGTTGGCTGCAAAGAGGGAGGGTTGCAAAGAGGGAGGGGAGGAGGAGGAGTAACCGGACTTGGAGTGGGGAATACATACCTGATGGTAGGACCACAAACTGTAGGATGGCCTGCACTTGTGCGCAGCCAGCACAGGTTCAGTCACGGGGGAGGCTATCGATCAATCCATATATTAATATAGAACATCGTGGTTTCCTGTATTACTTTTAGCCAGTTGAGTATTGACAATTCTCAGAACTTTGCTTCCATCATAAAATGATACATTTATTCAACTAGCAGACACTTACATTGAAGTCAGATCGCGAGGTCAGATACGATACCTCCCGGCGTCCAGATCTTGAGACAAGTCCGGTTAATAGATTCCTCCTCCTCCTCTTCCAAAACAACGTGATACGAATTTGGTTCATGTCAGAATTCAGGAATGACCCCGACATCGACTCATGGTCTATTATGATAAGAAAGACCGTACAACCGCAACGCGAAATAGATAGCACCCGTAGAGCGTTCTCCTTACAGATCTGATGCCTGTGATTGATCTGCTGTTCTCGTTCCATCAGAATGATTATAAAGTTCATAAAGTATTATGATCTAGATCACCAACCTGTACCTTTCGAATGATGATCCAGTGTTCAAATACAAACAGTGTATAATTAAACACAGAGTGCATGACGATAACAAGTACTACAGTAGTACCACAGATGTAATCATGCAACTCCAAACTTCTTGCTGGCATGTTTATTCCAAATCTTTATTACAAATCCCTTTACGATACATACCGTGACATTTCGCACAGAAAGCAAAAAATATCTTCATTTTCCACAGCGGCCTACATACGATTAAATTTCCAAGTTTGGTTTTTTTGTATCGAAAAGAGTTGAAATAATGTGACAGGTCAGTAGGAAATAAAAAACGAAATAGAGAGCAGTTTTTCAACACTCCGAGGGCACAAGAAAAGGGGAAAAAATGAATGAATGAGTTTTTTCAGTGTCTTTTATCATCGACACTTTCAATATGTTAGTTTAGTGCAAAAGAGAGGCCGAGAATCGTTACGTCTGAAAAGATTCCAAATGCAGAAAAAATTCGCCAAGAACCACTTGGAACGAGACTTTAAGCCACCCTGTAATCCTCCTTAATCAGTTGTACTCACTTCTTCCCGACAGTAAACAGTCCTTGGGGATGTCATTCAGAAATCGACGACCAGAAAAAATGTCACCTTTCAGTCAGTTTTGGAATAAGCATAGCAGAAGGTCACGGTAGACCAGTATGATACTTACGAAAATAGCTACCAACCACCCTAACACCTATGAAATACCTTGACCCTCAACCTCGGGTCCATCACACCCATCCGCGTCCAACTCGGAACTCGTCTTGGCAGTTTCGACATGGTGATGAGGTTCTTCCTAATGTATGCGCCCCTGTCGGCATCGGTTCCATCCCTGAGCAGTAGCTTAATGATGGAAAGGTTCGATGATGGAAGGGGAAGGTGAAGTCAAGGCTGTAGCGATAAGAAAGGTGTCAACGTCTCGGAGAAGTTGTATAGCTTTGATATTCCATTCATTGATGAGGAGCCCGTATCTTTGATGTTAGGAATAAGCGAAGGTTCCGCCTTTGGCAGAAGCGAGAGTGTGAGGGGCCCCTCTGGAGCGTGGAATATCAGTAGATGAAAACGATCCTTAGAAGTAAAAGAAAGAGAAGAGCATGCACCAGATTTGGGGACAGTTCAGCGGGTCATTTGATGTCATCAAGAATGAAAGAGTCACAGCATTCGATGTCAGTAGCTTCTTTCGAGCCAAACAGGGAAAGCTCCATGAACAGAGAATCGATATGGGCAGACCTAGGTCCAGAGCTATTGAAACCTTTTTACCATGAGTAATCCTCATAAACCCAATTAACCCAATTACATTAGTCGAACTCGTAGAGAACAATTACAAATCCTTGCGCTCGTCATGGTTTGAGAGTTGATCTGAAGCGGTCAGAATGACGAATGGTGTCATCGAACCTTGTGTTAGAGTTGAAGCTATAGGTAGAATGGGAGCTGCCTGTCTAGAACAAGTTCAAGATTCAGATGAAGCTATTGTTAAAGAAAATGATTGTAGGGATGAGACTCATGAGAGGAAAGTCGAAGGAGGAGGGCCGGAAGCAGTAGGAAAGAAAGGGTGCCAAGAATTTGAGAATTGTACAACGCTCACCACCATAGCTCAAATCAAAGCTCAGTTCATCCAACTTGCCCCAACTCTTCATTGCGTCCGGTTCCAGAAAGCAGGAGGATCTTAGGTGTACCGATCGATCCAGCTGACAAAAAAGCATCTGACGTTGTGGTCAGAGTCGTGAGATGACCTTCATGGGCGGAAAGGAATATAATTGTTTCTGATCGGTAACGTTCTCAGAGGAAGAAAGTGAGCGAGCGGAGACTTACCATCAGCGCTCAGGGTAAGCTCCGCTCCCCAGCCGCAAAAGTCAGCGGACAGGTTTTGCCTTGAGCTTCGTGACTTGAGTGTCAATAAGGACATCCAAGTTGAACCGGTTACTTGAGACGTGGTTAGCGGAAGAGGAACGCGTGCTTTCGCCAGCAGAGTCTTGTTTGGAACCTATCCAGAACAAATTAGAGCATGACGCGACTCCGAGAAATGTAGATATGAATGTCTCTCGGAGCTAATTAGGATAAGTACTCACCGAAATTTCAGATAGAGACTACTCTAGAGTTACTCGCGTTCATATCATCCCGGATCCGTGCACTTGGATCTTTCTATACTGTACCCAGAGCGTTTCGTTGTTTCGACTCATTGAAAACTGTGAGATAGATATTCGTAGCGAAGTAGGGAAAGTTGACCAGGAAGTGTCCGTTGCCACTCGACAAGATAGAGCTGCCTGCGGAAGGAGAAGGACGCACTAGTTGTCAGTGGCAAGTGCAGGAGGATAAAAGGAGATCGTTGAGTGACGTCACTCCTCCAACCATACTATTTACCTCGTGACTCGTCATTGCGTGAGAATTCGGAAGACTCGTTGGCTCCTTTGTCTACGCCTGTGACTGGTAAGTATCATGTCTCCTTCTCAGTCTACCGAGTGTGCGACTAATCACAACAGACTTACGATTGGCAGGTCAACTCGTCGATCATGAGGGTAAGAAACTGGATGAGTCAAAACACCTAGTTGCAGGTTTTGTGCTTCCGTAACGGCGTAACCTGACCATTGCTAATCTTTGAGCTTCACCCGTTGCTTTAAAGATCAAATATGACGAAGGAATACAAACTCATCTATGCATTTTCTTCAAAATCTGTCTCTCCAATTGCATGTTTATCGTCGGGTCCGGGTCTCTGTTGATTAATTGATTATTTTCCGGTTCTGGTAGACGGTCAAGATTGTAACTTTTGTTCAACGAGTACGGTTCTCTCCGGTATACTCTTATTTCAATTCTTCCCATCAACTTCTATATCCTCAGTTGCGCATACATCCAGCTTTTAACGCAGATGTATGCTACTGGACGTGCCCACGTTATCTAAACATCACTTCCACTGATAGGGAAAGCCAGAGCAACGAACCAAAAGCAAACTTGAAAGGAAAATGGAACAGAGGATAAAAAAAGACGATCTTTAATCAAAACTTGTAAACTCAAAGTACATCCAAAATAAGCATGTCTTGCAGCAATGCTAACTCTTGTACACATTTTATGAAGTGATTAGTAAATTGAAAATATGTTAGTTTCTGACCAGTGCTCTGGCTGATGAGTCGATGATTTTACTTGATTCAAGCCCTCATGATCACACGAATTAAAGATTTAGACCAGAGTAGTACTTCCTCAGCCGTTTGGCTATTTTTTTCAATTGGTACTTTCCTATCAATCTGTTCACATAACTTATGCACTCTTAATCATATCTTCTGAACAGGAAGATATGAAGTTGAGAGTTTATACCAATGGAGACGAGAATGACATTAAGTACTAAGCTTAGCCAGTGAGGTTGTTTGAGTATGCATTGAAACACGAATGCATCTGGGATAAAACTTATCTATTTATATCTGATAGTCTAGCAACTCAATCTCAGTACTTTTATTTGATTTCCGTGCGGTGATTATCAATTTCTGCAATGGAATGACCGTTCAAGTATAGAGTATGTAGCCATGCACTCATTTCAAATACTACAAGACTGTAGTTATAGGCCATTAAAACTACTTATCTAGTTGTTTACCAGGGATATAAAAAATTGGGTTATAGCTAGATCCTTCCAAGTCAAGTTAACATCATGAGACATCTGAGAGGAATATAAGCTCTACCCATTCCTATCTAGCACATCTCTATACTTCCCAAGCCTACAGTTACCTTCTGAGATGCATAACAAGAATCACTGTCGTCTTTATGATATCAGTACACAGTCCTCAATTAAGCACTTAGAAGACCAAATCTGGGTCAGCATTTACAGTCTTCTACTATTCGCGGGCTACTTCACATCCAAATCTATCTAACTAATCCAGCCCATTAAAGTCCCTTACACCAACCCAAAGTCGCTTCAGATACTCACATGAATTCAAAGACATCCTACAGAAAAACCACCTTCGGTTGAATACCCCGACATCGAAAATGTCCTCAAAGACCTCGGCATCTCCACTTCTATGATCAGCACCGACAGTAAACTCTTTGAACACTCTTCCGGCTATTTACGACCAGACTATGGAAACGGGGTTATTCGAGGCCTACGTGGATTGTGATATACCTTGACAAGTTGAAGTACTCCAAAAGGTTGATATACTTGTTCTTGTATAGATGGTGGTTTCCCGAGAGAAAATGAATCAGAAGTGAGGAGAGCGGAACCATATGTGCTTTTTAGTTTATGTTCCCAGACATAGCTTGGGGCTTGAACGGGAGGAGTGAGAAGTATTTTGGAACAATGAGGAAGCTGATGTCGGGCAAGACGATGGAGGAAACATTGAGCTCAAGAATAGAGGAGAGAGGAGGAACACAGAAGCTTAAATAATTGAGGTAGGTGGACGAGTAGTAAGGAGAAGAGGACACGTTGGTGATTGAGAGCGATCATGGATGAGACTTGGTTTGCGGACTTTACGTTTGAGGGACATGCAGTAATACGAGTCAGCAGTTTGCTTGGGAGAGAGAGCGAGGAGAAAAGGGATTTGTCGAGGTAACGGAATGGGAGGATGATCTGAGTACTAGAGAAGTAGTGAGTCGAGGGAATCGTGAGTGGATATATGCGTGCATGTTTGGACCATAGGATTACGATGTCTGTATAGGATATTTTCTCATTTCAATCGTGCGATAATATCATATACGGGAATGCATACTGATTGAGGTCCTAATTGTATACACTAATTGTTCCTTTATCCTGTTGAAAATCCCGACCCAAACCCTCTGCAGAAATTTCAACATTACCTGGTATGCACCGTCCCGGACTCGTGTAATCCGAGTGAAGGGTACGACTCGTAGCATGAAAAGGATCTCCAGAGTTATTTGGTCTTGACTTGATGAGCTAGTGTTCTTTGTGACCTCGACAACAGCAGAACATTGAGAGCAGATGAGTGATGACGGAAGAAGTACCGATGGTTGACGTCACTCGTTGTGTCTGGCCGCGTGAGACCGCTTTAGGGCAGGCTTTCGGCTTCTGGATGCCGGTACAGCTGTTACTGGCCGCTGCTGATCTCCACCTTTTGCTCGAGCTTAAACCGTACTGAAGGTGACCAGGAGAATGCTAGTATCACTATCAACGTTTCTCCTTATATAACGTGAGCGAAGCGAATCCCAATTATTGGTATGAAGGAAAAGGGCCGTCGCTTCGCGCGGCATGTACGAGGCCTAAAGAGCAATTCCGAGGTCAGGTGCCACCGGTAGCTGGTTTGTGGTTGGACCGGTCACTTGACTTTGAGCAGCAAAAGCGGCAATCATGTCTATCCGGAGATATGTCCCAACAACAACACAGCCACCTGCGCGAGTCAAGGTTAGTAAGGACGAGTCCTCCTAAAGTCGGCCTCGTAATGGGGCCCTGAAAGTAGTTGCACCGCCACTTGTCGGGTGTATAGCCACTGACCAGTTTTGTCAGGTGATCTTGCTGGATACTCTTCGCTCACCCATAATGCATTTCAATGAAAACCGTCAATGATATCAGTGAGGAAAACTACAATATTATAGCATACCTGGGCACTCCTTTATCTCTTCCAAAATAGAGCCTCCAGGACTTAGGAGAGTTAGTTACGAGGCCCTTTAGGGAATTGTCCTTACTAACTCGGGCTGGCTAGGATTCTTTGTGCATCCCCATTTAGCAAATCCTTATCTTATCCCATTGAAATTACGAGACCAGATGATGTCATGAGGTAAGCATTATTACAAGGTCATTTTATTACATGGCTGCCGTTATTCACAGTTTTCACAAAGTCACCGGGTCACCAGACACCGGCACTTTAAACCAGTGACACTTTTCCCACTTGGAAAGTCTAGCGGGGTTTGAAAATCAAACGGCTTGTAGGTAGGTAGGTAGATTATAACCAGTAAGGCCAACTTACGGCAACACCTGATACCTGCAACCCCTCTTTCTGCTCTCGTACAACAATGCAAGTAACAGTAAATTTTATTAGTTGTAACTTCAAACAAATTGTAAGTAGACCACACACATGTCACAAAAACCAGATGAAGTTACCATCCATGTGCACGAGTCAGAGACAAAATCATCCCACTCAACAACATATTTCTATCTTTCCACAACCTTGCTCTGCAGTAAGATCCCACTCAAACAACAACATAATGATGATATATCTATCTTTCCACAACCTTGCAAAGTGTCTACATGACTGGCCTTGTACTTGCCACGCGAAGTGATGGCCCACTTCCTGTTGATATATATCTCTACGCACTGATACACCGCAGTACCAACTCTAACGAGGAAAACAGAAAAGAAATAGAGAGCAGTATTTGAGCACCCCAAGAGCCAAAGAGCTCAAGGAAGTGAATGGACAAACTTGTCATGTGTCTTTCTTGAATATTTTAGTTTAATGTAAGAAGAGCTTGAGAGTTGTCATGTCTTTTCAAAAGATTTAAAACAGAAAAAAACCGAAAACCACTTCGAACGAGACCATTCAAGCTAACACATGATCCTCTTTGTTCTGTTGTGCTCCTATCTATCTATCTATCTCCCCAAAACTGTAACACAGTATGGACAACAATCACGAATCGACGGCTGTAAGATCTATCACGTTTTAGTCAGTTTAGGACAAGAATAGCAGTAGTTACCGTGAACTAGTTTGGTACGTACGAACACCTTTGATACTTTCGACCCTCAATCTCGGGGTTTTCCCATCCGTTGTGTCCTCATCAGAACTTATCTTGGCAGTTCGTGATACTTATGAACACCTTTGATGCTTTTGATACTCAATCTCGAGTTCGTCGCATCTGTTGTGTCCGCATCAAAACTTATAATTATCTTGACAGTTCCAACAGTATACACCGTGATGAGGTTCTTTCTGATTCATACCTGCCTGTTAGCTTTAGTAATCTCCCAAGCGATAGCCTGATGAAGTCTAGCGTATAGTGTTAAGGAAGGTGGTGTCAGCGTCTCAGAGAGTTTGTTGTCCAGCTTCAAGATCCCATTCGTTGATGAGGAAGCTGTACTTTCGATGTTAGGGTGGGCGAAGGTTCGACATGTCAGAAGCAACAGTAAGGGATCCCTCTAGACCATGAGAATCAGTAAATGAACAAAAGTCTTCCAAAGCAAAACGAAGAGAAGACCACCCACCGGACTCGAGGGCGACAACAACAGTAATGAGGTCCAGGGGGTTTTTAAGGATGTCAAATCCATTCTATGAGAGAACCATAGCTTTGAATGTTGGACTTTGGTGGCTTTTCTCGAAAAGAGACTCACCATGGACAGAAGCTCAATGTGGGCAGACCTAGGCCCAGAGACAGAGTCATTGGGACCTTGATCTGAGGAATCTTCATGACCCCAATTACGTGTCGAGAACAAGCCAAGCCCTTGTGCTCGTCCTCCCAGAGCTTGAGAGTCGATCTAAAGGGATCAGAGTGACGAGTGGTGTCATGAGCGTTGTGGTAGAGTTGACGCTGTAGTAGGCGAGAATGAGGATAATCAATGAGGTGCTTTCCTAGAACGAGGTCGACCATCGGACAAAGTTTTCTCAAAAGAAAAATAATTATGGGGATGAGAGAGCAAGTCGCTAGTAGGAAAGAGAGGCTGCAGCTGTTAAAGCCCCAAGAATTGCTCGATACTCACCAACATGGCTCGAATCAAAGAACAATCCAACACCGACTTGTTCCAGCTCTTCATTAGGTTTGACTCGGGAAAGCAGGAGAGTCTACGGTGTGCCAATTGATCCAGTCAACGAAACAACGACTGACGTCGTAATCGAGGTCGTAAGAGGGCGTGGTAAACATCATAGGCGGAGAGGAACAGAATTGTTTCTGATCGGTAAGGTTCTCGAAGGATGGAAACGAACCATCAACGCTCTGAGCAATCTCCATAGCCTTGAGATTCAGCGGACATGTTGGTCGTTCAACTTCATGGCTCGAGTGTGAACAAGGGCCCTCCAAATTGGACCGGCTGAACAGGGTAGGGTGGAGATACGTGGTTGGCGGAAGAGGAACGCGTGCTTTCGCCAGCGGGAATTTATCCAGACTGGATTGAAACATGACACGACCCTGGGAAATGGATGCAGGGATCTCTCCCAGAATCAGTAGGGATAGCAACTCACCGAAGCAGATAGAGTCACCCGCGCGTGTTCATATCGTCCATGTTGCATGAACTTGGACTATCTGCCAATCTTGCAGAGCTCCCCATTCGTTCGACGCACCCCAAAACTGTCAAAGTAATATCCATAGCAAAGCTGGGAAATTTGACCGGAACTGCCATTTGACACGGTAGGGTTAGGAAAACTGTCAGTGACGTCACTCCTCCAACCATATCTCGTGACTCGTCATTGCGGGGGAGGAGGAGGAGGAGGAATTACGAGGCCGACTGAAAGGAGATCGTCTTTACACACGACTTTTTACCCCGGTCGGTCACCGATGTGGTCTTGTTTGTCAAGCCCTTTATTACCAATCGGGCACCGGAAACTCCGGCTTCTTTCATCCGAGTCCGTCACTAGTCTTCCTCAGTCCACTAACAGTTGATGCGTCGATGAGCCATTATAGGCCTCGTACTTGCCACGCTTGCGGTGGCCCATTTCTCTTCATCGTCTTTACACGCAACTTTTTACCTCGGTCGGTCACCGATGTGGTCTTGTTTGTCAAGACCTTTATTACAAATCAGGCATCAGCCTGGGGATGCCGATGAGCTACTCCAGGCCCCACTTCACTTCATCTATTAACCGGACTTGTCTCAAGATAGATTAGGTCCATTAGGACCCTGGATTATCCCTATGGAGATTTGTTCAGTTTGAAGAAAGTTTTTGTCCGAATTTTCTCACAAGCGAGTTGGAGAGTTTGCGATTTTGTTAATGAAGACTGGAGCTCCGTTGATTAATTAGTGTTTTCCATTTGTCTTCAAGTAAAGTACATCTTTCATTATGCCTATGCCTATTTTCAACGAGCACATCCCTCTCCAGTATACTCTTCATTTCTGATCTAGTAATTCCTACATCCTCAGCTTGTACCCCTTCGAAGTGTCTGAACTCGACGGCATCTTTACAGCTGCGGCGTTCTAGTCTTTGAAAAGTGTAGAGTTACAAACGTGAAACAATCAGAGTAAGAGGATATTCTCATCAGACCAGATTGCATAGTGAATGAACTGAAGACGACAGTAATTTTAACTTTGTGGTAAACAGAAATATACCGATAAACATGTGGAAAACATGTGGCATCGATGAACAAGGCCTTTTTGTCTAAGATGCTTGAATTCTGTTCCATATACACCATCTTCCTACTTTTGACACTATCAAGAAAGATTTCTAGTTGGAGAAAATGGCAAGAACCATAAGCTTTGTTTACTTTCAATATCGCGCCCCTGCACTTTATCAACCCATCATGAAAATAATGACTTCTATACAGTTTATGGAAACTCGTTTTGGACCCTATGGTGTCATGAGCTTATACTCATATCTTCAAAAGAATCAGTTTCGATAAAGTAAACTTATCGAAGAGGTGCACTTAACTTGATACCAAAATTAAGTTATAACAATGGAGTATCTCACACTACGGGCAAGAACGACTACTCCGGACCAGAGAATTTTAGGAATATTATAAGATTATTTTAAATGTTCTGGTTGATGTTCCGACTGGGAACATTTTCGGATTATTTTAAATGTACCGAAAATGTTCTTGACGATGTTCCGATCGGGAACATTTTAAATGTTCTGGACAGGAACATCCTGTCCGCATTTTGGGCACATGAGCTCGATCCCGAAGAGCCTGTGGGACCCCACGGCATAGGATTCCTCTGTGATTGGGCCAGGATACACCGGCCTATACATATGGCAAGTACGTAACGTCGCGCCATGCATTATTCATGTGACCCCTAGTAGCATTTTGGATCCTCAGAGTCACATTGGGTCATTATAGCCTGATTCTCGAGTCCTATTGCCAACGTACGGTACCAACCTCAAAGTTAGTCCTGCTTTTGTAACGGTGATCCTTACAGCCAACCTCGTGAGCACCACCAACCGCACTTTGTATCGTCGTCGAAATTGTGTGCGTAGATACATACAGCGAATACTTGGTCATTACGAGGCCCTTTAGGGACTCGTCCTTACTAAACTCTAGCTGGCTAGCATTCCACGTGCATCCCCATTTAGTAAATCCTTATCTTATCCCATTCAAATTACGAGACTGGATGTTGTCATGAGGTAAGCATTATTACAAGGCCATTATATTACACGGCTGCCGTCATTCAGTCTCTTATGAATACCTAAGAGCTTTATTATTAGGCGCATGGGAAGGGCACGCACAGTCGCAAAGTCGCCGGCTCGCCAGACACCGGCACTTCAAGCCAGTAACACTTAGTCTTTGTACCCATCTGCCTAATATCACTTGCCTACTCGGAAAGTCTGGCGGAGTTTGAAAATTCACGGCTTGTAGGTAGGTAGGTAGATTATATGGGTATTAAAATATGCGTAGTGCCTGAAACAGCACAGCCAATTTCATGGCCCTGCCCCACTCGGAAAAGTATTTGAACAGACTGAAAACAGAGATGGATAGCACTGTTTTCATGCTGGAGAAGTGGAAAGGATTTGAAAACAAGGACTTGCCTATGCTTGTATAGCTCTGCTTCCTTGGCAACACATTTCATGTAATCCTCACAATGCTTGACAATGTGAGAGAAAGTTCAAGGGCTAGCAAGCAAGAAGCAATGTTTGTGGAACCTTAAAACAAACAGAAGAAAGACTAGATCATGAGCCTGACAACAGGAAAATGAACTCCTTGGTTATCTTAGACAAAGGAGATCTATCTTGGTTGCCAAGGAAAGTTTGAATTCTGACCTGTGCTGTGAGTGTGGTGAGTCTCTAGAGACCTGGGTAATTTAGTTGTTATAATAGTTTTTATTAGGTTTGTTAGATTGTAGCCATCTTTCTAAAGGGAAAAGGGGAAAGGGGAAAAGAGAAAAAGAAAAAAGAAAAAAGAAAAAGAAAAGAAAAAGAAAAAGAAAAAGAAAAAGAAAAAGGAAAAGGAAAAAGGAAAAAGGGAAAAAGGGTTTAAAGGAAAAAGGGAAAAAAAGAAAAAGGGTAAAAGGGTAAAAGGATAAAAGGGTAAAAGGGTAAAAGGGCAAAAGGGCAAAAGGGAAAAAAGTAAAAAGTGAAAAGGGAAAAAAGTAAAAAGTAAAAAAGCAAAAAGGGAAAAAGGGAAAAAGGGAAAAAGGGAAAAGGGAAAAGGGAAAGAAGGAAAAAGCAAAAAAGGGAAAAGGGAAAAAGGGAAAAAGGAGGAAGAAAATCAAATGATTGGAGGAATTGGTGGATAGGCAAGGGAAGGAAGAAAAGGGAAAGGGAGAAAAATCAAATGGTTAGAGACTGGTGGATAGGAAAGAAAATGAAGAAAAGGGAAAGAGAAAATTAAAATGGGTGGGGAGCGGTGGGTAGGAAGGAAAACAAAGAAAAGGGAAAGGAAGAAAATTCAAATGGGTGGGAATGTTGGATAGGAAAGAAAAGAAAGAGAGAAAGGAGAAAGGGAGGTAAATCAAGTGGGTGGGGAATGGTGGATAGGAAAGGAAAGGAAAAAAGGGAAAAGGGAGAAAATCAAAAGAGAGCTCTTAAGGTTAATCTTTCTAACATTATCATTAGTCTACTGGCTAGTATTGGTGATTGAGGAATGTCATAATGTCCTGAAGTGGAGTGAGCAACCTGCGACTCTGCTACCCCCTCTGTTCCTTTAATTCCATGGAAAAGAAAAAAGGAGGGAGAAAATCAAATGACCGGGGAATGGTGGATAAGCAAGGAAAGAAAGAAAGAGGAAAGGAAGAAAAATCAAATGGTTGGAGAATGGCAGATAGGAAAGAAAAGGAAGAAAAGAGAAAGAAGGAAAAATCAAACAGGTGGAGGATGGTGGATAGAAAGGAAAAGGAATCAAGGAGGGAGAGAAATCAAATGGGTCTTTGCTCAAGGTGGGGACAGGGCAGAGACTTGCTTGGGGGTGAAGCCAAGGGTGGTCTGGAGCTTGGTGATAGTCTGCTTGAGCTGCTGATGTAGGCCTGATGTTTGGCATGGTGGCAGGCCCAGGCTTTTGCGTTACAGCTGCACTCAGAGTGTTCAGGGAAGGAAAGGGAAGGAAAATAAAATGGGTGGGAATAGTGTATAGGAAAGAAAAAGAAAGGGAAGAGAATCAAATGAGTGGAGATTGAAAAGGAAACAGAAAGAGAAGGGAAGAGAAGGGAAGGGAGAAAATCAAATGGGTGGGGAATGGTAGATAGTAAAGAAAAAGAAAGGGAAGAGAATCAAATGAGTAGGGATACATGGATAGGAAAGGAAAGAAAAGAGAAAAAAATCAAATCGGTGGGGAATGAGAATAATGCTTGGATTAAAAAAGTATATAGTGGTTTGTAGGAAAAGAGTAAGAAGAGGTCTTCAAAGGATGGACTAGAATGGGTCAATGACACAGCTTGACCAGCACTATAGCTACCAACCTGAATATGCTTACTCCCCATTTTTCTGTTGTTTCTTTGATTCTCTTATTATTATGCATCCAGTTATGATAATACGGGCTAGGATACAGGGCAAGGCAAAAAATCTATTATTTCTGTTAATCAAGAGCAAGCACTAGGTTCAGCACTGGCCTGCTAGTAATGTGTAGTTATCATGCTTTTCAGAGGTCAAGGAGACAAGCTTGGAAAAGAGGTCAAGAGGTCAAGAGGTCCAGTAGAACAAACTTCAACAAAGCAATCTTGCTCTGGACAAGGAGAGGGCATATTGACTGATGGGTATTGACAGCTGATTCTGGAAACTTGTAGTAAAAAGGAAGAAGTAAAAAACATAGAGGAAATAAGTAAAGAAAGGGGGGGGAAGTAAAGGAGAAGGAAAAAAGGGGGAAACCCAAGAAAGGTGAGAAGGAAAAAAAAGAAGGAAGGAAAAAGGATACTATGATTCATTTACAAGTAGAATAAGATATTTTTTTAGGTTATAAAATAAAATGATGAAGAAAATTATTGACTTTGATGCCAGGATTGACCCAAGCCACAGGTGACCTTCCTCACCAAGCTATATTTACAAGTTCCATGACAATTGCAGCTTGAAGTTAACTCCAACTCAAAACATTATGACATTCCTCAATCATCATACTAGCCAGCAAACTAATGATCATGTTAGAAAGATTAATCATAAGAGCTTGCAGGAGCCATACAGGAAAATTATTGACTTTGATGCCAGGATAACAAATATTGACCCAAGCCACAGGTGACCTTCCTCACCAAGCTATATTTACAATAGAGGAAATAAGTAAAGAAAGGGGGGGGGAAGTAAAGGAGAAGGAAAAAAGGGGGAGCCCAAGAAAGGTGAGAAGGAAAAAAAAATAAGGAAGGAAAAAGGATGCTGTATCTCATTTACAAGTAGAATAAGATATTTTTTTAGGTTATAAAACAAAATGATGAAGAAAATTATTGACTTTGATGCCAGGATAACAAATATTGACCCAAGCCACAGGTGACCTTCCTCACCAAGCTATATTTACAAGTTCCAATGACAATTGCAGCTTGAAGTTAACTCCAACTCAAAACATTATGACATTCCTCAATCATCATACTAGCCAGCAGACTAATGATCATGTTAGAAAGATTAATCATAAGAGCTTGCAGGAGCCATACAGTGGATTTCAGCTATTTTATCCACTGTTATAAAAGTAGGACCCCACTCTGTAAAAAGGAGAAAAATTTATTATGACAGTAGATCATATCTGCAGCATGGAAACACCAGATACACACAGACTTTGTTTGTCAGTATTAATGTACAACATCCTACAAACTTGTTTGTATTCTAAGTAACACAAGTACAAAGTATTCATTCCCTTGCAGTGCAAACATGACCAATCAGTGATGCGAACAAGGTCTCCGCTAACAAGGTCAGCCCTTTTCCTGGCAAGAGAAGACGTCATAATGGAATCCAGAACACCTGAATATCTATATGATCAGTTGCAATAAACAGTTCCCTGTGATTTCTACATGGAGAAAGAATGGAATGAATTTTATGAGCCCGCAATTGGCTATCCACTTTAACCAGCCCTTGATTATCACAATGTAGCCCTTCGTGTTTTGCTATCATTTCACATCAGTAAATTTGAATTTCTGTGAGTGTGAACCTGAAGAAAATCTCCGATTGTTTGTTTTAGCAGTATATACTAATTTCTGCCACCCGAACGCAAATTTATAGTCCCGTGAATCTTACCTCATCATCACCCACTACCATCACATGGACAATCATTTTGACATCGACCATGCCAGTGCGTACTTGTGTTTTTCTCATGAAATGCAGCAGTCAGTTTTCTAAATGTCAGTTTAGAAACCTTGCTTGATAGTCTCCAAGAGGAACGGAATGCGCTCAATCTCAAACAATCACAATCTCTTTTGTCTAAGGTAACTTCTTTTTTCATTTTGTGACAATGCGCTCACAATATCTCACAGGTTGATAATTATGCAGATTCAAGAATATCAAATGCCCCGTACTCATCGTATTGTTGTTTTGGATGATGTACCTGAGCGTAAAGGATCCTACCATGAAGCTTTGTTCCGACTGCAGGGTGTGATTTACGAGAGAGAGCTACCTCCTCTCAAAGAGACAAGGTATGTTTGTTTCTCTCAAATTGAATAATTGTTAATATCATTAAAAAAATTTCAGAACTAGAATCCGACTTTCTGACGCTCCATATCTCAGACAACACGTCGGCATTACCGGACTTGGACTGGCATACATGACTGATGCAGTTGATAATATCCACCGGCTCTATGCTAAATTTGAACGTGCACTTCAGAGCCAAGATCTCCACCCTTGGGCTGCAGATCAGTCGTGTGGTTACAATGGAATTTCAGCAAATTGCCGGTACTTTACCGTTGGGTAAGAACGCTTCCGGTCGACAGTCAATTCCATTCCAGGATGGGGTCGACCCTGATGGAGTACTCAGACGCATGCTGGGCAATGGCATTGTTCACACAGAAGAAAATACAGTTCTTTACATGAAAGCAAATAAACCTGACTTACCTAACTTGAAATGGAGGTACGTTTCTCTTCACTTTCTGTATAGTAATCGGGCGGTAATTAATTTGTGATTTAAAGATATCAAGATATCAACCCTGCAAACTTCTCAATTGGCGACATTGTTGAGATCCAGTTTACTATTATGGCAGTTCGTCAAAAACAGGGTGACTACAAGATCATTTTCGTGCTCAAGTCTCTGACATTATTGGATGATTCTATTTCTTTGGTTAGTGCCTTAAAAATCCTGAGGCAAAGTATGCTCAAACTAATTCTCCATCTTTAGGCTGCTAGTGTGTCCAGAAACAAGGCTGCTGTCCTTCAGATGAAGCCCATGAATGCAGTCAACCTTCTGAAGCGGATTCGTTATGATGATAGTGATGATGAGCGAGAAGTCTCTGAAGAGGGGCAGGTTCGGAAGAATTTGGCAAGTCTTTGCATCCGAGGAACTGTCTCTGATGGTCCAATGACATCACCTCACGACAAGAATTGAGCTTCCATTGTCTGTTCCTTAATAGTATATCTAATTGAATGCCCATTGAATGATCGGAAACTGTTACCAACAAAGATCATATGTAATTATTTACACTGTCGAATTCAGTGAGACCTCCGTAAACTCCAGCTTCATAAGTATAATAATTTATGGCCACTGAAATATCTAAATGCATTATGGAAATGGCATTCAAGTACAACAACTGATAGTTATACCTGTTACGCACACACCTGATAGTAATGGTGTAATACATTTTGAGATGTATACCATGTTTCTCATCAAGGCACATCACCTGTGCCATATCACCTGTGAGAGTTTCGAAACTGACCCTTAGTATCTCAGAAGGCATGAGCGGAGAATTCCAATCTCTTTCTTCGCAACTTCTGTGAAACTGATGATGTTCCGGTTTTCACAACTTCTGAGAAATCAATGAGTTGGATGTGATGATCGACTCAAACCTAACCCTTATCACTGTTCAAATATTGGAGATGGTTAGCGACAGCCACTGGTTCTTACGTTTCGGAAATGTCTGGATGTTACATACTAGGAGAAAGGTCTCTTCATACAGCATTTTTCTATTGATTCATGACCCCATTAACTCTACTCAATGTCCACTTCTTGTAAGAAATCATATTTTCTTGTACGGAACACTGGCAATGGAGTATTTATAAAAAGCAGTGAGATCGGAAGCCTGTTCCAAATTAGTCATTGAACATTAGTCCACCCTGACGAAGTTCTTTCCAAGAACTAAACATATATGCAAAGATGACACACTGAAAATTTTTGACATCGGCTAAAGGCTTCTATGCTTCTGGTTTCCGCCCCAAATATCGTCAACCACCGGTTTCCATCCGAGACCCTTTTTACCTCGCTAAAATGTTGCCACTAGGCCGGATTTGGCTTCAAGCCATACGTATATATACTACATATGCTCGCTTTGACCTTTAGTGCCACAATGGTCAAGAAGCCACCCCTCCCCATAGTCTCAAGTGACGAAGACGATCCCCAGCCACAAACTCCATTCACACCCCCAGAGACTCCGCTTCCAGGCCGTTCGACACGCATGTAAGTGTAA